>JAVLVB010000824.1:3106046-3117952 GCA_032876305.1 Orestias chungarensis
CAAAAAAAAAAGAAAGAAACCTCTCTCTCTTCTGGTCCCTGTGTACCCCCCCCCCCCTCCCTCCCCTCAACAGTACCCTTCTCCATGGCTTGAGGCAAGCCCTCTCCAGGGGCAAACAAGGTTTGTCAAATAAAGTCGAAATCCTACAGTATTAGCATGTTAATCCACAATAAATCTCGTTATATTGTGAGTCATATATGTCACTCCACTTCAATGAGATGTTTAAGATTAACAAACAAACTAACCTTTGTGTTCTGAGTATAAATGTGGCATAAAAAGATATCCTCAAAAATCTGTTATATGTATGAAAAGGCCTATAATGCGTGGAGAAATAAATTATTGATAGGAAACGTTGGGGTCCATTTTTTGTTCAGACAGAGAGTCAAATAGATGTAGGAGGAAATAACAGATGTTTAAACAGACTTAGCGCTCAAAACTTTGTTTCTTTTTTTGGCAATCCATTTACAACGAAAGACATGACCACAATTATATTTGTAGATCCACAAAATAAAATAACCCTTTCATCCGTTCATTACTGGCACCATAATCTTTGGTAAACACACTCTGACAGAAGTCTTTAAAAAGAGGAACAAAATACATCCGATCTTTGCAATCTATGTCAAAATGTATTCTTGGTAGCACTTAGATTTGAAGCGGACATAAAGTTAAAACTACTGCAACTAATTTGGGAAGATATAGTCACTCGCCTGGCAAGAAGTAGGGTCGCTTAACAATGTTTTGCGTTAATTCCTCAGTATATATATTAAATATTGTAGAGAAGCAGAGCAGGGCCATGCACCTTAGTTGCACAGTAAACTTCTGACAGTCTAATTAAGTTTTGTAAGTTACTTTTTGTTCCCTGAGTCAAATCAACAGCTCAAAAGATCTGTTTTCAGCTTGAATATAAAAAATTTCAGGATGAGTTCCTGTCTCACATCTTTAGGAAGACTGTTCCAGGATTTCGGAGCATAACACCGAAACTTCACCTTACCTTCTTCGGTCCTAGATCTAGGCATTTGCAGTAGACCATTACCGGAGCTTCTCAAAATCCGATCTGGTTCATTCAGCTCTTAGATATCAGAGATTTACACTGGTGGTTGACAAGGAAGACACTTGCACACAAACAAAGATGTTTCAAAGCCTTTACTCTTAGAGCAAACAGCTGAACACTGGACTAATATGGTAGTATTTCCTGTTTCTAGTGAGAACTAGAGCAGCAGCATTCTGGATGTTCTGCAGCTGCTGTAGAGCTTGTTTAGAGAGCATGGTGACAATGGGATGTACATACTAATCTGTCAAAGCAATGTTTTTTTATGGTAAAAAGTTATTGATGTTATTGATTTAAAGGGACTGTCAAAGAGTGAGTCCAATATTAGCCCAAAGATGTTTATAGGGAGAGTAAACTATCAAAGGGTTTACCGTCATTCGCCACTCAATCCAAGACCAGCACCATTTGTTTTGTATGTCATTATTAACATCTTAAGTGTCTTTCTTCAGCTTCATATGTGCTTTCAATGCTCAGTACCTGTTGTAACTATGGGAAACAGTAACATACTGACTCAATGGCTGTGGGATCTGTATCAAAGTTTTGCTATGGGCCCTCTCACCCTATCTTTGATTGGATTGTAGGCCTGTGTATTGTAGTATTCAGGGAAAAGTGCGAAAGTTTACATTTTGTTTTCTCGCTGGTATGGCATGCCAGAGATCCGGCATAGCACCGTATTTGTTACTAGGCTTGTCAACATTAGTTAGACAGGTCATAGCGTTTTATCAAAGCTCATTTGGTGAGCCAAGAATCAACGGCACACACTATCACACCACCACTAGCAACAGAAACTGTTGATACAGAATAAGATGGATCCATGCACGTTGTCTATGCCAAACTCTGACCTTACCCTCTGAATGTTGCAGGGAACATTGTCAGTCTACACAACATGTAACTTTTTCCTATCTTTTACTAACCAGTGTGAATGAGTACATTTTATTGGTTATACGTTGTGTGGTCTTCCGCTATTGTGGCCTGTGTTGACATATATCCATTTAGACATATGTGCATTGTAAAGGGTCATAACTTGAGCTCCTGTTGCCTTTTTATCATCTCCCAGTCTACCCCTTCTTGTCTTCCTTTTTATTTTAACAAGGTAGCCATTAGCATGACTGTTCTTTGTGAGATATTCTGTAATCTTAAGAGATGGTTGCATATGATGTTCTCCTTAGATCACCAGTTTCTTAAAAACTCTGACCAACCCATCCGGCAGCAACATTTATGCTATGTTCAGAGTTAATTGTACTGTAGGTCAAATTGTATGATGGGATCAAAGAAAAAAATCTCTTCACACTACTAAGAGCTAATTTAAAAAAAACTAACAGTCAAGACAGATTTTGATTATACTTATATACTTTTTAGTCAGGACATTTATCATTATTATTATTATTATTATTATTATTAATAAGTTTATCACAGAAATCATTGTTCCATAGTTTTATGAAACACTGCAAATATGAACAAAGATATAATTTGTCTGTCAGTGTTGGGATTTAGTATTTAAAAAAGAAAAAAAACTTCTCTTCTTTCCCCATGAGTGCCAAGCTTGGCTTGCACCCTGGGAGATCAGAGAACATGGCCGCCATGTAGCTTGCCTGCTACTATCAATCAGACCCCAAATGGCTTCCCTGACACCAACAGTCCTCATTTTGCAGTAAGCCAAATGTGGCCTTCATCTTAAAAAGAGGAGCAAAGGGAAACTGTAAGGGGGAAGGGTGCTACACATTGGGTCCAATCAGTACCCAACTTCAAACAATAGGCTTGCAAACACATCATCTGGAAGGGTGCGGCTATAGATGTAGTCCAGGTGTGCACTGGCACTAAGTGAGCAAGTTCACATGTCAGTGCTTCGTGTAAAATTTCTGACACGCACTCATGCCTACCTTAAACCATCCTCATTAATGACATCAACTCTCTCGCTTTCCCCTTCTCTTCATGCTGCTCTCCATATCTCCACTCGTCTCTCATTTCTGCCCGCTTGTCTCCTCCGCCCACTCCTTCCATGTGCAGAGGCTGGAGTCAAATTTACTGTCAAAGTCAGGGATGACAGATAAATTAATCTTCTCTTCATGAGTTTACATCCAGGCATCTGGGCTGCTGATCTGGCCTCTAACAAGCACGGGGTCTCAGTGAGCTGTCTTTTAAAGCTGATGTTTTCATGGCCAGAGATGAATTACCCTGTCACGAGAATCTATTTATACAGCAGTTAGAGGGTGGGGCTCTGGATGCAGGACAGCGTGATTTCATGGGTTAAGGTCCCCTTGAAGCATCTGTTAAATCTGGTTTTGTCAGACACACATCAGCACCAGGTCAGTTTTGAAGAGCTATCTTAACAACAAGATCATGGAAAAAAAATCATCTTACAGAAACAAACCTGGAGGGGGTAAAATCTCTCATAGGTCCCAAAATCTCTGACTGAACCCACACTGACGGACGTTTTTTCCAGATACATATTTAGTGCTGCAGTATAAGCACTAAACGTCTATTCCTTTCACATGAACTCTAAAAAAGTAAAAAAAAATCAGCTAAATGTCTTACTATATAACAAAATATATTCAAAAAAATTCCAAATTTAACAGGCAGAATTTCATTATTACAAACTCAAACACTTTGTTAGACTTAAAATCCTATGCATACAGTTTACATATTAGGTTTTTAGCAATGACTGAACTGAAGAAAACACAGCATATCTCACTGCATTAAGAGCAAGCACACAATTCATACATTTGCCTTCTAAACATACCTCCTAGCCTTTTTTTTTTTCTTTCTTTTTTCGTGAATTTAAACCAAAAACCTGAATGTTATTGTTATTGATATTTTTAAATGGATTAACATAAAGTAGCATGGAATTTTTATGCTTTATGAATGCAACTCTGGCAATGCACATTTCAATCTTTGGCTAAAAAGATTCGATATCTAATTTAGAATATATTTCAATATTTAAAATTAAAACATGCAAATTAAGGCATCTAATGTGTTCAAGATGGCATTAGCTGATGGTAGTTTTATGCCAGGGATGTGAAACACAAGTCCTGAGGAGACTTCAAATCTTCATTGTGGTTTTGCTTTAACGCACAGGAGTCAAATAATCAGATCATTAGCAGCACTCTAGAGGACTTGAACACTACTAAAGGGGTGACTCAGCCATTTCATTCAGATGTTTGTTGGACCAGGGAGAAATCTAAACGTTGTAGGACAGCTTTCCCTCGAGGACTAAAGTTGCCAACCCATTAAGCAATTTCAAATCTTGAACTGGACTTGGTAAATGTGCGTTTAAAATGTTTACTAAAACAACCGAACATTATAAGCAAGCCTTCTTTTTTTGATGTATTAAAAAAAGAAGAAAAATGTTAACAAGGTATGTGATCTGTTCAGGGTGAAACCTGCCTATTCCCAAATACTGATGGAGATAAGCACAATGTTTCAAAAGCATAAATATGCAAAAAGCATACAAACACAACTCAATTCAAGAAACATCCTTCCTTCAGATTGATTTATCTTGTTGTCATCATTGTCAGCATAATCATGGCTAGTAGTAGTAATATTTTAATTTTATTTAATCACTCTGAAACTATTTTTTCCTGATAATCAGATCTTATCAAGTTTATCATTTAAAAACAAAATAAAATAAAAAACATTTTGTTTTATAGCATTATTTATTAAAAATGCAAAAGTATGATAGCCTGAAGATGAATATTAACCAGCAGCTTCTTACAAACGAAAGTTTGCTATGCTGAATGAGTAAAAAATATATATACAAATTACCCACATTCTTTATTTTTATTGTTACTGAACACAGGTTTTTTGCTCATTTAACTTTATAAACAATTTGAGTAATACATCCTGGTACATCCAAAACTATGTTTTGCAAATAAAAACACATTTCAGTTTACAGTGTGTTTCCTGGGTTAGCCACTAGGATGAATAAGCAAGAAAATTGTATAGCTTCATGTCATATATTGTGCTTTTAATCAACTACAGGCAGTCATTTATGGAAGAAAATCTTTACCATTCTTAAACTGAAAAAGCATTTCAAGAAATTTAGTTTTAGTTTCCAATTTTACGTTTTAAATTTAATTTGGGTAACTATTTGATAGGGCACATTTTGAAAAATAAATCTCAAATGTATTTTTGTTTTTTATTGTAATTAAGGGAAGTAATGAACAGTCTTAAATAGGAAATTACAGTGCAATTAAGATTATTATTTTTACTAATTTTATTTATGAGTCAAAAATGCAGCCACATTCTTAAATGGAAAAAGCATCTCTGGAAAAGCTTTTTCATTTTAAATATGGTAACGATTTGCTTCCATCGTCAGTGGTTGCCTATCCATCAATGCGCTTTGGCAGGAAGTGTAGGTTAAATAAGGACTGTCTAAACATTTGGCTCCTAATATGATTTAGAGCAGAAACTCCCGCCTGCGATAAAACGTATTGGGTTCCATATGTCAGAAAATGCTAATCACAATATTTTATGTTCAACATTTTCTGTTGGCAGGCACCACCATAATGCTGTTGATATGAAAGGAGGAGGAAACAGAACCTCAACCTGAAAGTGCTGATGACTTTTCTGTTGTAGTTTCACTGCCTCAACCGCATTCACATTCATTTTAAAATGGATTGCTCTGTCACCAGGACTAACACTTTACTGAGAGCCGCCATCAATATGTTTTGTCTAAAACTGCAAGTTGTGCCAGACATGTCATCAATCACCATTTACATAAAACAAGGAATCTTCTTTAAACAACAGTCAGTACTGGCAGTACTGCTCTGACTTTACTGGTAAGATCCAAATAGACTTAATTAGAAAAGACTACATATATTACTAAGCAGGAAAACGTGGGCCCGTTGATTTATTGTGTCACTTTATTGAACAGATCAGTCTGTGGATGTAGAACAACTTCCTCCAGTTAAACTCAGACAAAACTGAAATCATTGTCTGTGGCCCACAGAAACAAAGAGAAAGTGTCAGTTACCTTCTGACGCTCTCTCTGGAACCTAAACATCAGGTCAAAAATCTTAGGGTAATACTCGATTCTGACCTGAACTTCAACAGCCACATTAAATCAGTATCATCAGCAGCCTTTTACCATCTTAAAAACATTGCCAGAATCACAGGAATAGTCTCTAAACCAGACTAAGAAAGACTTATCCATGCTTTTATCTCTAGCAGGTTAGACTACTGTAACGGCCTGCTCACTGGGCTTTCTAAACGGGCCTTAAGACAGCTTCAGAATATCCAGAATGCTGTTGCTCGAGTTCTGACCAAAACCAGGAAATATGAACACATTAGTCCAGTGCTCAAGTTTCTGCACTGGCTTCCTGTCACTCAAAGAATAGACATTAAAACAGCCTTGCTTGTATACAAATCTCTTCATGGGTTAGCCCCAAAGTACATATCTGACACGTTAGAGCCATATGAACCAGCCAGGACTCTGAGAACCTCAGGTAGTGGCCTCCTGCTGATGCCCAGAGTCAAGACCAAACAAGGGGAGGATTCATTCCAGTTTTATGCTCTTAAAATCTGGAACAGTCTTCCTGAAGAGGTGAGACAGGTTTCAACTCTGCCGATGTTTAAATCCAGGCTGAAAACAGCCATATTTAACTGTGCATATTGCAACTGAGAATATTATTACTATTGTTATTATTTTATTTTTATTTTATTTCTTTTAAATTTAAAGATGATTTTATTGTTTCATTTTCTGATCTTTTTTCCTATGTAAAACATTTTGAATTGTCTTGTACACGAAAATGTGCTATACAAATAAACTTGCCTTGCCTACTAACAAGCAAATATCGATCATTTAAACCTTTTGTTCTTCTTGGGATTTAAATAAGAAATCAGACTAAATAAAGGAGCCTCATATCTTAACCGTAGCAGGTTAAAAAGACTCTTTTACCTGGAAAACTACAAACAGGTGTAACTTGTCAAATTCTAACATTCAAGCAGAACAGCTTATAAACAAAAAGCATCTGTAACTCAAAACAGTTTGGACTAAATCTGTGTCACGTCACTGTCCAACTGCGTCGGGGCAAGTTTATAAGTCAAAAGATTTGAGCAGCCTCCTGTCTTCCACCTCCACTACCGGCAGACGTAAATGGGTCAGCTTTGATATAAAACAGTGCCACGACTAGTTCATCCATTCAACACTTCTGACACTCAGGGGAAAGCAAAAATTCATATCATTTATTTAACAGAGGAAATATGGTAATCATCCTTGTAATGCTTTCCACCTGAAACCCTTTTTTCCAGATAAACACGATAAACAGGCCAAAAAAAATTCTCACATAATGTGCTTAGCAGATGTGCATTATTATTTCAGATATAATGCAATGCATGAGCACTTATAACCGATTCACAAGAAACTAACAAGATTTGCTTTTCGCTTCACCTAAAATTTAACAAAGGTGTACACATATATTCCCTGTGAACGTGCAAGAATACATACGCACAGGCACATATAAAATAACCAATTTGGAAGCCATCATTGGAGCGCAGAGGAGAACTGGAAAGTCATATTGCTATAATGCTCAGATTATCAATCATTCTGACATTTTACTGGCTTTATCACTGTACATACCATTAAAACGATGTCTGGCACAGATTGTCATGGGGGCAAACATTAAACAGGGCCGGGATTAAAATGCAGACCCTAAACACCTTTCTTTCGGCAGCTGAAATTGCACGGGACTCAGAAACTGACTTTGGATGTGCTGTCAGGAGAGACGTTGTATCAACACTGAGGTGGGGTTGACAAACACATAGATAGTGTCAGACTCAGGAAATGCAGAGACTTCCCTCCGTTTATTATACGCTGTAGCTGGTTAATACACTAAAAGAGTGATAACAAATAAGGAGAAGAAACATCTATTAATCTCTCCTCGCACTCCTAATCAGGCAACATTGGCAAACTCCTTTACAATAAGATAGTGTACACCCAACCAACAGCTAATAGCACTACACTTTAACTGCAACTTTAAGTAATTTAGGTGGTGCTGAATCAATGAGGAAACGAAATGTATCAAATTAGGAAATTTGACATTTAAAAAAGTTGTAAAGGACATATAAATGCTACAGCTGCTGCCAAGCTGACAAAAGACATATAGTTGCAGAATAATGTGTTTAATTTTTAATAACCTTTTCTCACAATCATGCTTATGATTAAATGGGCAAGCACCTTACAAGAAAAAAATATTTAAAAAAAAAAAGTTTTTTTGCTTTCACCTTCTTTGTGCTTTATGTTATCCGGCCATCACAAATTTCAATAATTTGAAAACAAAGAAAAATAGATACTAATGGCACAAGATATCTTCTGCATTTAATATATATAATATAATATATATATATATATATATTATATTATTATCACAATGCCATTTAAATTTTACTTTCAATAGACTGATACAAATTGAGCATTTATTTCAGTATAATAACAAAAAAAAACATCCCAAAGACGTTTACACAACGTGTTCCAGTCTATTTTTTCACAGCTTGTTAAAAATGGACTTAATCTATTATCATCCTTAGGGTTAGGCTTAAGGTTATAACTTAGACTCTACTTGTTCTTTAATCGCATTTTAGATCAGATGAGTAAGCTATGTTGCCCCTTGTGACTTTCCGTAGAGTATACAAACCCATGATGCCATTAAAACCTTACACGAATGAGCATCATTTATAGTAAGTAAGCAAAAGAGATGCACATATTCTCAGATTCTAGGAGCATTTAGTTTGTGTACAGAAGAGTATGAATGGTTCATTATCTGTTTATTGTTGGTTAGGATCAACATAATCATGTCAAACATTACTCTGGATTGAAGGACTAAGTGACTTCAGAACAAAGTACTCTTTACTTATCCTCAACAACCTTTTCTCTTGGCGTTAACTATCATTGATACAAACACACTTCCAATTCTTTAAAGTAAAAACACTCAAGAATTTGACAGTATATCACTCACTCATAACATTCTGTTGTGCTCTTTATTTTAGCACATCTTACTTTAAAACAATAATACAATTGAAAATAAAAAAACCTATAGAACGCAAATGTAGAGTATACTTTTAAATAATCTTGCAAACATTGACTTAAAGAAATACGAACACAGCCTTGAATACTATTTTACCTGCAAAATAGTGAATGAGAGGACAATGCAATTTTAAGGTTTTAAACACATTAACACAAACGACTCTTCAAAATAAAAGCACTTTTTTTAAATTTTTTATTGTAAACGTCTACATTGCCGTGTCCTGAGTCAAATATTCTTTCTTTGAGCATAGATGGGTATTCATATTACAGTCTTACAGACTTGATATTTGATGTGGATTAGGCCCTAAAACACCTAAGCCTTGATTAGCACTTAGGGGGGGATCAAGGCCTTTCTGCTTTCTATAAACCAAAGATATTCACATTTAATTTTTTTTCTATAATGATTTAATTTGGTTTGCTATGTATATATAAAAAAAACTTAGAACATCTGTTTCTGTCACAGGAGGTTCTCAAAAATATATTTATTAAATAGTATGTGGTAGCAGCAAGTCAGCGAACAGCTGTAGTGTGAAATATTTCCAAAAGAACGCTGCAAGATATCAGTTATATAGTTTAAATTACTTATTCATAAAGAACAAGGTCTGCATTACACAAAATTGGCAAGTTTTCATGGATCACAGTGTTTCTTTTGAATCTACCATCACACGCGTTTTCCACACATAATTACATCTAACAGACCACAGCCCAGCTGATAAACAGGAATCATTATAAGTGATGAATGCTTCACTGTGCTTTAGATAAAAAGGGGGCTAATGGTCAAAGCCACATGTCTTATGACATGAAACAAGATTTTCTAGGAATGTCCTCATTAATAGCACTAACTCAAGACACAGCCTTCCAAGCTTTCGTTCTATGAATATGTAAAACTTTAGTAAGAAGAATGAGGGAAAAACTCATTTGAAAAAGCCTTATGTCATAAAATAAGCTAAAACAGACACTACTGGTAGATTAACACACCTTTCAACATTCAGCTTACAAGATGATACTATACATGGGTTCATAAAAGCAATTAGCAATATATTTACAAAAAAACAGGAATCTTTTTGATCTATTTATTTTATTTTTTGGGTGAAGTAGAATAAAGCTTCTACAAATCGAACCGTGTTTTAAAAAATCTGCAATTATTCCTCAGTATTGCTTCCCATAAATTATTTATAATGTAATTTTAATGACAAAAAAATGTTAGAGTTACCAATAACTATGCACCTCACAGAGAGTATAATAGATTAATTAATATGTTAACTGTGAAAGAATATTTGATCAATGAAGAAGTATCCAGTTCCGATTTGATCAATGAAAGTATTTTACAGTAAGAGTAAAATGAAACACTGAGTTTTAGGTGTCACACTGCAAGAAAGCTGATGGTAAAGTTAACCAGAGTAATATTAGCAGTGTTAGTCACTGTGTTTCCAGCGCTAGCAGATCTATTTTATACTATTTCTGCTGTTCAGAGTAAGTTCTTTAAACTAGACAGCTTGAAAAGGCTGAACATGGGATCATGTCTCACTTTTTCCCGCTTTATTTAAAAAAATTTCAACATCCAGTAGGGGTAAATGAATATCATAATTCTTATGTAAATACATTTTTGGCACACCCCCAACTAAGGAACAAACTATTTAAAAATAGGTTTCTTCAACTAGTTGTTATTAACCGACTCTGTAAACACAACTTAACAAAAAAGTTTTTTATTATTATGTATTTACCATAATAAGGGTCATAAATATTTTACAAAACTTCATCTCTGGCCCCATAATAGACGTTGTTTACCACATGAAGTCATATGCAGATGGCACATTGCAAGGCAGACAAGAATAACCGTGTTCTTTCAATGTCATCCTATCTTATTTCTGGTAATCATTGAATTTAATTTGGCAACAACTTTAGAGGTAATTAATCATTTTACCCTCCCAATCAGACAGCCTTAGCATAAATGTAATGGAAGATCTTTGTGAACTTAACAGGCAAACAAAAAAAGCCCCCCTGTGCAGGTTTTTGAAGCCTCTAACAAAAAGCTGAAGACAGCAACGTTCATCTCATTAATATATCCCCGCAGAAGAAATGAATACATTGACGCGGCTCGACATTTTTTGTCCTTCTAAAAAGAGAAACATGGAGGAGCTTGGAATGAACCTCCACACATTATGAAAGCCATTATCTTCAGCTGCCAGTCTCAATGACAGAGAGAGAAAGCTGGTAAGCCTAAACTAATAGGCAGAATGAGAGGTGCAAAAAAGTAGGGGACTGGGTCAGATCATCTCTCACTCTCTATCCTCCAATTACTGACAGACAGTTGAGAATATGAAATGAGAACGAAGATTGAGAAATATTCATATCTTTTCTGAATGGTATTAAACCCTGACAGGGCGAAAGAAAATGAATGGTTGTTTCAATTTCTGCCATGTATCAAATCTGACAAGATATTAAACCGATCTCAAATCGCAGACTGTCCGTATCATTGCCAAGACAAAATAGGATGTTCTCGTTTTGGGACATAAGATAAGATTTATTACTAAAAAGACACAAATTGACATTCTCAAAATGACTACAATCCCTCCCTTTCATCAAATTATGAAGCAAACTGTGGAGCCTGATGTTTACAGAGACTCAACTGGCAGTTCTCAGCCATCACAGCAGCAAGCATGATATAGTTCAGACTATTTGGTTACAAGCAAAATCCCAGAAATTCATCAATGGATGCGAGACACTCCACCAAAACACATACGTTTGTGTAGATTGCTGGTAAGTAATCCTAAAACAAGCACGGTATCTTGTAACAAGGGATACTCTTAAATACGAGATACAGTATGTTCTAATAAA
>JAVLVB010000824.1:3118052-3132295 GCA_032876305.1 Orestias chungarensis
ACACACACACACACACACACACACACACACACACACACACACACACACACACACACACACACACACACACACACACACACACACACACACACACACACACACACACACACACACACACACACACACTTGCACCCCTTGAGAAATGCAAGCCCTTTTTCATCGCTTCCGGATACTCTTTTCAATTCTGGCCACCTCGAGCATCCAAGACTGGCTCAACAACTTCAAAAAACACATCTCATAAAAAAATCAGGAGGCCTGTCTGACATGTGTCCCCCTGCCCTGATGGCATGCCTACACCAAAGAACGGCATTGATTTTCTGTAACGTGGGGTTGGATTAGCCCTCTACAGGGATTAGCTGCCTGTGCAAGGCCTCAGGGTTCGCTATAAAACTAATAATTAATTTAAACAGCCGAGCCTGGGGAAGGATAGACTCACTACAAGCTCCCAGTGTGAGGAGGTGGGTTTGATGACAAACTGTCTGGGATTCAGGGTGAAAACAAGCTATGTGGATATATAGGTCTCCTGTATGTCTAACTTGATTCTGGCAATTACTCTCGATGTGAAAAGATATTGTACAAAAAAAATATTTGTATGTCTTTGCTTTATAATTACATTTTATGTTACATTACGGTTTAAAGCATGTAAACTTAATAACCTACCTCTCTCTGCTACACTTCTAAAATTGATTTTAGTATGACCTAACTGATACAGTAGATCACCAAATTATTAAAATAACTGATGTAAAAAATTAATCACAATGTTGCCTAGGGCTCCTATTTAGCTTGCACCTTTAATCTGGGAATTTCACCTGGAGTAATGGCAAAGATTTCCACAGTTACGCAGATATGATACGCAGGCTGACATTGTGTCTCATAAAAAGCTAGGATTGCTTGAGTCTCTTCTTAAGATGTATTTTAGATATCACATATAGTTAGCAGAAAATGCAGCTCAGTTTCTTTAGTTGCATTATGCATCTACAAGTTTGAGCAATTTCATTAATTAAATGATGTGCTCTTTCATTTATAGTTTAAAATTATGAATGCTTAGCAGAGTAAATGCTTTAAAATTGACAGGGTCGTTTAAAAAAATTTATCCAGTCAAAGCAGAAGAAAATCACCAATTATTTACATAAAAAGGATGTCATTATATTTTGGGTTAACTTTTGCAGCAACTAAACAAAGCAAAGAAGTGCACGGAGTCAAATTTCATCAAGTTTTGCCTCGTATGAATGTGCTGTCAAGTACCAGGTGTACTTTGTGCAGAAAGTCTCGAATGTCACTTTTATGGCAGCAGCTGTCATGCAGATGGGTAAAAATCATCAGTCAATCAAATCAGTTAATCTCTCCACGTGAGATCTCGCTGTCAGTTTCAGAGCCTTCTGATGAAGCATTGGGGTTTTGTAAAGAAAAATAAATTTATAACCAGTCCACTCTGATCTTTACTAAAGCCTAGATTTTGTGCTGTGTGTATTTATTGCTGATTGACATCGTGTCTTTTGAATTTGATACCTATTGTTCAGATGTTGTGGGTCAGTTGGGCTCCACCTGAGTAAAAATAACACTTTTCAAAACATAAATACTATAATCCAAAAGCAGAAGCAGTCCAGATTTAAGAAGTCTATGTAATCCTGCTTTATGCATGTCTGATTATCCTAATACTAAAACCGAATTAACTGAAAATATTTTGGTAATTCAATATTTTGCTCAACAAATACATCACTCCAAAAAGTGAGGATTTTAATAATATTCCTTAAGAAAATAAAGACTAAAACCCCACAAAAGCAATAAATCCCTTAAGTTTCACGAAAAACAAAAAAAAACAAAAGAAAAACATCAGTGTTGCCTTGTTGTTTACCCACCACAGTATTCTGACACAGCTTACAGATCTTTGATGTCTTGTTTGTCACTCTTCATCTGCCGTTTATGTCAAGGTAACACAATAAGAAATAAGTTAACCTTATTTAACTACAAGGCATGGGTTTGGGTTAACAATCGGAAGTTACAGCTACCACAGTTATTTAAAAGGCCCCAAATGGTTTTAACAATTTTTGATCACAAAATTTCAATTGTTTAAAGCCCAAAGAAAAGGAAATCTAAAGTTTGAATATAAGTTTGGAGCATAGTCGGTTTCCCCTCATGTTCAAACACATCTTCCTGGTCTCCGTCTTTTCTTTTGTTTACAAGTAAGACAGGCCACTCTTTAGAAAGTTGAAAAGTTATGTTTGAAATTAAGGTTAATGTGCTGAAAATTTAGGGCAGTGCCCTTTTTAACTTTAGTTAAGGCTAGTTAAGCAAGCCAAGCTAACTACTCATGAACTACCTAGTCAAGACATTAACTACCTGTGTTACTCCATGATTAGCAGAACAGCGTCTTTTGCCAGTCTTTAAAAAAATGTGAATTATTTTTTAGATTTTGATGTTATTGCAGTGTCACCATAGTATTTTTACTGCACATAATCATAAAGTGAACATGTAATAATCTAGTAGTTACAATATTGAGCTTACATTTATCCCATTATATACCCATGGCTGTTAAACACACACAATGGAGTGCTCCGTGTATATGTTGGGTACTAAAGAAAGAGCCAAAGGTTGTGTAAATAGGACTCTCTTTGGGAGGATTTCAGTCCAGCTTGATGTGAAATAAAAACAATGAAAACCAACACTCTGTTGTCAACCCCCTCCTCCTTTTATACCTTGCGACCAATAAGGGGTTTCCATACTCAGACACGGTGAAGGGATTTCTGCTCATCTTCTGACTTTGATCTGACTGACACACAAACGGCCTTCAGATCACAAGTCTGCAGACCCTGTTGGGCCTCTCTGGCTGGTCTGCTTGTTCATGTACTCTCCATCCCAGTGAGGATTCCTTACCCTCCACCCATTTCCTTTTGTCTGTCCTTTATCCCTCCTTCATCCTCCTATTTATCTGCCTCCTCCTTCTGCTCTTGCTCTGCTGTTTGGTGCTTTTCAAACATCTGAGTAGAGACATGTTCTGAGCTTTGGAAGACCCAGGGGCCCATGATCCAGACAGAGGAAAGAAAATAAAGAAACTCCACAGTGCCCCCAATACAAAAAGCTATCTCGCCATTACCACTGGGGATAAACACTTAAACATCGCCTGGACAGACGGGGAAGATCAGATTGTAATTTGGTGTACTGCTTTTATGATCATACTGTTAGCTAATAGGACAGTTAGTAGATGTGAGAGTGTGATGCCGCATTATGCGTTTATTTTGATGAATAAAGAAAGTTTTAAAAGGGTTAAAAAAAAAGATTCTGCCGGGCCTAAAATGGGACGGGTTGCTCCTTGTACTTTTTCCAGCACAGATATGTCAGCAGAACTGACATAAAACATGCTATCACTGTTTCTTATCTCAATATGTCCCTGGGTGGAAAAGTGAGGCAACGGTTTACTGATGTCTTGCAGCCTGCCTGACCATTAAAACATATTTCCATGCTGATGGATGTCAGATGTAGCCGCAAAAGAACCGTAACTTGCCCTTGATTTCTGAGCTCATTCTTTTACTACAGTTTTATAAACTTGCTCTTCATGCTTCGCAAATGGAGCTAGCGACTGCAGACAGTAAACAAGAAGATGAGAGCAAGTTAGAGCTGAGGGACCCCTATCTCTGGCAAATCTTCATGTCTGACCAACATCAACCTCTACGGATGGTGGCTTGGATTGACAGTCGGTGGTATTTATAAGCAAAAGCTGTGAAAAATGTGAGTAAGCTTATCTAAAATGGAAACAGGAAATGAGTTACAGCTGTGCTGAGAATGTGCCACAGCTGTCCAGGGCTTGACAGTTGGAGGGTTTTTTCAATGGTATAGGGAAACAGAATGAGGAATCGCACAGAACAATCGCTACATGCAAAAGAATGCAATTATGTCTACTGTCAAATAATAATTAAAACTAGTGAGAATATTAATAACATACAGTACGATATTCTTCCCTTCACAACTATTAAAAAAGAAAATACATTAGAAAATAGTGAGGTGTTTTATTCAGCAGAAGCCTCCCACTCCACTTTATTGCATAGGATTTATTTGTCCTCCGACAGGATTTATCATGCAGCCCCTCTTAAAACACAGCAAAAACTGCAATCATCCTCTAAAATTTTGGCTGAAATGCACCCATCTATCTGTCTTCACTTTTCACTCCCGGGTGCACTAGAGGAGACTATGGGAGATTGGAAACCATGAAGCGACCAAAACTGCTGAGACTATACCAAAAGGAAGCTCCTTTGTTCATCGTCCAAAACAGGCTCCAAACCTTTTTTCCTTCCCTTCTTTATCCCACCTGGGATCCAGCCAAGGAAGCAAAAGTATGGCTGCCCCTCTCAGTGCTTTGTTCTAATATGTTCCATGCCTTCCAGTTGTTTATACCATCAATCTAGGAGATGGCTGAATGTGATGGGATGAACATAAACATTGCCTGAGTTATGGGCTGAAAGACACACATATTTAGTCTCAAGAGAGCCTCAGTCCCTTTTTTTAAATATAAAAATGTACATATGGAAAGCTCCAGACTATCCTAAATGACTTAAACACGTGTTACACATTAAAATCTTTGTCAAAAAGGAAAAGAGTTAAAGAAAGGAATAGACTTAATGATATCTAAATTCCCCTATAAGATCAGTTCCACGAAGCAAGGCTGTAATTGACAGCTGAGTGCCAGCACTAATCATCTCCCCTTTAATGTTTGCTTAAAAATGCATACCCTGATGTCAAAACCTGAGCTCATATTAACTCTCCCCAAATGGTCTACTTAGTATACATGTCACTAATGAATTATACATCTGACTCCCCCCCCTCTCATATTTACATGGTGTTTTGGCAGAATTTGTGTAGGACTTGCAAAGTATTTAATAAATGTTTAAAAATGTACAAGACCAGACATCTTAGCAAGAGCAAGCAATGTTTGTGGATGTTTACACAAAATCAAAAGAATCTGGTACGCCTATCAAAATGACAAACAAAAAAAATCACATGAATAGTTTGTTTTTCAGATGCCAAAACAGAAAAGGGGATCAAGACTACTTGGACCCCGTCAGCTCAAATCATAAATATTTATCACTAGCTTTGCACTCTGCTAAAACACCAAGGAAACATATTGCAGATTTTAAGACCCATTTTTATTCAGCCAGACTGTGTACTAAAATTAATTGGATTTCTGTCAATGAAGGAAAAATATAATCCTGGGACAGCTTTGGGCTCAATAGCTCTGACTGTCCAACTGTGCATGAGGGAGTGGGACCTTACCACATGCCAAGTACCAGAGAACAAAATTAAATCAGCGGTCAACATAAAATATTAAAATAGCATAGTATCGAATTTTTGAGGAATGGTGTCAGGGTGGCTCATTATGGCCAGCAAGGCAGTGAATTAAGCTATATTTAGTGGGTGATAATTGAAATCATAGCTTTAGTCATTACCACTGACAAGTTTCTAAATAATACCCAATAAATTCAGCCTTTTTAGTGGAGTTCCCGTGACAGCTGGCCACGCGGAAAAATAAAGTACAAAAACAGAATTGCTTTTCCTCTGCGAGTTTCCTCCCTTTCCCCCCTGCCCCCCAAACCCAACTCTCCTCCCTCTCTCTCTCTCTCTCTCTCTTTGAGCCAATAAAATGTCAGCTTTTATTCTCCTCCTCCAAAGTGTTGGCGAGATGTCAGCAGGCCCTTCTAATGTTCAACAACAGCAAGCTGAAGGCATGTGAATCGTCAAGTCGTTGACATGCCATCCATCTTGGGATATACAATAAAAAAATGTGACGTAGTCATAAAATAAACTGCATCACTCACTGGTGTGTATAATGAAGAACGTAAAGATGTACTTTTTCACTCAGTACCCTAAGCCACAAGTCAGTCTTTGACTGAACAGGAAAGGAGGTAGGGTGAGGCTATGGAAAGCTGATGGCAGCCTTTGACATTAATGGGTCCCAAGCTTTTATTAGGTTTTAACAATCAGATCAAAAATGTATACTATATACCTTATATTCAGGGTAAATAAGTGTAGATAAAATGTGACAATACCAACTAGTTTACACTGTTGAAACTCTGAAAACATGCTGTCAGTCTATGAAAGTCTGTATAGTATACATTAGTCATTTAGGTACAAGGGAGGATTCCTCAGTTCCCTTCATGAAGGATCTAGTTCAGCAGTAGTTATTTGTATTGTAATCATAGACAGGCATGGTTTGGTATAAGACTCGAATGATATTAAGACCTACATCAAAACGTTTTCACTGTGTCAAAAGAAAGACAACTTCTGCATCAACAGGGGAATTATGATTTATGTGGATGTTCCATTGTCTTTTAACTCCCTGATACACTATTCTTTTGTGTAAAGCAGCAGTTGTTCTTCTGTATACTCCGACTTACACAAATATCCAGTTTTCTCCTTAATAAATGTAACTTATTTTGGTTCTTGTAATCACTCACTTTAACGTTATCATAGTTGTTTTAAAGTAATGGCAGAACAGTCTCAGGTCATGTAAGACAAGTATTTATTTTTGTGTACTGGTTTACCCATTTATAAAACTATTACATTTATGTTCTTGTAAAAGTCAATTCAGTAGGAATTACCAGTATGACTGGCTGGCTATCTTATGCTAGAGAGAAAATGTATGTTATTTTTAGAATGTTTAGAACTTGTTTCTACGGTGAACTATTTAACAGACCTTGCTTTAGATTGTACAAACTATCTAACTTACCAAACTATGCAATAGTGAGGATCTATGTAAAGTTTACCTGAAAGTTTTGTTCTAATGATCAAAATCGTACACTTATAAATTTATAACACCACAACTAACCCTAAAAAGATTTTAAAAAAATGAGTTAAGCACTTTGACTTTGGGATAACAGCAATTACTCACACCAAATTTACTTTCCAAACTTTCGTAGAAAGAGAGGTGCTAAGGCTGTAATGCAAAAAAGATCTGTGGTACCAGGTCTATAACCAATACAATTCTAAATACCGATTTAATGGTACTAATTCTATAATCAATATAGACTGATTATACGTCAATCTCGATTGATGTATAATCAATTCAGATTAGGACAGGGCACAAATATTTTCACAACAGTTTAAATCGTCCAAGTTTACAGAAATAACACTCATAAGAAGCGAGTCTTTGTGACTTGCAGAGAGGAACTTTGTAGCACGTTAATGAGGAACTAAACTTTTTTAACAGTTTACCAACGTACGTAAGGAATAAACTAAAAAGATTATTGTGAACAGAGGCTGAATATCTTTAGAGCTGATCAGTGGAGGCACAAACCAACTGTACTCAAAGGCTTTTTGTATTTTGAATGTATAAGTTTCCCATTTTGTCATGTTACAAACTTTGCTGCACTTTATTGTTATTTATTGGAAACCAACACAATGTATGGAGAGTGATAAATCAATTTCATTCTGACATGGCATGCATGTATATATTCTGCCTTCTTTACTTTGATGCCAACAAATTAAAATTCTCAGCAAACAAGAAGTCACATAGTTAGTAAACACTGTCCAACTATGTGCAATATATTTATAAGTACAGCTCTTTAGTGAGGGCCTCAGAGATTTGAGACTTTTATGGGCATAAATTTCATTCAGAAATATTTTTTACTTGTAAATCAGATTGCATAGCTGTAACCTCGTAAAAGAAAATAGCAAAATATTTCCGCATTGTGTAAATACGAACGTGTGCATGCACAAAAAAAATTACTGTTATATAAATTATGTTCTTGTTTTGCTTGTAGATCAGAATTTGGTACCAGCATGAGGATAATTTTAATTCTGTACTTCCATAGATAATAATTTATGTGTATAAAAAAGATTTCAATTTATTCCAAAAATCTTTGCACTAGGTAAAAAGTATTTTCGTAAGGTTGTTTTACAGATACAACACAACAATTACTATGAGCTAATGGCATGTTAAACACAAATTTGACAATCCTCAATACGCAAAATATTTGGATTGAAGCAAACTGACTTAAAGTATTTATGTGCCATTAAAAATGACACATCTGTGGGAAAAAATATGAAAAAAATGATCTACTGTTTACTACATTAGCCAGAGGTGGCAGCATTATTATTTGCTTTAACTAATTTGTGTTACTTTATTACATAAAAGCTATTAAAAACTACATTTCTTATTTATTTCATAACATAAACAAATTTAAAGGTATAAAATAAAAGTATTTTCTAAATATTTTTCCCACATCTTCGGGAAATCTGTGTCTGCATTGTTTTTTATTTGTCATTTAACAAATAGAAAAGTGGTTGCAACAATCCTGCGGGCACAAATGCACACACACACACACAACACAGTGAAAACCTCAAATTGTAGAAATACAAGAACAAGACAACTGATCTATTAAGTTTCAACGTCCACTTTTCTATATCATCCCAACGTGTTCCCAGGGGTAGTACATCATTTAAAAAACAACCCACTGAAAGTATGAGTTTTTTTTCCCTACTACCACTGAATGATACAAAATATCACTGCTCTTCATATGAATAAGTTATTTCCTGCCAGACCATGTCTATTTCATCTCTCTGGTCTAAATCTCTTAATGCTGGGCGATCTCTGCATACTCCTTAATTGACGAGACACAGATCAGGTTATCCCAGTATATGTGCCTAAACAGGCCTGATAGATGGGATGTGGAATACATTTTCTCAGTAGAACAGAGTACGCCACCACTATTACCAGAAATACCCACACTCCGCTCCCAGTTAAGTGATTTGAGGACTTCATACTGCCAACGTTACATATCCGCTCTTGCTAACTGACACTTTATCTGCATACCAGCATCTCTGCAGATTGAACACTTAGGCAAGACAATGACAGGCTCTCTTCCTGTTGTCACTTCTCATATAGGGCCAAGTCTAATGCTGCTTACTGGGCTTCTGCCAATACTGTCCCCCTCCTCCTCCCATCACCATCAAACAGCCAAACTTCACCTAGCCTGGTAGAAAAGAAGCACTTGATGTCTGTGACACTCATTTGTCAATTAGCAGGCCCCTTCCAGTGTTGACATACAGCAACTTGAAAGACAGAGTGCCGTCTGTGACGAATTAAAGGAGACAGATGAGTGAGGCTTGAGCGGCGGAGTATTACTATAATGTTCCTCAGATATGAATATAAAACGACACAGTTGACAGGCCATACAAGGTTTTATTTCATTTCTCAGTGTTCCTGGCCTCCCTACTTTGTCATCTTTGTTCTCTTTTCATCAGACTACTTACATCTCATTTTGACAGCCGGGCGACATTTAGAGCACTTTCATTTTAAAATGCAAGTTAGCATACTTGATTTGTCATTAAAATGCAAAACGCCTGCCATCACCAACATGGCCTGGGTGAACATAAACCCTTCCAGACACACACTGACACAGACATGCACTGTTGTAAAATGTGTGTGTGTTTATATCTGTTGTAAATCTTTACAAAGTTAAATGGGAGTTTGACATTGTTTCAGATCCTATATTGAGTTGTGCTGAACACAAACCAGCTAGGTTAATGGCTGTATTTAAGATCACTGGAATTAGACATGAAAAGGTTTTTGTGTGCTTTCACGCTTTCTAAAATATAACAATGTCTGAAAAATGAATGTACGTTCATGTTTTCACCATCTCTCTGACTTGACATTGGATAGAGAAAAGACAGCACTGCAGAATAATGCACAAAAACCTGACAAGAAATGTGCTGCTTAGTATTCATCAGTTTGGACAGAGCACTACAGCCAGTGAATTAGGATACAAGTTAAATATAGTGTGCCAAATCAATGGTCAGTTGATTTTCTTTTTTTAAATACCAAGGAGCTTTGAGCTGCCAATTTTGGTTTTGGTCTTTTCCAATTGTTTTTCATTGCTCAAAGAAAACCCAAACCAACTAACTTTGGAAAATTAGAGATACACAAGTGATTAAATCATAATTGCCATATGAATATCAATGTGTTATCCAAATGAAAAGAACTGCTTAGATGAAAAATTTGGAGAGCTGGTAAATGTTATGTGACGTATATTCAAGCTCTACATGCTAACATAATGATTGGTTATTTGAATAGATTTTAATAGTAAATTTAGATATAGCTGACCAAGACACTACAGCTCACAGAAAGTAGGAGGGACAACATAATGATGAAAAACAAAAATAAAGAGAATACCTATGAGTTTATCACTCACTGCTATCAACACTAATTTACAAAAAAATATCCTACCTGATTTTTACCTAAAAAATGTGCATGAAATATGAATCATATAAAGAAATATAATGCTTGATAGAGGTGACAGCTTTGGATTCATAAGTCAATGAGATTAAAAGTACATTCTATTTATGAATCAAAGCAAAAGTCTGGTTTTTATGTCGTTAAATAAATAAAGCCATGACGTTATTGCTCCCAAGGCTTGAATCCAACTATTTATTTTAAACCTAGGTTTGCATTTAGCGCTGTACACCTCTGTGAAACATGTTAAATATCCATCTAGTTTTAAAAACAACAGTTTCTACATTTCATTCTTCCAAGATAACATGATAAATTTTTAATGTTTGTAAAATATGTGAAGAAAAAGCATCTGTGTTCAAACGTCGTTAGCATCGTCTCTAATAGTCACAGACATGCGTCTTCCCCAATCCCAATTTGTCCAGGGTGATGACGCTGAATGTAACGGATGCAGGCCCTGAAAGTGCACTCCATTCACAGGGAGAACTCATGTCAATGCAACACATGCCACCTCGCTGCAATGTGTACACACCTGACCTCGAACAAAGTGGACAACACAACCGTAACCAAGCCCGTCCCGAGACAGAAATCTCACTGTGAGCCACACTTCTCAACACATTGATGAGACAGGCTGACACCGCAGTACACCAAGGCAGAGGTGTGGGTGTGACAGCCCACTGCCATAATTTCATCCTGCCATTACCTGCCCAGCCACTCAGAACTGTGCTCCCAGAGACAGATGCACACGAGCACAGGTGCACATGCCTACACAGGAATCAAGCATATGTACAGCATGCCAAAACACACAGGACTCCGGTACAGATGGAAACAACACCTTGCTTCTCGTTGTGACTCATTGTCAGCCTGCCGGAGGATTGTTGTCAATTGAGCTGACAGAAATAGGCGTATTAGCTGCAACAAGCTCTGGTAATGTCTCCTTCTCGATTTTATATGAGCAGCAAGAAGAAGAGCACAATGCTGAGGGCAGTCCACTGCACTTGCCAAAGATGTGCATCTATTTAAACCTGGTGTACTACGGCTGACATTGAAATGAAGTTTTGGTGTCAATATGAGAACATCTCCACTGTTTGACAAGGTTGTCAGCCCAACTTTAAATGACGCCTCAATAAATAATTTCCAAAAATGATATACTTATTTGTTGTCAATGTTCCGTTCCTTACAGAACCCAAACTTTGGCTGCAGTAGTTTATATTCTTGAGAATTTTAAAGATCATGACAAGTAACCTTTCAGTAAGAAACATATGCATTTGTGAAGTACAGATTAAACTTAATGTTAAAATACCATCCACCCCTTGTGTATGCCACTTATCCTTGTAGCATTGATGGGGTGGAGTACAACCGGAAGTGGTCCCCAGTCCATCGCAGGTCAACACATAGATGAAAAGGACAACACCCAAGGACAGTTAGTTAGTCTTTTAGATCCAATGCCAATTTTAGTTGAAGCCCTTCTAAAACAGACTGGAATCAAATGAATGGCTCATTACCAGGATTTGCCAAACTTCCCGGCATGCTGAAGAGGTAATTTAATCAATTAATTCAGACATTTTAGAAGAGGGAAACACCTAAAACCTGCATTTGTTGCTGTCTAAGTGCAGGGAAAAGAACAAAATACAAACTGTTTCAACGTGATTAAAGTTAAAGGACGGATGGATGGACGGACACATAGATACACCATGTGGGGAATAAAGGCAGAACTTACTAAGAACCAAGTTTTAAAAAAACATCAATTAGGTGTTCCACGATAAAAAAATGTATCAATTGATCTTTTAAAGGACAGTTCAGCCCTGCAGTCCAGTGAAAGTGATTCGGTTCTTGAAGACAAATATTAAACCCCTGACCCAGCCTTAAAACTCACTCCACTAAGCAAGCAGATGTTCTACAGGACAATCAGCTATATGGTAGCAACAAAACCACAACAAACTTAAGATAACTTTTCCACACACATTTAAATCCCCATATCTGTGACAGTGGTATGATAAAAAATGTTCTGTTGTGCTTTTTATCTCCCCAGACAGGCATATTCAGAGGTAGCTATAATGTGTCCCCCAAAAAAGACTGAAAAAAAAAATGTTTAAGTTACTATAAACATGTTAATGAGAAATATCACACTGGAACCTGATTGATCAAATCTTTATGGTTTATCGAAGTTACCTAAATTCATCACCTTTGTTCTTCTATTTCAAGGTTCAGCCGGGCAAGCACTGCTGTTATAAGAACAGCCCACTCCTAAAAAAGCTTTGTGTTTGTCCTGATCACAATGTTTTGCCGCTAAACAGAGCAGAGCAGATGAGTCACATAGACATGTGTGTTTTATTCTGCCAATTCTTCCTACCTGAGGTGATTAAAGCTCAGATCCAGTCGTCTTGCGAACGTGCCATACGTCTCTCCGAGAAAGCCGGGGATGTCCGTTGCGTCGTGACCGATGTATGACATCTTTAAGAAATAGACAGAAAACAAAATCAATAGCGAGAGAGAACTGTTTTTCTTTTTTTTTATGTTGTGGCCTTAACCTAACTTTTTTCATCAAAACAAGGTTTCCATTAAAATTGTGTTGATTGTTGTTATGATGATTTTGGATGGATGTTTTCATTTAGAGGAATAACATCAACATTCAAAAACCACAAAGCTCGTCAATGTTTTGAGAGTCACATTACATCAGAGTGAACGCCAGCAGGGTTTAACTGGCATGAATGAAGCCGGAAGATGCATTATTCACATACATCGTGTCATTGTGGCATTCTTATCCTTTGGCACTTGCCTTCCTGTAACCATTCTGCACTAAAACAGCAGATTCCACGAGTTGCTGCAAAAACCAACTAAAACCTGTAAGCCATGTGTCAAACAGAGAAATAAACACACCATTCATTTGAATTGTACATTAGACACTTTATAAAAAAACAATAGTACTCGAACAGAGCTGCACTTAAAAGGAGAGGATGAAAGTTAACTTAAACTTACTTGAGTCCCGTTTAAAACGACCGGAGACTCCGTGTGAGCCATGACGTCTTCCTGAGGATGACACCTCGATGTTTGTTTGTCTCTATTTGTTTATTAATTAAAGAGTTAACGTGAGAGTAAATGTTTTTTTTTCCCCCGTATATATGCGGGATTGATTTCCCTTGAATGCGTCGCTGGTGTGTGTGCTTTTGGAGGGTTTTTTCGATGCTTTGCGGTCGGTTTTTTACTGTTTCCGCGTGCAGCTCGGATCAGCTGACCCGCCGCCCTGAGGAAGCACGCGCTCGCCGCTTGTTAACTCATAAGAGCTCAACGCTGTTGTTCCTGCTGCTGCTGCAGTTGACTGTCTGCTCATTTAGCACGGCGCGCTTTCTGAGTTACCTACGTCCCCACACCTGTTACAACGAGAAGGCACAAGATAACATCATGAGAAGCATTAAATATACACGAAACGCTTGCTTAAAGCGCCTTCCTGTCCATTTTATCAGCTTTTCAGTGAATATAACTGCATCTCGCTGTATTAAAACACCATTCAAGAGTCGATTTATTTAGTCATCTGTTCTGAAAGTAAAGTTCAAATATGTCATGTTAGTGTAACTCTATTTCCGTTCGTTTTTAAGCATTGTTGCCAGGGCTGGAATTAGGTGGATCTGTCCTTCAGAAAGGCATTGCTGAAACACTGGTGTCTTGCAGCATAGGTTCCTTATTTTCTTTTATACTCTTTATTTGTTTACTTGACAGAAGTGTTTACCATTGCTGTGTGAAAAAGACAAAAACAGAAAAAAATTGCAAGTGGGCAAATCTTTTTTACAACATCTTAGAAATGCTTTTTCTCTCTTGTTCCAATTAAACTAATATGTGTTGGGCTGCAGTTCCCGCTAAATTTATCTTGTATTAACTAGCACTATATGTTTTTCAGTCATTTTGTAGTTTTTTTTGTTGTTGTTGTAAATGCATATGATGGTTGTCACTATGGCTTCCCAGTTGTGTTTTGTGTGTGTGTGTGTGTGTGTGTGTGTGTGTGTGTGTGTGTGTGTGTGTGTGTGTG
>JAVLVB010000824.1:3136963-3151561 GCA_032876305.1 Orestias chungarensis
AAGTTTAATGTCATCCATATTTTTATGTCATCTAGACATGCCTGTAATCTACCAAACTGACTGGATTCATCAGGATTTATAGATAAATACAGTTGTGTATCATCAGCATAACAGTGGAAATTAACACCATGCTGTCTGATGATTTTACCAATAGGGAGCATGTATATAGTAAATAGAATTGGGCCAAGTACAGAACCCTCAATGTCCACTTGGTGAGTGTTCCACTTTTTTCCAAGACAACTTAAACCTGCATCATTATGTGTCTATTTTGAACGAATATTTATACTCTGTATATGTTGCATACACCGCATAGAGAGTTTATACTTGCACATAAGCCAAGGCCTCCTGTCTACGTTCAAATCCAATTTTCAGGCGTTACACTTACATTTTTTCCTTAACGCTGCAGCTACCCCTGGCACTCGACATGAATACTTGTTAAACTTTTGCAGCGAGGGATAAGGCACTCCTTTAGAAGGCTGATATGTTATCAGTATATCTGTACTATGAACACAGTAATAATATAGTAATAGTCATGTTTCCATATACAAACAAAAGACATTAACATGTTTTTTATTTATTTATTAAAAATACAATATGAAATGCAAAAAAATTTAGTACATCAAGCCTACATATTGCAATGTTTTTTGTGTTCTTGTGATAATAGATTTAAAACACAGAAATATGAGTAACTTGTAGAGTAGAATTGAAAATGACATTAATGTGCATCAAATTACAAATCAAAGTGGTTGTTGGTGTTGTAGAGCATTTTAAGATGAGGGTTGGTGATGTTTCCTTTATGTTTGTTATACTATTAAGAATAAAACAATATATTATTTTTATATCATAACAATTCTAACTGTAGCTTAAAAAAGTACATGCCATAGAAAAGTACAAATAATTATTATAGTCACGAATAATAGCAACATTTCCTTATCAGGCAATCTATTGACAACATGTTGTACAACATGTCCACTTGAACCATTATCACAGTGAGTGATATATTCAGTGAATTAGAAATAGGCAGCATGTTTTTTTCCTTAGTTTTTGTTCCAGCTCTTGTTGAGAAAGAAACAGTAGAAAGTTTTGCGAGCGTCTGTTTCTTCTGAATGCCTTCTGACGTCACCTGAGACCCCCCCCCCTCCCCCCTCGCGCATAAACTCACATTCTCGCTGTTATCCTGCTTATGCTGGAGCGGAAGGAAAAGAAGGCTTCAGTTCTCTGGTGCAACACTCGGTGCGTCACGAGAGGAGCGACATTCAAGGGGAAAAAAGACAGAGAAAAAATAAAATAAAAAAACATTTTTTTTTTATATAAAAACAAAAATCACTTGCTTTAAATCAAACGGATTTTAATGTGCTACAACGTTGTTATAACTGGTTTTTTTTAACCACTTACCTCTTTGCGTCGGAGCGTATAGGCAGGTAATGTCGTACCACCGACTTTATAAGTTAACGTGATTTATCGTTGGAGTGTTTTGGTTTTTTTTTTTTGTATGAAAAGATAAAGAAAATACATCATGCACGTTTTTTTTTAATCATAACTCTAAAGTTATGTGTATGTGTGCTTTTTGGGGGGATACTGATTTTATATAAATTTATTAAAGCACATTTACAACTTCTGTAACATTTTCAATCCTCACTTTCGACTCGGATCTCCTCCTGAAAGCGTGAAATAAAGTTATTTCATTACTGATCGCTGATCGTCGGCCCGACGCGCAGCTCAAAGTCATTTTGCAACTCCAAGCATATTTCATCCAGAGAGGTAAATAGTTTTATTTGCATGCGGGGGTGATTCATAAACATGTCAGTGTTTTGGCGGAATATACGACATGTGGGGGGGTTATATTAAGACTTTCTTCTTAAATATGTTGAATTATGGTCGCGAGAAATGTGTTCCCATTTAAGAGGAATGCCGAGCATTTTGGTGTCTGCTGCAGGAGCCCCATTTGTCATGCGGACAATAAAGAGGGTTTTTCGCCTGACAGTGAAAATTTATGGTCGCCCTTCTTTGCCCTAATAATTCACATATTGTGTCAGGGACTGACATCCCTCGCAGAAAACAGCAAGCCCGTTATCAATCACGCATCTTTGCATATTATGAAAAGCTCTTCTCTCTCTTTTTTTTTTCTTTCAGGAGAAAGAAACCGAAGTGTTATTGTAAACAACAAATAACTATTTACATTGGGCTTTTATCTTATTTTTTAAGGAATACTTTCCCAAAAAAACGCTGTAATACCTGTCTTACTACATAATTATGACTGACTATTCTTATTTGTTATATTAAAATAGGCCTTATTATAAATATTCTAGTTTTCATGCAATATGTAATCCTTTAAGTCTTCTATGTTAATCACATATTTTCATCTGTATAATTATTTAAAACTATTTAAACATACCCCCCCACCCCTCATTCACTGTCCACTCCAGGTTTTCTTGCTCTCCAAGTCGACCTGTCAGGCAGATTACCACAGAAAGAGATTAATGGCAGAGGCGGGTTGCAATAATAATCGTTTTGTTTGATGTGACAACTTTGATAGGCGTTGATTTACTTACAAACTGATAGGCTTTTAATTGAGCTCCTCCATCCCCCGATTGAGATGAAAGGGAAACCACATTGAAAAGCTGCCCGATTGCCCTGAAGCCTCAATACTGATTAGCCATCTCAGCGGTGAATAGTTCAAGGCATTTTAAACTTCTCTCCACCACCACCACCCCTTCCCTTGTCCTCTCTCTTTTCTCCTCACAGATCATCTCTCTTCTTTTCTTCCTATCTGCATGCATTTGTTTTACCTTTAACATCCTTTGCAGAAAATAATTAATTTCCATTTTATGTAAATAAAATCAACCTGGCATCACAATAACAAAATAAAATGCCTGTGTGTCTTATTGTTATTATTGTTATGATTATTTGTTAGTGTCCTTTCAGCAGATGACAGGTTTCAGCAACACAATAAAAGACAACCAAAAATTGTGTTTAGACCAAAAAAAAAAAAAAAACTATTATTAAGTTGCTAACAGCTAGATCCACTTTTGAGGGTATTCATAAAGGTCCTTCTTCATTATTATTATTTATATTATTATTATTATAATTACCATTACTATCCTTGGTTTTCTTTTCATTATCTATTAGTTTTCATTCCCCAAAGCTTCTTGTTAACACACATAACCGACCAATTATCCCAAACGTGCTTTTACACCTTTGCAGCAGCAGCTTCCTCCGCACAAAACATGTGAGCCAGACTGTCTGTAAGTTATTAAAGTTTCATCACGTGCGTACATACCATATCTCCGGGATGATTTAACAGAGATGCCCCAAAAACCTACTGGTTCTGTAAGCTTCCGGAGGTTTAGTCCCCTTAAATTCGCCCTTAAATACATCTTGAAGTGAAGTTTGGTACTTTTGCAGATGTGTTATAAAACCAAACTGGCTCTGCGATATTAACAGTGAGGGGGAAAAAAAACACACAAAAAAAACTTGGTGGCCCTTGCACAGCATTTGTTCTCAACACTTGCATGTAATCAGCCTCAATAGCTGAAATGAGTCAAGCCACGGATTGACAGCGCCTGGCAAATAACTGATTGCGGCGGAGCAAAATTGACACTTGACAGAGGGGTGGAGATAGAAATAGAGGGGGGGTGTATATTATACTGAAAACATGTGACACACGCATCCCTCCATCACTGCATTGGTCTATTCCTGTCAACGCTTGTCTGTTCAGGGAATCCAAAGCCGAGCAGTTGGTTTTATGGTTGTCGGTGAAGGAGGAGGGAAAAGAAAAAAACACAAAAAAACAAACGTCCTTAAATTGGACAAAACTGATCGGATCTAACAAGGGTGGGGTGGGTTGGGGTATGATATATTTGCATCTCTGTTTTGATGCAACACAAAATGTTTTAAATTGGTAAATTGCTCATGAATTAAAACAAAAACTCAACATGTGCATCGATGAGACTTTTACCGGCTGGTTTCCTCTGAGGTTTGTCCTGCTAATTCACATTTTAGACTGCCTCCAATTTGGACGATAACAAATAATAGAGAAAAAAATGTTCTGCAGAGAACCTGCTACGGGTAGTTCTTTGAAGTCCGACGTGTTAGCGAACACTTGTCTGTTTTTTGTTAAACTATTAAAAAATAAAACAAATAAAAACATAGTAGTTGTTTTACAGATGGACTCAATATGGTTGCGGCAGTTTATTTTCATGTCCAACCTGACTGTCCATCAATCAATGATTCATTGGCCAATTGCAATATCTAAAGTATTATTTAAGGTTTTTTTGACTGACATTTTGAACTCGATCGGTATTAAAATCACAGTGATACAGAGAGACAGAAAACAAAAACTTTTAATCGTAGTACAATGGCATAAACTACATCCCCAAATCCGGTCCCAGACTTGGACCAGCAATTTAACCCCATTTACAACATCATGCCTAAATCTGTGCCTTCATAGTTTTTCTGGAGTTATACTACAACATGTATAGTCCGCGGGACTGGGTGGAGTTGAGATGCCACCAATGTCAGGGAATGTTGATAGAAATACATATCCACTTCCCTGTCTTTATCGTTAAAGCACTGTTCATAGACAACAAAAGCTACCTAAAGACTTGAAATGGCAAAAATTGATGTGGAATAATAAAAAAATGACTACAAGATGAAAAACAAAAAAGCGCAGGCAAATGTGTAGGATAAATAACAAGATTAAGAGTCAGTACTTGTTGAAACTTTTAGATTAGTCAGTTTCCCCATTTTAGTCCCAGCAGAGCTTTTTGGCCTCCTCATCTTCAGCACCGGGCGTGCACACCAACCATGGTATTTTTTTCTCCTCTTCCTCCACCAATCTCCTCCCTCCGAGCTGTCAAACCAAAGGCGTTTACAAAGAGGAGAACGTCACATCCCCTTGACCCTCCAATCACCTCGGGGTCCCATTTGATTGGAAGGCGGCAAAGGCTTTAATCTCGGGACTAATTCAGCAGTTTTTTTGAAGTGAACATCCCCGACAGTCCGTGCTGCGGGAGCACAGAGAGAGGAGCTGCAGACAGGACCGCACCGCACCGCACCGGACAGGACGGGACTAAGCGCGCAGGACGCAGGATCCGCTACAATCTCTCTCTGCTCTCCTTCTCTACCAAATAAGGATTACACATCGACCGAGGCGTTTTTTTGTTGTTGTTTCGCTTGACACACACATACAGAGAAAAGAGACTACATATTTATTTATTTCTTCACATTAAAAAAAATAAATAAATATATTTCTTCCTCTTAATGTATCTGATGAATGCATCAACGTTTCATTTTCTGACCGTTGGGACATGATCACGTCGCCCTCGGCGTCTGCCCTGAAAAACAGCGAGATTTGCATCGTGTGGGAAAGCGGCAGCGTTAGAAGCAGCAACCCCGACAGCAGCAGCGACATCAGCAGCAGCGGCAACGGCAACAAGCCCGGTGTTCACTCCGCGCCTCCGTTCGATCCTCTACGGCAAGCGAACAGACTTCCCATCAAGGTGTTGAAAATGCTCACTGCACGATCTGGACACATTTTGCACCCGGAGTATCTGCAGCCTCTCCCTTCAACCCCAGTCAGTCCCATAGAGGTAAGGAGAGGATTATTGAAATAAATGCATTCAAAAACTGATTCTTATTGATTCTTTCTTGTGTGTGCGGGTTTTTTTTTTTTTGGGGGGGGGGGTAGGTATATATTTTTTCTTGTACAATGCTTATAGTTGGTCTAAAAAAATATAATAAAGTTCTGTGTAGAATCTTTCTGTTTTATATATTTAATGTTTGTTGTTTTTTTCTTTCTGTTCATTTTAATGTAGCTCGATGCCAAGAAAAGTCCCCTGGCTTTGTTGGCGCAGACCTGCTCCCAGATCGGCAAGCCGGACCCTCCGCCGTCCTCCAAGCACGCCTCCGCGACGTCGAACGGATCCGCCGACAAGGAGTCCAAATCCGGCCCGCTGAAGATGAGCGACATCGGCGCGGACGACAAGTCCAGCTTCAAGCCTTACTCCAAGCCGGCGGATAAGAAGGACTCGTCCTCGGGCGCCTCGGCTGCGGACAAGTCCGGTTTCCGGGTGCCGAGCGCCACCTGCCAGCCGTTCACGCCGCGCATGGGCAGCCCCAACTCCTGCACGTCCGCCTCGCCTATGCCGTCGGAGGGGAAGTGCGGCGACAGGGACGATAAGAAGGAGTCGGAGTGTAACAAAAGCTGCGGCGGCGCGGCAGACGGAGCCGCCAGCCACAGCAGGATAAGCGTGAGCTGCGGCGGGATTAACGTGGAGGTCAACCAGCACCAGGAGGCGACCCCTGGCTCCAAGGTGTCCTCCGCAGAGTCTTCGTCCGCGACGTCCGTGTCGTCCGCTTCCGTGCTCGGGTCGGGACTCGTGGCGCCGGTTTCGCCTTACAAACCCGGGCAGACGGTGTTCCCGCTGCCCCCCGCCGGGATGACGTACCCGGGAGGCCTGGCCGGGGCCTACGCCGGCTACCCTCAGCACTTCCTGCCACACGGAGGCAGCCTGATGAACGCGCAGCTGGCGAGCTCGCTGGGCTGCAGCAAGGCCGGCTCCAGCCCGCTGGCCGGCGCCTCGCCTCCGTCCATCATGTCGGCCAGCCTCTGCAGAGACCCGTACTGTCTCAGCTACCACTCTGCCAGCCACATGGCTGGCGCGGCCAGCGCGTCCTGCGCGCACGACTCCGCGCTCAAGTCCAGTTACCAACTGATGTACTCGACGCACCCCATCCACAGCGTGCACTCCACGGCGCCGTCGTTCAGCGGACACCCGCTGTACCCCTACGGATTCATTCTGCCCAACGACCCGCTGCCGCACGTGTGCAACTGGGTGTCGGCGAACGGACCGTGCGACAAGCGCTTCTCCAGCTCCGAGGAACTGCTGAACCACCTGAGGACACACACCGCTTTTACCGGGGCGGAGAAGTTGATATCAGGCTACCCGAGCTCGTCGTCGCTGGCCAGCGCCGCCGCGGCGGCCATGGCCTGTCATATGCACATGCCACCGTCAGGGCCCCCCGGGAGCCCCGGGACGTTGTCCCTAAGGAGCCCCCATCACGCATTAGGACTCAGCAGCCGCTACCATCCGTACTCCAAAAGTCCCCTGCCGACCCCGGGGACCCCAGTCCCGGTCCCCGCCGCCACTGGCCCTTACTACTCCCCTTACGCACTGTATGGACAGAGACTCACCACAGCGTCTGCGCTGGGATATCAGTGAGGGAAATACTAATAATTATAAGAAAAAGTGACTTTGGAAAAACGTTTATAATACTAAGAATGCAAATATAAAGACTTTTATATTAACTTCGCTGAACTTATGGACGGGATCCGTGGACTTGAACTGTATTTATTTATATGTTGGGGCAGCTGCGTCATGGGAGGCAAAACAACAACATCAACAAATATTTGAGCAAGTCAAAAAGTGCATTATGTCAAAGCTGAACTTTATAGTTTTAATAAAAATAATAAAAAAATGAAAACACATAGAAACACACACGTTAGAGAAGCATAGGGATCTTCATTTCAATGTTTATTTGAAATTGCTATATGATTGTATTTGTTCTTATTTAATGTCTCATCGAGAAGAAGGAGAAGACAAAAAATATGATGATATTAATTTACATGCATGTCTGTTTTTCTTAAAAAAAAAAAAAAATCCAACAATCTCCACATTTAAATTGCCGTTGTTTTTCAGGAGATGGAAAGAGATACTGGTATTTTTTTGTATGTATTCTGGGGGGGAAACAAGGGGAAAAAATAAGAAGCAGTTCTGTTCCGTATGTTTTTGTGCCTCTTTTTTTCCCCTGGACATCTTTATTCAACCTTTAAGATAAATAATATCGAAGTTAAACTTCAAATAGACAGAAATATCTTGACTGGCCTGTTAAATTATTGGCCTTTGAAAATCAAATTTCCGAATTTTGCACTCACGCAGGCCTGTAGTTGTTAAAAACTTTTAGAAATATTTCTTTCTTTCTTTTTTCTGTGCTTTAAACTATATGTATCAACAACTCTTGGTTTGGGGTGTTTGTGTTCACACACACCTAAAATAAAGGTGTTTTTTGTGAAACAGATTTTAATTGTTTTTTATCAAAACGTTGCTTATAAAAAAAATATATATATATATCACTATCTATAGATTAGCGCTTCATAAATTCGCCCAAAAAAATGTATGGTTCTTTATGACGACTCACGTTCGTGCATTTATTGGCAGAAATTAAAGCATTATATTTATACGCAATCGTTAAAACACCTTTTATACAACCCCGTTGGGTTTGAACCCTCAAACCATTCAATACAAATCTCAAACCTTTTTTTTAATAGTTTTTTTATTTAAAAAAATGTTAATATTTAATATTAGCGAAAGGTTTATGTAAAGGAAATCAACTGTCGTGTCTCCGGACTGGATGCGAGGAATCAAGTCCGATCCGCCCGCAAATCTTATATCGGCGCAACGGAAAAGGTGCAATTAAAGCGAACTGAGTTGAACATGATCGGTTTGATTGTCGAGCACATCCAACCTAAAGTCATAACGCATGAATTACGTAATCGATCTAATAATCTGCGATGAAGCTGGGTAAACTCTCGCAAAGTGGAGACAGTAAGTGCACATGCTTTACGCACATGTTGTAGGAAAACTTCATTATTTGCGTGTGTCTGATTAAACTGTCGATGCATGTAATCCCTCACTTTTTTTTCCCTTCGGCCTTGGATGTTGCAGTTATCACCACGATTATCAAGAATGCCTCCTTCAGCCCCATGCCGGTGCGCGCGTAAAGGCCCACACGCGTCCTAAACTGATGTAATGACGGTAAAAAAGAGAGCAATTTCCATTTTTACCCACATCATGGTGGCTGTGCTCGGAGGTCCCCGGTGGAAGGCAATTTATCATGTGCCCCTCCCCCTGGCCCCTGTCACCGGAGGAACAGGCAGGCACATGTGTGCATGAATTACTGAGCCTCCCCGGCAACACTCCCTTTCCTCTCCGCCTGAGCGCTTGAGATTTGACACAGAGAGGGGAGACAACATGGAGGGATTAGAGTATGCAGGAGGGCTAAACTACATATTCACGTTATCCATTAAGGCCCGAAAGTGCTTAGGTGTGCATTGAGCGCAGCTGAAAAAGAAAAGAGACAAAACAGTCTAGAAAAACCTAAAGTGGTCGTTCATTTATTGTAACTGTGCGGATATTTTTTGTTTCGCTTTGTTTAAAGTTTTGGATTTTTTTACTATAAGCTTAAGCAAGTTTTAATATAGTCTTTTTGTAGTTTTTATTTTTTTTTAAACATATAATAGTTTTTTTCTTTCAAATTTGGGAAACAAGTTCAAAATGCAGAAAAAATATTTTGTCACTTTTGGAAAAGATAGGTAAAATATTCCTTATTAGTCATAGAACATTATAACAGTAACAGTTATGGGCTTTTACACGCTGATCTATGCCTGCATTTCTTTATTGCAGGAAAAAAAAGTTTATCAAGAAGAAAATATCTTTTTCCATCCATCCATTCATCTAAATATTGATCGATGGACATCTTTGGCTTATGGAACATCCCTAGTAATTATTTGAAAAGAAATGTAACTGAAGCATTTAGAAAAATCCAAAATTACTTTTTTTTTATTCTTCAGAGTTACAAACATTTAAAGACAATTCCTTTTTTACCACCCATCTCTCCACTAGGCTGGAGGTGAGAACCCACATTTGTCTTAACGCCATGCAAATGAGGATGATGTAAAGGCAGGTAATAAAGACTCGAAAACCCAGTAGAGAACAGCAGCAGATGTGTCATCTTTTGGTGGTTATAACAACCGTTAGATGATATTTAAATAATAAGTGGTTGTTTGTTAGGCTTGGGTGGAGAAAAATAAACTGTAACAAATGTAAGTTCAAGTGGAACTATGCATTTTGTTTAGATAAAACTGAATGTAAACTTTGTTGTGGGAAGTACAGTGGGAGTAAAAGTGATGCTGTGGGTCTTTTTATCTTCCAGAGATGCTTGGGACTTTTTTGGAGTGTGAAGTAGTATGAACCTTTATAAATACAGGGAGATTTTTAAAGTCCTGATTGCACATCCATAATGTGATTCTAGCATGTTTTTTAATTTAAGTGTAAGACTATACTGCAATAAGATTACTTTCTTTTTTTTAACATATTTACAAGGAATAGCAAACGATTTTATATCCACAAGTGAAGTTGCATGTTGTTTTAGAGATTATAAAGATAGTTTTTACATTTCCTTTACCTAACTAAATCACTCATTTCAGAGTTAAGCTTTTGCATGTTCAGCTGTCTAGACTGCAATCGTGATAAAACACAGGCACTGAGACATTCGAAAAATTTAAACCAAGTGGGAATGCAGATTACATTGCTTAAACTGTGACCTTTTGTTGGAGACCAAAAGTAGTCATCTTCGGTTTAGCAGGATGTCCACATAGAATGGCATTGAATGAAAAGCCTTGCAGGATATTTGGCAATAGACCCGGGAGGGTGGGGGTTGGGGCAGCATGGGACGTGCCTCATGTACATCTAACCCCATACTCAGCCTTGCTGAATTACCTGCACTAAAGCTGTCATTAGTGGGTGTATGGTACCATATAAAGACACCCTGTCATCAGCAATGGTAAATCTATAGCTTGGTTAACGGTCAATAAGAAGAAAAAGCTTAAGTATTGAACCCCATGCCAGACAAAAGTCAAAATTGGATTATTATCTCCAAATTACATTGCCAGGAGAAATGTCACAATAATTTTGAGCCTTTAACGATGCTTTTACATCTTTCTCTATCAAGGGATGACAGATCACACAACAAATAACTTTAAGCTTAAAACTCAGATTTATTATAGATATTGGCTAAATGTCTTCCAAAAAGTTACATCTAAGCCACTATTTTATATAGCCAGTAACACCTTCTTAGATAATTGTGATTGGATGTTCTCACCTAATTTTGTTCACATATAAGCCACCAAGGTATGTGGAGAATCTTTTTTCCAAAAATAGTCCAAAAGTCATAATAATGCCAACTCAGTGTTGGGCAATTGGTACAATACAATTTATTTTGAAAGCCTGAGGTTTTCTGAATGTTCCATCAATGAAAGTGACTCCAAACACACTAGAAGTGGTTTTTAAAATGCAACAATGACTTCTGGAGTGACAAACTGACATTTACCCTATTACAAAATGATACAAGTTTCTAGTCTATCTACATGTATCTCTAGTTCACCTTATCATTCAAATGTAAGTAAGAAAAGTTCCATCTTAATTTAAACTCCCAACTGTTATCATATAAAAGGCTGATTTATGGTTTTGTGGGCTCTGCAAGGTTGGTCATCGTAAAAGGAAGTCATAAAGTGAGCGGCAAGAAACAAAGCACTGGATTTTTGCAATAAACCAATCAAATGCTTCTTACAAATCTTAACGAAATCTGTCTTTTATCTAGTGGAATTAAAAAGGAAAACTAACACTGCCTTTGGTCATACCCATCATCACTAAACACTATAGTTCTGATTGAGTAATATTAGAATGCAATCCCCAAAAGGAGCACCGTAATGGAGGTAATTTGCTTCTCAAAAATCTGTGTCAAAGAAGATAGGAATCCCTCCCAGCTCTCCTGCACGTGGTTACTCTCCTCATTGATTTACAAATGTAAAAGTGCTCATCCAGGTGATGTGCAAGAAGTGATGGCACTGATCTATCCGTGCCACTCAGATCTCTAACCAGTAAGACACTTTCTTGTGCTTAGACAGCCTAATTGAGGTCATTTCTGTTCACTCTGGGATCTCCAGTGCACTGGGGGTGTTTTAGTGTTCAGATAATTTGCCCATTTTCTGAGTCTGACCAAGAATATTTTATGGAAATGCACCCTTATTCCAGGCACCTTAATGGAGCACGTTGGAGTGGTGTGCACGCTGATGAGGTTGTTGCCTGTCATAGACGAACACTGAAAGCAGAGGAAATGTCAGGAATGGGCTCGGCTCCAAAGGGCTCTTTGGCTTCATTCGAAATCAGTAGTGTGTAGGTAGTTTGTATTTAGCGTGTTACAGCTCACAGCCACAAGGTTATTCCAGTGTTGAAGCTGTGTGGACACAAAGGGTATCATCAGAAAATAACCTCATGTCCGTGTAGCTACTAAGTGGACAGTGAAACACAGAGTGTTTCAAATTAAGATAAAGATTGAGTCTGCATATGTTTTATTGTGAATATTATGTTTTTTCAACTTTTCCACGCTTCACAGATATTAAAAGCTTGATCATCTTAAATTTTAGTAAGTACATGTTGGTTCAGAGGGTGTGGAGCACCAATTACTGCAACTCACATGCTTACTAACTACACAAATATGTTTACACTGCACTCACACATAGGATTGTAACCATTAGTGAGTTACCAACCAAAAGATTTGTCTTCCATTCTGCAACAGATCACATTGTTAGTAAACCGAACATTTGCACATGCAAACAAGAACACAAAACAATGGAAAAATCACTAAACTAAATGCAAAGATGGTTATTTAGGGGAAATAGGGTTTAAGAAAATCAATGCATTGGACCAACAATGAGGAAAAAAACCAAACGAACAAAAAAGAATCTCCTTAGTTTTCCTTAATCCTCTGTTTTACATGGATGGCAAAAATAAATTTACCACAAAAACCACAGTATGCTGATTTTTATGGAAGCCTCTGTGAATCACAGCTCCGTGGGGTCATCCTGCTTGCTTTGAAGGAAGGACTGAGGTTTTGTTCATAATTATTCATCATATTTCATTTTTGTTGATCCACTTTCACATAAAAAATAATGACTGGGTGCGACAAGTTCAATAACACTCCCCAGGGTACCGTAATTTCAAAAGAAATCATAAACTATGGTAGGCGTATGATGTGGCAACTAAATGGAGTGGTTGGAACAGGTTGGGTTGCCGAAGATTTTTTGCATTTTAGCAGCGATGCCCATGATCTTTGGTAGATGATGGCAATTATGTGTTGGTGTATCTATCATGTCTGCTTCTCAATTTCTTGAACCAATTCACACTTAGAAAATTACATTTTCTTCTGCTTTAGCGGAATATTGCGAAACAATGCAAATCATAACCTCTGTTTCAATAACTAGATAAGCATATAGGTATATAGGTAAGCTTACAGATTTTTTTTGTGGCAAACAAATGTTGCACATTTTAAAGTTTAAAAAAAAATATTTACAGCTAATGCAAAACAAAAAAAAACTATGACCAGTCATAGTAGGCAGACTATTTTTGTAGTATGCCTTTCTAGTCAATAAGCCAGTCAAAGAACACGTATCAAACACCTTAGCTTCTGGGTTATAGAGAAACTGCCATGAGAGAGAAATATGGACTCCTCTAATTTACTTCGTAAAGAGAAATAAAACGTTGCCCAAAGATTGAAATAAACAACAGCTACCGTTTTAACAAGATACATTTTTTGAACTTCTAAAGAGCACAAATTTATAAGAGAATGTAGTTAAAATATGTCTTGGGTTTGGTATACAGTGATGGTATGGTGATCTGTTCAGAGTTTGGTTCTATTTTGTATCTGTCATTGAAAACAGGGCCACTTGTCTTTTATTGTCATTTCAACGCATGTGGTACATGAGGTGGAACGAAATTACTTACTCACGGTACAGTTCCACCCAAGAGCTAATATTAAAATAGATCAAATAAGTTTGAAATTTGAAATAAATAAAATAGAAGTAAAGTAAATAAAATACATAAAATAGGAATATACGGTAGTAAAGTGTGTCAGTGCGGTAATAGTAAGGTGTTCATTATGTATTGTCCGTGCAGTGGTTTGTTCACGAGGAGTACAAGAGTCTCACAGCTTCAGGAATGAAGCTGTTTCTCAGACGGGTTGTTCTACACTTGATGCTCCGCAGCCTCCTGCCTGAGGGGAGCGGAACAAAAACTGAGTGTGTTGGGTGGGTGGGATCCTTCCTGATGCAGGTGGCCCTTTTCCTGCATCTGGAGGTGTAGATGTCTGTGGTGCTGGGGAGGCTGACTCCAACAATCCTCTGTGCGATCTTCACCACCCTCTGCAAAGCTTTACTGTCTGCAGCAGAGCAGCTTCCATGCAACACGTTGATGCTGGAGCACAAGACGCTCTCCACCACACATCTGTAGAAGGAGGTGAGGACTGAGCTCCCGAGTCCAGCTCGACTGAGCCTCCTTAGGAAGTAGAGCCTCTGGTGCGCCTTCCTGACCAGAATGGAAGTGTTGTTGCTCCAGGTGAGGTTGTTACTCAGGTGTACACCCAAATACCTGTAGCTGTTGACCACTTCCACCGCAGACCCTCCCATGTGCAGGGGGAGGTGGGCATGCTTGCCCCTTCTGAAGTTCACAATCATCTCCTTGGTTTTCTTTTCATTAATGCAGAGGTTGTTCTCTCTGCACCAACCTCCAGGTGTTCCACCTCCTGCCTGTAGCTGGACTCATCACGGTTTGTGATGCATCCTACCACTGCTGTGTCGTCTGCAAACTTCACAATATGACAGCCTGGATGGATAGGCGAGCAGTCATATGTTAGCAGTGTGAACAGGAGGGGGCTCAGCACACAGCCCTGAGGGGAGCCAGTGCTGAGGGTGATGGTGGGGGA
>JAVLVB010000824.1:3151661-3171990 GCA_032876305.1 Orestias chungarensis
TAGCTGGACTCATCACGGTTTGTGATGCATCCTACCACTGCTGTGTCGTCTGCAAACTTCACAATATGACAGCCTGGATGGATAGGCGAGCAGTCATATGTTAGCAGTGTGAACAGGAGGGGGCTCAGCACACAGCCCTGAGGGGAGCCAGTGCTGAGGGTGATGGTGGGGGAGGAGATGTTGTGAATCCTCACAGACTTCGGCCTGTTGGTCAGGAAGTCCAGGACCCAGTTGCAGATGGAAGAGCTCAGTCCAAGTGAGGAGAGTTTTTTAATCAGAGTCTGAGGAATCATGGTGTTGAAGGCAGATGTGAAGTCCACAAACAGCATACGGACGTAGGAATCCTTCTGCTCCAGGTGGGTGAGGGCAGTGTGGACCACGGAGGAAATGGCGTCCTCTGTGGATCGATGTTTCCTATATGCATACTGATGTTGATCCACAGTGATATTGATGGTGGCTTTGATGTGGGTCTAAACCAGTCTCTCGAGGCACTTTGTGACTATCGGTGTGAGTGCTACTGGCCGATAGTCATTCAGACCTGTCGCTGCGGAGCTCTTGGGGACCGGGATGATGGTGGTGGTCTTCATGCAGGTGGGGACAGCTGCCTGGATGAGGGAGGCGTTGAAGATGTCCGCCAGCACGTCTGAGAGCTGGTCCGCGCTTATGTTTAAAGATTGCTCTGATTCACACATTCATAAAAAAGTATGACCTAACCCACAGACAAAAAGACTAATATATATGTAGACCATGTGTGCTTAATTATGATTAAAAAAAACTGTGCAGTTTGAAAAAAAAATACCAATACAACGTACATACAGATCTTAGATTCTTCAATAGCACTCATTCTAGAGCAAAATGTAGACGTCATTGTTTATTAAAAACATGCAAAGTTTAATTAAAACAGAATTATTTTCTAATACAATGGCTGATAGTGTTCAGCTTGGATGATCTTATTTTAAAGGTATTATGATAATATATTTTTGCATATGTAAGACCATTTAAAAAATAATAAATAAATGAGGAACACATTAGCATCTTTAGTTTAAGTTGACCCCTGAGTTGAATTTCCCAACTCTGCAGCTGTTTGCAAACTTGTAAAGAATCACACAGGAACATTAATAGTTCTTTGTGCAGCGTTGATACTCCACAGGACCATTATGCAGTTTAAAGAACACCAAAGCCTTAGGACTTATTGTATACACAGTAGAAGAAAGTGCAGGTTATACTTCACCATGATATCCTCCAGAGCTTCCTGGTTGGAGCCAAGTGTGAAAACAGCAATATATAACCCCTGTGTGATTTATGAGAGCTGTATTTATCATGTTGATATAAACTATTCGACTAATACCAGGTTCTACGTTATGCCAGCAATTTATCCATGTCAGCGATACAAACAAACTGTAGTGCCCAATACACAACCACCTCTACACCAAACTATAGAGTACTTTCCCTTCCGTTTGTTCACTTTGCTTATAATAGATACTTTTTCAGCTTAACACAATGTTGTTGGCGATGATCCTGGCATAGAGATAAGAATCCTATGAAGCATAGAAGCACAGCCATTACACTTCAGCTAATTTGTGTTTTCTCCCCTTTATTTATTATATTTTTTTCTTACTGTCGTTTCTTATTTGAAAGTTAGATTAGAAAGCTAAATTAAGTAACTAAGTTAAAATATATCATCTTTGGTTCCCAATCTTGTTTGTCACGTTCTTCAGGTGATGTAATGTTTTTTTGTTTTTTTGATGATTGTTCTGAATGTGTATGTATATATGTATTTATGAATTCAGGCTGATAGCTATTTTCTTAAAGCCAATTTTTTCTCTTGTGAACAGCATGTTCTTTTATCTTTCCCATTTACAAGTGTCACCAAGACAAATGGGCCTTGATGTCAGTTCATAACTATTTGTAGGATTTACTTGGGACTGCAATACGTCTTTACAATGCCCGATTTTATGAATACATTTTAAGTTTAAGAGTTTGATAATAAAATGCAATAAAATATAAAAGCATTCAAAGGCAAGAAACACATACCACAGTTACAAGGGAGTGCAAATAAATGTACAATGAAAACTTCACGTGTGGTTCCTTAGCGATAAATGCAAATTTTGAAACCAGCAGATCATTCTTTATATTCTCCAAAAAACTTCAGCTCGTTTTCTTTGTCCGGGGTGTGTTTGGCTCCCCTTTTGAATGGAGGTATTTTTGTTGCTGTCAGTCCTAAGAAACCGTAGACTGCAGGAAAAAATTATATAATTTGTTGTTAAGCAGATAATAGTTGCAAACTTGGAGATATGATTTAGACCTTGGACTCAGGTGGGTTTGAGCTTGAAGCTGTTTATTTCTACAGTGCACAACAACTCCAGACGGCCTGTCAGGTACTACACGTGTTGCCTGATTTGGAAAGTATAACTACCCTTCATTAAAATGGAGGAATGACATCAGCTCAGATTTGTCATATAAGGTTAATCTAGCCTTATATGACAGTTTTCATCTAAACCAAAATAAGGCTTAAAAATTGTCTAGTAGTAAAGCCCATTTCTTGCATTGAAATAAGGTAAAAACAGGCACATACTGATTTCCTCATTTATATAAACTGTATGAGCATGCTTTAAATCAAGAGTTTATCAAAGTCTGCAAACTGTCTCATGTCGAAGTCTGGAGCAATACATTTTCTGTTAATGGTAGCTGAAGAAAATTACAGGCTACTAAGCTTCAAGGATTAACATAAGAGAAGAAGCGCAAGCCACACAACTGAGCAGTCAATCAAAAACTAAGAAAAAAAAACAATGAAATTTACTGAAAATGCAAGGATTGAAAAAAAAACTGTCACAAAGATGATTCTCACTGAAAACAAAGTAGGAAAGACAACTGAGGCGATCTTTTGAACCCTTGCGTAAATAAGAAGAATCAGACGTCGAACATCTAGGTAATAACTGATGTTATGACTTGGCATTTGCTCTGACATGCATTTGAGACAGGAACATTAAAAGATATCCACCATTTGACAGGTATCACAGTTCCCTCAGGCAAGAAGGATTCTCATTTTGATGAGTTTGTCAGTCACACTGAAGCCTGTCGACAAGCCAGATCTTCGAGCACAGGCGTTCCAGAATAACTAACACTTTTTGAGAATTACAAATGGAAAATTTGAATAGCTGTGTGAAGCAGTGAAGACTGAGGTTGATAAGTCAAACATGCTAGTAAAATTTAAGGAAATCTGTGAAAAAACAAATTCAGGTAAATTTTCTCCTTGTCCCACAAAAAGATTTTATTAAAATGCATGTTTTCTGTAACATTTTCATTGAGCATGCCTTTCAGTTTGATATATACTGGACTGATGCTTTTTAAAATGACAAACCTGAAACAGCAGAGGTTTATATAAAGTAGAATAAGCTATTACTTTCAGTACATATGATCTACCTGACAGGTGGAGCATAATTGTAAAACATTTTAAAATTGATCATTCATAATCAGCTTCTATGAGTTAGTTGTGACTGAAGTTGACAGGGTTGCGGAGAGAATGGCGGACAACATGTGGCTTTAAATGCCACACTCAGCACCAAGTGTGAATTATCTCTCTCTGTGAGTGAATTTTACAATGCAGCATGTGCCGTGTTCAATATCTGACACTCATAATGATTTATGTCCCTCTATTGGCTAAATAATTTACAGATATAGGGCTCTCGATGCTTTTAACAGTCGTTGTAAAGACCTGACTAGCTTTAAAATGTCTCACAATCAGGGCAGCTCTGGGCGGATGGGATACTTTTCAGAGCTGATTAATAAGACTGCTCGGCCTTTCACTCGAAACAGGGTGTCAGGAAATGTAGTGTAACTGTAAGCAGCTGGTTGGGTTTGTGTGCTTTGTGTGCATTACTGAATAGAGCTCTGTCCAGGGAAACACTGGTAATGCGCATGATCTCGTAAAGAACAGATCTGCTGTAAATTTTGATATGTGATTTATGCATAATGTTCACAATGGCGGCACTATTATAAAATATGAATGGCCCAGTATTTCGGGTAAATGTTTGCGCTTACCTGTGTAAATACACGTTCAAAGAGATGCACTGTTGGTTCTTTATGGACAGCCAGTCTGTTGGTGTGCAAACAAAGCCAAAGAGCATTATTCATTGCTGGGTTTTTCAAACTGCATTTCATGGATGATGCCAGCTAAAAGGAGTCAACCTTTTAACTATTATTCTCAGTTAGGGTTTAATATATCTGGAAGCTGAATTAGTTCAAGTAGGGGAAGAAAATTGGGAAAGTTTTTTTATATCTATATACATTTATTTGTGCAGTTTGATGCTATTTTCATTTTATTTGCTTTTAAACAGTGTTTAAGAGTCAAGTGATCTCATAATAGTTTGACTTGACCTTCCTCAAAGGGGAATTTAGTATCAAACCAGTTTCATACCCTTTATGAAGTAATGATGAAATGAAGTGACAAGGCCACCTAAACCTTTTTATATTTTTCCAATGTAAGACCACAGGCTGCAATAGATTTCGGTACAACTTTCCAACCGCTGTGAGAGGTCGACACAAATTGTGAAGTGAAAGGAAGTACCGACATTTACAAATATAAATCAGAAATCAGGCTACCTGAGTCCAAACTTTGCACAGTCAACCTTTTGGTGCATTTAGAGCTGCAAGTGTTTTGGCTAATATACCAGCTCGGTATAGAGCTGAGAGAAACTTTACAAAATCACTCTGCCTCAGTCAGACTGGAGACAGAGGATTATGTGAACATTAGTATTTAGTATAGTGTCACAGATACTCAATTGGATTTAGGTCTGAACTTTGACTGGGACATTCGAACTCATAAATGTAACGTTATTTATTTATTTATTTAACTATATCTATGTTCCCATAAAATCTCACTAGCTTCATCCTACCTTAAAAAAAACACAATTTCAGCCACAATCATGTAGACTAAATAATTAAACATTAGTTTTAGTAGACTAGAACACTTTTTACTTTTATTTTCTGTTTTCTCCTACAACGAGAAACTGCAAAATGGAAACATTGTAGTTATTTTTATTATTACCTATTCTCTTACCATTCATTGAGGCCAATTTCGTGAATTGCACAACTAAATTAGTTGTATTGACAGATCGTTTAAACCAGAACTGTGGGTCTCTACAGTTTCTCCAAAGTTTTTACTTTTTTGGCTGCTTGTTTGATTAATGCTGTCCTTACCAGCATTAGTCCTTTTCCTTGGTCTTAATTATGCTGAGACAGGGATCAAATTACAAATTTTTATAGACAGAATTTTTAGGTGATGTATTTGCACTGGATTTTATTTATTTGGTCTTTTTGGGTGATTTCAGAAAGATAAAATATGAGAAAACCATTAATTATTATGCTTCCTTTTCAATAAATATTTGCTACTTTTGTCAGTTTAAAACATAAAAAACACACCGCAATACCACAAACCCTAAATCCTAATGTTTGAGTCAAAAAGGAGAAGAAAATTTATACGGTGGCCTAATGTGAGCCTTCCCAGAATTCAGTGTCAACAAATTGTTTGAGAACCACTGCTTTTGACGGTCCAAAACTGCAGGGAGACAGCAGGCATTTTCCAGTTCAGAGCTCAGTGAAGCCCAGCATGTCTTCGACAGGTTGAGTGCCTGCATGCTTTCACTCTGGAGTGAACGAACAATATCCCCTTGTTCGTGCCGAAAAGAAAGGAGAATCAGTGTGACAGCTGTGAACAAATATCAAGATGATTGGGTAGTCAGCCATGTGAGATGCAAAATGCTTTTCCCCCCTTGTATCTTGCGAACTTCAAAGCTGTAACTGCTAATTTCATCTGTGAACTGTGTGCTACGGTGTCTCATGGTAAAGTGCTCTGCTGGCTGTCACGGAATCGTTTTGGAGTTGGAAATGAACACATATGGGTTGCGAGGAAATTACAGATTTGACAGTTTTTGCAAAATTAAACAAAAACGTTGACAGTTTTTCTTTAGATTCGGCAATATTCCAGAGACACATGCTTTTCTTTTAATTCCACAATTATTAATGTGATACAATATTCACATGTTACATTTTAATATATACCGTTTCTCACTCTCAAACAATTGTTTATAAAATACTCACATGAATATATATATATATATATATTTCTTTTCCTGTGTTTTTGAAATAGTCCTCAGTGTTTCCCTTCAGCTACTTGACTCTGTTTGACTGAAAAACACACTAAACCCCAGATGAATGCTGTAACCTTTCTGCACATCTCAAAACTAACACACAGCTGCCCTCTGTGTTTCCTGTGCACCATTTAATGGCTCATCCATCTCATCTGTTCAGCCAAATGTGCTTGTTGAAAAGTATCTGAATGTGCTTTCTTCCACAGATTTAATTTCCATACACACTGTCTAGTGTGAGCCCACTCCTATGTGGTGGCTTGTGTCTCAGTGGAATGAAAACCTGGCTCTCGGCCACAAAAAGTCCATCGTTTGAGTATCACACAGTTAGTGGTGCTTCCTGCAGCTATATTTATGTACTCCAACTGTATACCATTACATTGAAACCCGACTAGCGGGTGATTTGTCTCCATAAGGGCATCCCATTTACAAGCAGCCATGCTGGGGCGGGACCCCAACCGGAGGACTTGTTAATAGCACACATCCAATTCACACCAGATGCTGTCCAGAACAAACCAACATATGCTGAGAAAAATGTCAAAACCAATTTGCTATGAATGCCGGAGCACTGTGTTAAAGAAATGTTTAAGTACAGAAGCCTTTTTTTTAAGCTGACTCCATATAGTAAAGCACAAAGTTGCATTGAGTTGAAAAGTTTTATTCAGATTTTAATGCGTCTGTCTAGAGCTTAACAACTAAAATTCTTTCAATCAAATTATGAAATGCACTCGCTCAATAATATGATAGTTTTTATGCTTTTAAGATAATTCTATTTGTACCTCATCAGTTCATACATAACAGGATATTAGCATCTACCAAAACATTTTTAATACATACTTCTTCTAATTTAATTGCAAAACATGCAAACTCACAGCAGTTACTAAAAAGTCTGAACAGTAAGGCTTAAACTGCAATTAGTACACAAAAACAAGTTTTGTGAATGTGGGAGATCTCTTCTAATCAGAAAACATTTCTGGTTCCATCTTGGTATCCATCTTTTTGTTCTCTTATTAGTGATTAAAAAAAACAAACAATTGATTTTATATTAAGGCATAAAATGTTTTGAAAATGGTCAGAACAGTATCCCTTGTTGAATGTTAAATGTGCAAACAAATAAACTTGATTAAAGTTTTCTCAAATTCCAATTTATTATTGTAAGTTTTTGTCAAACCTTTTTAGTCCTGTTATAATTGCTTTACTCTTCTTAATTTATATTTAGCAGTCTTTAAAAGTTGACTTTCTGACCCATAAAAAAGCATACCAGCCCAAAACATTTTATAAACCCCAAGGCCAATAAGAGCAACCTTAGCTAGACACTATACATGCCACTCTTTTCCACTTGGATCAATAGGATAAGTCTATCTCTCTCTCTCAGTGTAATTGCTCTTCATTCATAAAATAAGATTGATTGAAAATCAGACCTCCTATTATGGGCCCAGATGACAAGCAAAGAAACTTTTTTAAATTTACTGCATGCTTTTACAGCCGGATTCCAGGAATAATTGTTGCGGGACATGACGGTGAGTTAGCAGTCATAAACCTGTCTTCATTTAAATTACCTAATCAGGAGATCCCAGCGGTTATATAAATTGAGCCACTCATTCGTCTTCAATTGCCTGTGTGTGCATATAAAACCACAATGATCGTCATATAGTTCACAGGAAAGGGGGAGGCCATTGCTGTTTACAAAGTTAGGGCAAAATGGATGACTTTTTGCATGCTCAATCATCTGTGAAATGTCCATTTAATCATGCCCAGAAACCCCCCCTGGTTTATTTGTACTGCAGCACAGATTTACATTTCCAAACATCTCCCATGTTAATCATTACTTGATCACACTCTCCAACTGACAAGAAGCATAAACTACCTTAGTGCACTGCCTTGTTGACTAATGCATGCATGTTGCTGTTATGGGGTAAGTGTGTATGACTCGTTGTGTGTACGCAGCAGTGTGAGTGCGTACATGTGACAATATGTGTCAGTGAAAAAAAAGTTGGACTATGATTTAGTCAACAGTCAACATGTCCTTGAGAAATAAAGAGGTTTGGTTGTAAGATGGTGTTTTTTTTTTTTTTTTTTTTTATTACAGTTTTTCTCTGTTGGTGACCAAAATGTAGGAAACTCAATCATATTTTTTTCCCCCCCAAAAAAGAAAAACATACAAAAGAAATATACAAAATAAAAAATAAAACAAGAATATATGGTATTTAAAAAAATAATACAATAAAAACTGAAATTGATATTTGACCATTGTAAAGGAAAGAAGCTTGGAAATCAATATCAGAGCTTTACAGTTTAAATGGTACCATAACTGACTAACATCTACTGTGCAACATCAGGAGAGCCTGAATAAAAAGCAGAAAGCTCCACCCTCAACAATGAATCCTTCATAAAAAAAGAGTAAAGCATGGGCTTATCACTCAGGATGAGAAGCATGTTACCTTTGTCACGTTAAAACAAGACAAATGGGTCACACACCCATTTACATTCTCATACATTTTTATGACTGCCTTGAAGTGAATTTGATCTATTGGTAACAAGATAAATGATCGGCATAAAGCTTTGACAGTTCTGACTTTAAGCAATTTTTCATTTGACTCAAGTATTTTACTCTTACATGATGTGTTATCTGTCTTCACAACCTTCAAACAGTGGAAAGGATAAAACAAGGAAATGATTTCTTTCATTTTTCTTACAATTACAGATCAAACACCAAAGAAAATGTAACAAATAACACTACTACAAAAAAATAAATTACACCAAAATGTTTTGGACTGTATGCTTGTTGCAAAGAATGCTCTGGGTTTAAATCACGGCGAGGTTGTTTCTGTTTGATTCTTGAATGGCTTAAGCAAATTATCTGTGTCAAACATCAATATTTGGTGACTTAAAGGATGCAGAAAACTTTAAAGCCCATTGAAAAATGCACATTAGTCATACTGAAACTGCAAATATCAGCATATTCTGTCAAAATGTTATGTATTGTATGCATTTATGTTCACTGCTGCTTTACATTTCAAAAAACAGTGTTGCATATTTTTGTTGTCGTTTTGCTCATCAGCAGATTCAGATATCTGGTTGTTCCTCTTTGTAAAAAATCTAAATCTGAAACAGACCGGATAAAGAGCCTCTGTGAAAATCAATTATAAAGTGTTGCTATAGATTCTCATTTATGTCTGTAATTTCACTTGGCCATTTTAACACATAGATTTGTATTGATCTCAACAATTGTATTGTAGCTCTGACTGTATGTTAACTTCCATGTCCTTTCTGTGAAAAAACAAACACGATGCTCCCTCCACCATTTTAAACTAAATTTGCCTCAATTGAATTTTTTTTTACATTAATTTCTTTCAACAATGGTTTTCTCTTTTAACATTACAGTTTCCAGATAAATTATCCCACATTTTGTGTGAATCTCTGCAACCTCTTCAGAGTTAACATGCACTGCTCTGCTCTCCTTTTCTAATCAATCTAGATGGATGGTCACATTTTGATGGGGGATAGTTACAGTTGTTGTCATTTATTTATTTTCTGATGATTGGTGGAACTACAGATGTTCAAACCTTGGAATATTATTGCACTGGATCTCAAAGAAAGACTAAGAACAAAATGGTGCCATTTTTGAGCTGTCATTTTTAAAATAAAAACCAAACCCATGTCTAATTTGTATTTAATTTCAACATTTAGCATACGTTTGCAAGTCTCAAGAAAATGCACTAAAATCTGGGTTTTTTACATGTCAAGCGTTGAAGTGACATGGATACTTTTGTAAATCTGTCTTCGGTCACTCATGAATGAAATCTGATTGACATTCAAGCCACACAAGGGAATGTTATGTTTAACCTCATCAACAGAGAAGTTTGGTCAACCAAAGATGGCTCCAATACAGCTGCCTGAAAAGTAGCTAAAAGCTTATTTTTTAAAGCTCTTTTATTTTATTTGGAAAGATGCCTGCATGTGTGCATTATAACATGGAATACTAGTGGTGCATAAACAGACCTGGGCCACAGCAAATATCCTGTCAAAGAGAGATGGTGGATAGTGAATGGAGCTGTATGAGGGATCTGAGAGATGGAATAAGACATTCACTCGGCTCTCTCAAGTTCTGTGTCCATTTCCTCCAGTCTGCTTTCCTTTTGCTTGCTGTTGGTGGCTTTTTGAGTTTAACCGCTGAAAACATTTGACTCTCTCTCCCTCTCTCTGCCTCATTTGAAATTTTGAATTAAGAAAAACATGAATGGATTCTTGTGGAGACCTTCATGCTATGCTTTAATGGCAGCCTTGGCACAGTTAGTTGGTGGTGAGTGATGGTGTTGCTGCACTGACAGGATGATAAATCACCTGGTTAGGCTAAATGACAATTTTATTTCTCACCTCCTGTTTCAGCAAGAAATATTACCAGAATACTTTTCTCCATTGCAACTTCTAATCGACCCCTAATCTCTGTTAACTTGACCTGCAAGTAAGTTTTCCACCAAGATGTTAACAGTTTTCTTTTGTGATGATTTACTTGATAACAGAAGGCAGCAATCAAAAGAAATGTCATGTTTTTTGCTCAAATATTTTTTGAGTCATTTTTTTTTTTTTACGTGATGTAAGGGGAAGAGAAGGGAAACTGGTGCAAACAGACAGCCTTTGTTGGGCATTCTACAGGAAAGCCTGTAATTTAAACCCTAATAAACGATGCCACTGCCATTAGAAGCATATACGCTCTAAAGGGAGACAAGGGGAGTGGGGAAAGAGCTCCATCAAGGAATAGGGAGCTCCTGTCTGCAGCAGTGGTCCGGGACAAAGCTGAGAGCTCCCAGACGCCCCATATGATTAATGACTTTTAGCCATGCTGTGTAGAAAGCTGGTAATTAGCTACAGGCTGATTAAAGACAAGTAAACTTCTGCTGATAACTCGATTCTGTTTCTCCCCAGTGCCGACACTGGCATGTGGAAGCTCTTACTGCCAAGCTTGCAAGAAACAGACCAACATTGAGTATGATGAATGTAGTCTCCAACTGGCATATACAGGTTCTAATTTAAAACTATTTAGCGTGTGACATATTGGCATTGTGCTCTCTCTGTTCAAGTTTGTGGTTCGATGTAGCGTCCAAGTTTGGAGGGCTGTTGTTTTGAGTCTGCGCCTGGCATATTTATGAATATAGTTTGGTGCTTGCTTTTTCCCCTTGTACAGCATACAACTTGCTCATAGATTTTTCTTCAAACATTTTCATTCCTTGTAGTAGCGTATGGAGGAAGTGGCAGACTGCCACAGGGGTTTGTCAGAAAGCAGGTTTTATAGTTGCGGCTGTCCAGGAGCAGAGAGGACATCTGGGAATGGGCCAGAAAAAGGACAGCATTACACTGGATTATAAGAGCCAAAACTACTCACAGAACTGTCCAAAATGCGTTGGCCTGTTCCCTGAAGGTAAACAGATGGAGAAAAAGAATAATAAATAGCAACACTTAGTAAAGCTGATGTCAGTTATTTTGGCATTAAGCTTCGAGAGTCTAGCACAAACTTACAGCATTGTCCTTTTTAGATGACGTGTTCCCATCTATTTGTTGCGTAAGGTATGTCCTACCAACAGAAGTTTTAGCCAATTTAAACCTTTTCTGTATCAGGAGATTATTTTTGAAACCTGTCTGTTACTAAATTATATTCAGAGCAGAGGTGATTCCTTGGCGATGAGTGAGATCATATTTGCTGCATACCAAAGTTTTTGTTCTTTAAAACAACAAAAACATTAAACAGTTTGAAACAGGCTTTGCCATCCTATGTTAGAGGTTAGTGATGTCATTGTATATTATGGAGAATTTAAATCGTTACTGTAACTCTGAGATTTTCAGAAATTTGCTAATATCTCCAAATCCAGTTTTTTTGCAGGACAGATAAAGGTTAAACACAAAGGGAAAAACAAGTACCTTGTTGCAAAAACATTTCTGGTACCTGCTGAACACATTTGCAAACCTCTCAGTAAGGAATGCATTAGTAGCTAAACGATGGCACCACCCAATCTGTGATATGGGTCACATGTAATTGGAATAAGCGCTGCAGAAGGCAACATAATGCAATACAAAAAACAACAATTGAATAACAAAAATTCCTGAATATGTTTAAAACTACAAAATATCAACATTTCAACCTTGGACTTGAGACAAGAAAAAGTAAGACATTTCCAGTTAATCACTTTTTCTATAAACTCAGTTTGCTGTTTGAGGTTTTTTTTTTTATGTATGAGTTAAAAAACGTTTAAATTTTCTCCAGTACCTTAATCCAAGCATAGAAAAGCAAGCAGAATATTTTGTATGTCTATATGATGTCCAACTAGTCAACGTACTTGACAAACGTGTACAGGGTTAGATACAGCAAGTTGGACATTTCTTATTCACGTTTCTCCTTTCATAGAACTAGTTGACACTTGCTCGTCACTAGTGTGTAACTTAAAACCACAATAAAGACATTTGTTGAACAAAGTGAACCTTTTCTCACACTACTAAACACTGTAATTTTACTAGTTAACATTTACACCTCACTATTATATTGAAACAACTGACAAGTAAACGTATGACCACAACAAGTTAACTTGCAAAGGGCGACAACTGTTGTGCATGATAACTAATTAAGCATTATTCCCTCAACTAGTAAACTAGTTGAACTTGATGTGCAACTAGTATGTACAATTACTTTACTAGTAAGATGCACATTTAACTAGTGTACTTAACACGTTAACTAGCGCAGTTGGCACACTGACATGTCAAGCAAATACCTCCAAAGTTGAATGTAGTGGTTCACTAGTGTTGAGGAAAGCTGGACTAGTTAATGAAAAGGCCTAAAATGTAAGAAAATACCCAACATTTTAATACCCAGCATTTACATATTTGACAAATACGGTGACCAGTGGGAGAAAATCTCAGGGTATCAGGGAAACATGTTGACAAGTCATGCCATTTTAATCCAATTAGTTTACATGTAAAACAATATTTTTTTACTTGTTAATTAGTGACATCAACAGGCTTCCAACTAATGACCTTCTGAGAATTGGGCCCCTTAGTAGTTTACTAGTCATGCTGTCTCACTAGTTGACAAGTAAACTCAATTAAACCTCAACTAGGTATGTAGTTGAATATTTGCCCAGTACTGGTTAACATGTAAGAAACATTATGCTTCAACTAGTTTACCAGTTGGCATTGCAAAATGCAAATGAAATGGGTGGGATACTATTATTAAACAGAGTCAGGATTGAATTCCCTTTTATATTCTGACTCAAAGAACCAACAGGAAGCCCCTTTGCACACTTATCCACTTCCTCATCTTCATTTGATTTAAGTAGTTAACTAGTAAGCCCTTGACGTTCACCTAGTTTACAAGTTAAACTTTTGACATTGACATGTTTACAAGTTGAGCAAATTGTTTTCAGCTAGTGTCTCCAAAGACATCCCTTGCAATGCAAGTTAGTATTTGGTATCAGAATTTTTGTTTGCCATAAACTATCGTTACACGGGTTTGACAACTTGACAATTTGGCAACTGAATTTTTTGTCTTATTTTTAGATGTTGTTACTAAAGCTACAACGATGTGTCTCAATATACAGTAGCTGGACATGTAATAAAATTATCCATTTAATTTGCTTCATAAATGTGTGCTCTGACTCTACTACCTAAACTAGCTGACACAGTCTTTTTCCTATAGTAACACTATTTGCACTGGACAATCTTGTGAGTGTGATATTTTCGGTGCATAATATGGTGTCTTCATTGATCAGATTAGATAGAATATTTACATTTTCTGATAGGCCAGGCATCAGTAATGGCGGATCAGCTAAAAATCGTCATAACTTGGATGAATATTTATTTTCTTTGTAAATGCTCTAGTTTGTAAAACTCTAATATGAAACGTCCATCAACATCAACATCAGTCTATTTTGCGGTGGAAACTTAAGCTTATCATCAAACTAAATGTGTCCTTTGGAAACAGTATTAGTGGAGTTCAGACATGTGTGAGTATGTGCAAAATGTGTGTGGGGTCTCTTAGAAAAAGGACAATGCCACAGGGTTAGTACGTCTGCTGAGATTAAATGCTCGGCCACCCACTCCTCTGCTTTTATCACCTCTCTCATAATTAGGTTGGTTAACATACTGCAGCGTATTCAGTCATATTGAGTGGAAGCCTAATCTCATTACTATTGAGCCAGCGCCTCTGCTTGCCTCAGGTGACACTTGTAAGTCCAGAGTTATGGCCCTAACCTATAGTAGGAAATTAGCTGTGGTTACAAGTTTGTTCTTGTTCTCTGCCCTCCTTGTGAAAATATTTATGGAGCTCTTACTGGGCTACAGCGATGTAAGAAACGAACAGGGAGAGAAGATGTTCTGCATGAAGGAACGATCTTTCAGATAAAAAAATACAGGAAGAGGTGCAGGCGCATGTTGGTTTGGCTGGCAGTCCATTAAGGCCTGAAAGACATTTCACTTACCAAAGTCAAATATAACAGCCTAGCCTTCATTAATATGAGGAAGGGTCCGAAGAATCAAACCCACCATCTGGTTAAGACGACAGTATAATCTACAACTCATGATTAGGTCTAAGGAGTGGAATTTCGCTTTAATCTTTTTCTGGGCTTGAAATTTCCATCTGCGCCGTGCGGCACATAATTTTTCTACAAGACAAATGTGCTGTTTTTCATGTTCCAAAATTAGATCAGAAGAAAACGATTAATCATGTCATTGCCTGGGAAAGGAAACAAAGATCTGATTTTTCTTTCTTTTTTTCTCTCCCTCTCCACCCATGTCCCTCCCCTTTCCTTATTTCTCCCCTTTTTCCGCCCCTCTGGCATCCATTCTTTGCCTTCTGTTAGATTCTCTACTCCCTTCTTCTATCTCTTTTACTCTGTTTTCATTTTACCCAGCTATGTTCTAAGCATTTATTTTGAGCTTATGTAAGAGGTACTTTGCCCTTCTGACTTGTGCTGTAACCTGAACAAAAACATTTGTAGCTTCTCTAGTCTATTTCAAGTTCTGGCCTCCACTGACAGTTGTCGCCCATTACGGGAGCATTAATGTTTTCACAGTGTGACAAAAAGGATTCCCTTTTTTTTCTCCCCTCTGTACAGAGGACCTGTCTGTTAGCCAGCTCTCAAGTCATAACAAATCACTGGCACTCAGCTGAGGCTGAGCATTGGGAGCGTCAGGGGAAGATAAATGACCTGCAGGCCTTTGAAGTGCTTTGGCAGTTCAGATGGCTCGGCAGCGCTGACAGAGAAATATACACAACAGCGTAACCAATAATGAGAACATTAAACATTCCTGCCTCCTGACAGTCTGACAGGAAAGCCTAGCTTGACATCTATCATCTTCTCAGGCATAACCTTGACAATAAGTCTCCTCTCTGCCTCCAGCTCTCACCTTGTGCTCTCCAGACTCCAATACCCAGACTGCACTAGCTGCCATGCTCAAGGCGGATATGATGAGAGGGATGACAAAGGGAAGGTAGGGGGAAAAGGAATATTGCTGACATGATATCAACTGTAGCCTAAAACATCCACAACATGTCAGAGCACCAGTTCTGGGTTTGTAGGTCACGCATATTATGCCTTTTTTTGCCCTTAATTAATTTTAAAACCCTCTATACACATTTGTATTCAAGATCTTAAAGGTTACTATTATATAAATGAGGCTAGGTTTTAAGACCAAATTTGTATAGTATGGATTAACACAAAGTTTGATTGTGTGTTGGTGCACTTTTTAATCAGAACAAAATGAGAACAATAAGCTAAACACTGTTATTTTTTAATCACAATTTTTTTACTTTACTGTTAAACCAAATCCACAAATGTTTGAAAAAGCTGAATATATACAGCACTTTGAAAAATAATAATACCCCTTTAAATTAGTTTGTCGCATTACAAATAAAGAGCCAATTATTGTAATTTAATTTGACACACCAACACATACAATCATGAAGAAGACCTTGATCACTTCCATAATATTCATGTTTTACATTAGCCCCCTCAAATATTTCTAGAGCCACATTTTACCGCACTCATATATATATATATATATATATATATATATATATATATATTTTTTTTTATCTGCCTTCTACTCTTTTGCATATGAGGTTTTAATGTGGATTTTTAACTCAACATAAATCAAATAAACTTTAAAAATGGTTTATGGAAACCTATACTAAGGACATTTTATGGCTTTCCACTCTTTCATAAGGTCTTATATGTGAAGTCAATGACCAAGCCTCATCCCAGAGAGCCCCTAGGAGGCTGTCAGAAAACTTTCCTCATTCTGTAATTAAAACACTCAGATGGAAACTGTTTTCTTATTATATGATTATTTATAACAAAAGGAAGAAATTGTCCTGTTTACCTACATTTTAATTGAGAGCACTATTTATGTTAATCCATTATCTAACATTATAATGAAATAAATGAAGTTTGACATTTAAATAGTGAACAGACAATTTCAAGACACTGTAAATTTATTCCTTCTGAAAGAGTCAGTAGCCTCTAACAAAGTTGCACAGCTTTAATGTTACAAAGTATTTCACTTGTGTACCCCTCATTAGCCATGTAGGTGTAAATCAACACAGACAAGCTGACCCGTGAAATGTTTGTGTTCTCTGGTTTCCATTGCTGGCGTGCTACTACCCCTGTTGATCATTTTGTTGCTGCACCAAAGATGATTTATGTGGAATGAAGACATAAACACTTTGACTAGCACATTTGTGAGGAGGTATGTCAAGGATGCAAGTTGCACGGCACAGGCAGCCTTTCAAGAGAGGATTTTTTTTACCCCTTATTGGAAGAGCAATAAATATCCTGGCGACAGGACCTTCTCATGGTTACAAAGCTTACCTGCAACTGAGCTGGATAATTAGTAAGTCCTGAAGATGATGTATGACTTTCATTACCCTTTGGGACAGGCCAAACTAAATGAGGACACAGCTAATTGGCGTGCAAAGCAATGTGCTGTGGGGGTTGGAGTGGCTGGGACTGCAGTGCCCTGGCTCTCCCTTTTTCTCCCTCCCATATCGTCCTATCATCTCAGTTCAAAAATGACTGCAATGCCCTTAGAAGTCCACTCACACTCCATAAATCAAGATCTGCTTAAAGTTAAAACTATCCTGAGTCATCAATCTGTAAGCATCTGAGCGAAAACATCAATCCATGTTCTCATTAGTGCTTCTTTTACTCGTTTACCCACAGCTTTTCCAGGAATAGTGAGGATGAAAAGGGGAGCAGGCCCCATCATAAGATCTATCAGGCATTTTAGGGAGGTAAGAGAGAGAGGCCACAAGCTGACTGAGAATGAAATGTGTTTACTGAAGGAGCCCACTTGGTATTTCCTCTGGTTGAAGCTAATGTCTAAAATGTTAGAGGTTTAGTATGCTGGCATCCGTGATAGCGACAAAGTCCTGCTCTCCTGCTGACATGTCAATTCAGTTCTTGCAAAACCATCAGCCATTGAAATGTAGTAGAGACTTTTGATAACTTAGGCCAGAATTGTGGGTGTGGTTTTAGCAGCTGGGTGGGAGGGGTGGGGGAGGGGCTGCTTACACTGTAAATAACTGCAAACCAAATTTTCCTACATGTGTTGCCTATTGGTTCAAGTTAGGACGGCTGGTAATCAAATCTGTGCTGTTTTTGTCAGCTCTGTTTGAAAGACAGGGAAGCTGTGTTCAGTTGCCATTTTACATCACCACACTGACATATTACAGTTTCGACTTTTTAAGTTTTCATGGGGAATGGGCTACATGTTTGGGAGTTATCACATTTGGCGTATGTGGAACAACACTGACATTTACTTAAAGGGATGTCTCTTACCACCTGTCAGATATGGATTACTGTCAAAATAGTCAGGCGCCTTATATATTTGGATTATTATCTATCACTCAGGACCATATGGGAATGATCAATTCCAAAATCCTTTAGTTTTGCGGCAGATGTAACTCACATAGAGCTGTGATCTTAATGTCTTGAATTTGTTGAAAGCAATCAAACTTTGGATGCCTGCAATGTTAACTCATATGGAATATTAATCTAGTCTTTGTTCCTATAAATTGTCAACAAGCATGTAGTGATAACCCACCCCTGTGGGTTATCACTACATCACTACATTTAACTTTAGATATATTATATTGATGTTATAAATGTATGTAAAATAATCAAATTCCCATTTGTGTTCTTGTTCCAATTTGTCCAATGTTATTGTATTAATTTATTTTTTTGAATCTAATAATAGTAAAATATTCCATGATGTTTGTTTGTAAATTACTTTCGTTTAAAACAAAGGCCATATCTAACATTAAACATAAATAAACTGTGATAATGCAAGGAAGACGATGTTTTACTTCGGACTTAGACCATTTTAAAACCTGTATTTTTCCGTTTTTAAAGTAATTTAGAGGTGGAATTGCTAATGTGCTTTTGATCCATGATTTGTTGCATAGATTACTTAAACTTGAACTGATAAATTCATAGGAACAGGTTCATTAGACCAGGTTGTTTTTGTTAGCTTTTTTCTTAAAGAAAAAAAAGAAAAAAAAGAAAAGAAAAGATTAACACAGTTGTGTTTTAAGGCTACACTTGTCAGAATAAACATTTTGCTAAACTTATGTGTCAAAAAAAAGAAATCTGTAAGTGGGTAAAAACTTTTTGGCAACATATTAACCTGATTAAGATTTGATTTGTTTCCCTCTGTGGTGAAAGCAGTCATGCTTCAGACAGAGAAATCCCATTGGTGAGTGTTAAATGACATGCACCAACAACTGGAAGCAACAGACACACCTTGAGCAGCTGTGTTCAGCTGCTTGACAGGAAAAGAAGGACAAGTTGTTTATCTATTTACAGCGAAGTAGAGAGCTTTCATTGTGTTTTTAATGTTTCAATCAAAAGGCTAAAGACAACCATCTGGAATGTCATCTTAAATAGTAACAGTGAACCGTGTGATTTAATGCTGCCTGTTTGCTGTGCGTGCTCTGGCATTAGTCTTACCCATAAAAATGCATCGTTTTCTGTTTTTTTGTGTGTCGTGCACTTTGCTTCTACCAAGTATGAATGTAGCATGCTTTAACACTCCCCATAACATTTATTTGTATTCAACCTCTGACTTCAACTCTGCCCTCTCTTACATTCTAATGGAGGCTGTCAGCTGAAGTAGGACAATTGCTGGCCTTTACAGCCGGAGTTCTAAAGATTGGATCAAGAACTGAGTGGAACCTGTATCCGCCAAAGGATTTCTTTTCAGTGTTCTGTATTTTACCCTTTTTTGGCACCATTGAGCCTATTAATACCCTCTCTGAGCTATAAACAAGGTCTTCATGAAACTATTTTTCTTCTTGCTAATGGACCAATTTTTTGGGGGGGGTTTTGTCAGCTTGCAGAGCGTCACTTACCTCGCCAGACAAAGAAAGGCATTTGTGCTGTCAGGAAGGGTTTTGTTTGTTTCACTTGCTTGTGCTGATCTAAGACTTGAAAGGTACAGCTGGGTTTAGATCCAGATAAAAGAGTGGTTGGTCGAGCGACGAACAAAACATGATAAAACAAGTCAAACAGGCAGGCGTAATCTGCTCATATGTTTACCCAAATTAATTTAGTTCTGAAAAAAAGTGGGCATGAGTGAAACATTAATTGCTCCTTGGTGCACATCTATTTTAAGTTCTGTGACTATTAGGGCTTCATCAAATGAGTGGATCTAATAAGAACATGTTTTTTTTTCAGATTGAAAAGAAACTATTACTTAAAAAGAAAACTTCTATCATGTTTATAATTCACTTCTTTTTTTTATATTCATTTGAACGTGCTTTAACGACCCTCTTATCTGCACTGACTATCATTAGATACCGCATTGCACGTCTTTGTCAGATCTCACTAAATCAAGCTTTTTTTTTCATTTACACTGACAGGGAGTGAACTGTGCTACTGGGTGAATTCCTGCTTGTCTCAGTGGAAATGTTCACTGAGCAAAGAAGGAACAGAGCGGGGCCTTGGTGATGCCTCTTGTTTATCTCAAGGTGAGAATTGTTTTTGTTCTCACCATTCTCGCAACATAACTCCCTTCTTAGCCTGCTGCTCAGAGGTGCACACATGACGGGGTGAGTAATTCAGTTTCTGGGTGGGTGCGTAAAAGAGTATATATATATGTGTGTGTGTGTGTGTGTGTGTGTGTGTGTGTGTGTGTGT
>JAVLVB010000824.1:3172090-3205351 GCA_032876305.1 Orestias chungarensis
CAGGACCCAGTTGCAGAGGGAAGAGCTCAGTCCAAGTGAGGAGAGTTTTTTAATCAGAGTCTGAGGAATCATGGTGTTGAAGGCAGATGTGAAGTCCACAAACAGCATACGGACGTACGAATCCTTCTGCTCCAGGTGGGTGAGGGCAGTGTGGACCACGGAGGAAATGGCGTCCTCTGTGGATCGATTTTTCCTATATTCATACTGATGTGGATCAACAGTGACGCTGATGTTGGCTTTGATGTGGGTCTGAACCAGTCTCTCGAGGCACTTTGTGACTATCGGTGCGAGGGGTACTGGCCGATAGTTATTCAGACCTGTCGCTGCGGAGCTCTTTGGGACCGGGATGATGGTGGCGGTCTTCATGCAGGTGGGGAAAGTTGCCTGGATGAGGGAGGCGTTGAAGATGTCCGCCAGCACGTCTGAGAGCTGGTCCGCGCACTCTCTCAGCACCCGTCCGGGGATGTTGTCTGGGCCAGCGGCTTTCCGGGTGTTGATCCTCCTTAGCGTTATCCTTACTTCTGCTGGAGTCACACTGATGGGCTCTTCTCCTGGTGAAGTCGTGATTCTGGTGCATGGGAGGGTGTCACGGTTGTCAAACCGGGCGTAGAATTGGTTGAGAGCCTCAGGCAGGGAGGGGTCTTTGGGGCATTGTGCAGTTTTAGGTTTATAGTCTGTCATGCACTTGATGCCCTTCCACATGCTCTGTGGATCCTGGGAGGAAAAGTGTCCCTGAATTTTCTGAGCATATGCAACTTTTGCCCTCTTAACTCCTGCAGTCAGTTCTCATCTTGCCCTCCTGAGCTCTTGTGAGTCACCAGACCTAAACGCAGCATCCCTGGCTTTCAGCAGAGAACGTGCCTCTGCATTCAGCCAGGGTTTCTGGTTCGGGTACCAAGTCACAGTCTCGGTGGTGTTGACATCCTCCACACACTTGCTGATATACCCCAGAACAGCAGATGTGTAGTCCTCCAGGTCCAGCTCCCCCTCACACTCAGCAGCCTCCCTGAAGACCTGCCAGTCTGTGCAGCCGAAGCAGTCCTGCAGCACGGCGTCGGCGTCACTGGGCCACACAGTGATGGTCCTCTGTGTGGGTCTGGAGCGTCGCAGCCGGGGATGGTAAGCAGGCACCAGCATGACGGAGCATGATGTAGCTCCTTCAGCGCGATGTTAGCATTAGCATCCGGCGCTATGTAAACAGCAATAACGAACACAGCCGTAAACTCCCGAGGCAGATAGTGAGGTCTGCACTTCACAGTCAGCTGTTCTGTCGCCTCGGAGCAGAGGCTGTGTTTCAACACGCAGTTTGTGCACCAACCTTTGTTCATTAAACATTCATCATGAAGTTGCAGCTAAATTTTGCTGTTACTACACCACAACACATCCCCCTAAAAGGTTTTGGGAAATTTAAGCTTTACTTTCAAAGATTCAGTTTTGTAGTCCTTAGTTAAAGAAAAGCGAATTCAGCAAGGAAAAAAAAAGTCTTGCAGCTTCTTCAGATTTAATGTCCAACATTGGCCTCATCCCTGACAGATTTCTGTCATGTTTTTACCTCAGTTGGAAAAATCTTCCCTATGCTACTGTGCCGATGTACTGTTGTGTATTTTTCTATATTCAACTGACTGACCCTTTGTAAAATTACATTATTTAACTCCCTTTAATCTGGTTGTAAACTAGTTTTAGCTAAATAATGTAGCTGATAAGCACTAGGGCCACTGACCTTAATTTCAGGTTGATCTGATTTAGTTAGTTAATTGTAAAATACATATGTCACATCATATATATGGAGTTAGATTGCTGTCAAAAAGGTGTATGCAAAACTTTGACATTCGTATTAGTATTTATATGCTGTTAAAAAGCTGTATGCAAAACTCCAACATTCGTATTCGTATTTATATAGTTAACATATAATTTATATAGTCAATATAGTCGTTGTACCCAAAATTCAATGAGTCGATCAGAGCAGAGAGGGGTTTGGATTCCATGTTATTGATGATGGTAGCGGGTAGGAGAAGATGAGGTTCGTGGGATTGTGGTCTTGGTCCGTCTGTCCCCTCGTTTTCACAGACGGACCCGCTTGTTAACCTTCTGTTTTCTGCGTGACGGACATGCGGCGATATAATGGGAAGATCTCCACAACAAAGGCATTTGCGGGGCTGCATCCTCCTTTCCCATTCCTCTGATGTTAGCCTGGTTCGCCCGACCTTCATGGGTTCTGGTCTTGGAGGGGATGGAAGAGGAGGATCAGAGGACGTGGTTTAGTTATCGGTTCAGGAGGAGGATGTTGGGGTAAGCCCGTAACTGCTTTCCCTCCCTCAGATGGCCATCTTTCTGAATAGCCAAAGCTATAAACTCATCAAGCATGGCAAGCTCATCCAGAATGTCCACTTCGTCTCTCAGTGGTTCATTTAATGCTTGACAAAATAGCAGCCACCTTGGTCCAAGCCTAAAGTGGCTGCTAGAGTTCTTTAATCAATGGAAAAAGCAGCTTTGGATCTACTGCCTTGTCTGATCTTCCATAAATTTCTCAAGAGTGTAACATGGTCAGTTTGTTGACCGAAAGTAGTCGTGAATTCATGAAGAAATTCTTGAAATGTTATCCCAAAATCTAGATAGTTCTGAAAACTAGCCTCCGTCCCCTTTCTGAGCTTTACTTGACAATAAACCAATGATGTAGTATATTCTGGCATCATCACCAGAGAGCCAGAGCAAAAATCCACCGCAGCAAAAATCCACCGCAACCACCAGCCTCACCGGTGTATTTACCTGAGTAGGAACAGATACCCTACAGTGACGGAAGTGGCTGTGGAGGAAGTAATGGTGGAGCTGAAAAAACTTCTGCAGGACCCTCTGGCGGTGTAGGAGAGGTATTTGGCGGTATAATGGTAAACTCCTTTAAAAGGTAAGTAATATTGTCTAAGGTTTGGTCCATTTCTCTCTTTTGGTCAAAGAGTGATTGGAGAACTGTTTTGTGGGTGTGAATCATGGTGGATTGCTTGGAGGGTACTCTCCTTAGAGCCTCCTGTGGGTCAGCTTGGGCTGAGTGTTCTGTCATGTTTTGTTTGGCTTTTGACAGACAAGCAAAAAAGACTCTCAGGAGAACACTTAGCAAGTTTACAGAGTTTATTTTAAATGTGATTATAATTCAGGACCCAGGAACTGCTGGAAGGGCGCTGGGGACCGGGAACACTGGATAGCGAAGACAGAGATGGTAAGTGGAGGTAGAGAGCTAAGGTTATTTTGACTGGAGTGGATCTCACTTGTGAGAAGGTTGAAGACCGCCAGGGAGATGTGAGCGGGTTGAGGGTAGCGATGATCCAGAAGGCAGAGTTGTCCAACGGTGGGGAGTAAATGGTGTAGCGGGTTGCTAGAGTGAGCAGACTGAGCAGATTGTACAGAGGAGCGTGAACCAGTTCGCAGGAGTTCCCGGAGCTTTTGAGTATGGAAAAACGAAGGATTCACTAAAAGGTTTGACCTGGGTTGAGCACACAAGATGTTAGAACATATGAAAGGCAAAAAGGAAACAACGAGGAGAAACGCATGGAACTGGCACTGAGAAGCAATGTTACCAGTGAGTGTGTCTGGTCCACCACTCCTCTTAAGCAACTCCAGGCAATCTGCAGATGTGGAGCTGCTGAGGAGGGAGCACAGGTGCACTGGAGCGCTCCAGCAAAAGTGACCCAGTGCCAACCCCTGGAGAACCTGGGAAACTACAAAAACCCTCAACCCTGACAAAGAGGTTGCTTTTCCTTCTTTAGTTTTTAAAGTGGCACAGATCTCACTTATTTGGCAGTCCCTTATTGGGTGGGAGTAATCTATTAGTATGTTTCAATGTACAACAGTAATTATAACAGATTGAGCTGACTTGCCTAGGTGTAAGGGTTTTAATCACAATATATTTCTCTCAAATTTGAGCCATAAGCTGACTTTACAAACATTGTGAATTGGAAGATTGAGTAATAGTTGCTGCAGATAATAAACAGCTTCCTAACACATACTCCTGGGACAGGTGCATAATGCCTAACTGCTGTTCCTTATAAACTGTTATTAAGTTTCTATCTGACCACAGCATATCTCTCAACAGTGTCAAAGGTTGGGGCTAGTTTGACAATTTTCCATCAACATTTCCATCACAAGTGTTTCTTAGCTATTAGTACTTTGCAGAACATTTCATTTTATTGTTACAGCTAACACAGGAAAAAATGAATTACAGAGGAAACATTTGAATTGAGCCAGACTGTTATGTAATGAGGTACAAATGAAATAGTATTCACATATCCTCCAGTTTTGTCTATATTTTTCATAAAGTTTGAGCCAGGTGCCAAAATGAAAGTAGTGGAGTTTTGAATGAAAACTGACAAGGCCCAATAAATCATGCTAAATCACGAATCGATAACAAACACGTTCTAAATTATGAGTAATGGCCAGGCCGTCATAAACTAACACAAGCACAACTCAGCAGGCCGTTCATTTCATGGCAGCGCAAAATAAACAGACACGTTTCTTTCACAGGGCTAATAAATTTTACTGGAAAACTCAAACACCAGTCCATCTGCTTCAAATAATTTTTAATTTCCTTCCCTGTCCTTTCCCCATTAGGTATTCCTCAGAGATAGGCTCAAAATTCGTTCATTTACCTTCTCCCATATGTAGCCAATTACCTTCTTCCCTGTACTAGATCTCTCTGGAGTATGGTACAAATACCCCCACCTGTACCTTAAGTAAACTTTATGCTTGTTTTATTATCTGCGAGAGGCTGTGAGTCATTCAGTGTGCGCTCTGGTGGATTTGGCCAGGCTTTCTGTTGATGTCTTCTGGCTCCAGCTTGGAACACCTGCACGTCCTTTACTCTGTCTTTCCAGGCTGATCTATTAGTTGGCTAAATAGCCTAGCAGATGTTGACATGCCAGCAAGGGAGCATGTTGGTGTTCTCATGGCTGCTTTAGGAGCGATGCCAAGAAAATCTATGTGGACGACAACAAATTTTTGATCATTTATCTCAGAATTATATTTAGGTAAACAATTCCCCTATGTGTCATCAGTGTTAACTGCATTTAAAGTGACCTCTCTATTCCCCCCACGGACAAAAATAGCCTAGTGCTTGAAAAGAGATCGGTTTTGAGGTCATAGACAATAACGGGATTAAGACACATATGTTTTGCAGTGTAATAACTTTAGGTTTGAGGCATCATCCAAGTAAAGCATAATGAGGATATTATGTAGTTTATGAAGAACGCTGACCAGCATGTTTACAGCATTTACTATTTTACAAGGTTTTTACTATACTTTCCTATCCTAGTGTTTTAGCTTAAAGATGCTAAAACCCAGAATTACACCTGGCACGTTTATGTTTATATTCAACTAAAAACTTTATATCCAAGAAATGAGAAGGCCTTCTGTATAAAGGTAACTAAACAATCCCAATAAATATTAGCACTTTGTTTAAAAAAAAACCTTTTTCAAAGTTCTTCCTTTCTTAATGATTAATGAAAAAATATCTTTTGTCGACATTACACCAAACAAAGCCCGCATATAACTGTGAACTGTTGCACTGGTAAGGAAGTTGTGAGCATTTTTTGAACCATGTGCATTCTTCTCTTATCGATCTATCCCAAAGAAACTACAATGTGAAAACAATGTTGCGGTTCCCGCATCCAGACTCACCGTTATTTTCCACAGTGGAGAATAACAAACAGTTTGGTGGCAGCCTATGTCTGGCAGCTAATTTTACTTTCCAACTGCTGTGTGTTTTTAAAAGATATGACAAAGAAGCTGCCCCCCAGGTTCATCGATGCATTCTCCAGTACATGGATCCTCAATGCATCTGCCTATCCAGTTTTCTTCCTGCTGTTTTATCAACAGCAGAATTAAAAACAACAACAAAAACCAAAAGAACTTGTTCAATACTTAAAGTTAAAAATAGGTCATTGTTATACGTGAAGTTTAATGCGCTGCAACTATATTTGCAGATTGTCAACCTACTTATGTTGTCAACATATAGAGGCTTAATATTTTGCACAACTGTAGAAATTTATTCAGAAGAAAAAAAGCTGAATAAAGCAATGTGGCTGAGTTGGTTTGTCCCTGCATCTCAATAAAGGAAGTAAGACTTTTCAAATGTTGACTGAAGCTCAAGTTGTTTGAGAGTATAAAAAACTTGAGAGTGTCTATCTCCCTCACCTTTTTGTTTACCCTTAACCCTCTTATATCACACAACTTCTTTTTTTCTGGCCTTTTATCCACCAACCTCATTCTCTCAGTTAGGACAGATTGTGTGTTCTTAAACTACAATATTTTCCACATTAGTTTTGTCTTGATGTCTAATAGCATTGTTTCTATACAATATTGCATGCTTTTTGGATTTTTTGGGGGGGGTTTTAACATTTTTTTTAAAGTAAAAATTAAACAAAATCACCACAATTTTTACAGATAAATTCCTTATTTTGCTAATTGTCCCATGGCATACTTGTGGCAGAGGGACTTTCTAGCAATTTACTTGTTGCAAACCATATTGCTATTGCAGAATGGTGGAGAGAGGAGTGCTCAAGGGATAATGTGATAATCAAATTGAATAATTTACTGGCAGAGCAAGTGATGATGAGATACTTAAGAAAAAAGACTTAATCCTGAACCTTATGGCTGCGTGATGCATCAACAAGGCCAAGCTGACATGTTTTAAACAGTTTATAAGATTAATCAACATACTCTCAGCACAGTAAAGGAGTCAATTCATAGCTGATTTTTGTCATTCATCTAGTGATCTGTAAAACATCACAATGAGTCTTCATGTGCGATTCAAGGAATTGTCTTTTGACTTTATATATGAAATAATAAAATGTGTAGGACAGAACACAAATTCCTAAAACTATTCACTTGGTTTGATGCCTAATGAAGGAGGGTTATAAAGGATCTTGCCTTCTCTTTCACTCGTTTGTTTCTTTGCCTTGGTGTTTAATTACCGCTCTTGGGAAAGTTCAACACTGCTGACTGTAATCTAAACTATCAGTCAAAATAGCACTTGGTAAGCACCAGTTGACATGGGACTTTGGTGCAGGCATCTTTCAAGGCTCCAGTTTCAGTGCTGCATGATTGGGGCTGCCAACCTAACGGGTCCACCTGCCCAGTGACCACAGCCAGCTGGCCAAGACAATGATTAACGGCTAGCACAAACTCACTCAGCTAGGCCCTAGGACACATTTTTGCATTCACTCACACGTAGAAGTGTTACATGACGCTAAAAGCCATTACAAGGCAGGGGCCCTGGCCGAGGCAGGAATGAGATCCATAAATGTTGAGTGGGATTGAACTGCACAGTTATCACTTTTGAGAAAGAAGGACCTGCTGTTGTCAGTAGGTGCATGATTCCTGGAACCAACAGAGCAGCGTTATGTACTGTGCTATAATGACGATTACCTCTAAACTTGTCTTGCATTTCCATGCTACACTTTCACCTGCTGCTTTGTCCATAAAAAAGAACATAAGCAGTAAATTTGGTTTAATAACATACTCTCTGCCTGCAATCTCTATAACAATTTTAATGCTTTTAACTCAACTTTTTCATTAGTGGCAAACCCTAATTTTTTTGATGAGCCAGAGAACAAAAAAATAAATAGAGCACATAGCAGTATAAAGTAAAATCTAGTTCATTTTTTTCCTGATATTGATCTGAGTCATTTAAAGCTCATTGGTGATATAAATGTAGTAGTAATCTGTGAAAATAAATCAAGCTCATTTAAATAGTCTCTGGTGTCTCACTACAGTTTGCAGAAATACACTGCTCCAGTTGAAAAGGACCAATCAGAGCCAGGAGGATGGTCTTAGCACTGTCATTCACTGTTGTGTGTGCACTGCTCAAGATTGCTGTTGGTCAAAACATGTTTTGGAGAAGTAATTCAGGTTGTTCACCCACTCTGCCATAGGGCTTGGTTTGTGGCCTGAGATGGGCTCTTCCAAAACCCGCTGATGTTTCTTTGCTGTAGCCGATCATTCATATTCTTCCTGTTGATGGTTCCATCCCATAGTGTACTTCCTAGTTTCTTCTGCACATCTCTAAGCTCATCCTTGTTTCCTGACCCAGAACTTTCCTACTCTCCGTAAGAAAAGCATTTATGTTAGGGTTGATTTAGGGTTTATTGTTCAAATGCTGTGTCTTGCTAACGGGCACAGTTTTGTCCTCACCAGATAAAAAACTACTAATCAGTGATTTAGTAGCATATGATATTCCAATTTATCAGTAAAACATAATCTATATTAATGCAAATTTGTATTTTCAGAAAAAGTGGAGAGAAGCTTGATCCACAACATTTTGAACATTGTTTTAATTTTGATAAAACCCCCTATTTATAGTTAATATTAAAATACTTTTTAGCTTTCCTTGCTAATGTCTGTAAACCCTTTGATAAGTTGTGTTATCTGGCTGTAATATTGAAAGGTACATTTAGGAACATTCACACAATGTAAAAAATCTTTGGTAGAGAGTACAACTCTATAGAGGCAGAGCAAATTCCTTTTTCCTTTTTGTTTTATTATTTGAAAAGCAACAATTGATTGGTATGACTTAAGTATTTGTCACAAAAATGCTGAACAATTGCAGTAAGTAGATATTAACACTGCAGTGAATTTGTATTTCTTAACTACGAGTATGCTACTGATCATTTATTAGAAAAAATAGTTTTTTAGCTCCCTGTTTTACCTCAAATATCAGTGTTAATGTGCTTCATTGTAGGGAGTTGGAATGCAGTATAATAAATAGGTTTTCAGCAGCCCTATCACAGTACTGCGAATCCATCCTGTATGAAACAAATAAATCTTCGGGCTTGTATGTGTAGCAGTGGCTGTTATCCCATTATTCCTGATCTAATGATCTACTGGAACCACTATAGGTGATGTATAGTCATACATCAAAGCAGCAATAAAATGAAGTGCTTCAAAGGTCTTGTAATTCCAATGTGCAAAGTTGCATTTAAAAAAGCAAGAGTCCCTCTTAACAAATCACCAGGCTTGTCTTTTAGAGCAGTTATTTGTTAGTTATGGAGATATTGATAAGAAAACTCTGCATGCAAAGGATGGTTAGTATTCTGGAAAGGGCAATTGGAACAATAGGCTGTTTTTTATTCAACCCTTCGAACACCGCTCCTGCTCCAGTTAATTTCTACACCCAATTCATATTACTCTTCTATGTAAGTGCGACATTTTCTAATTGTATTCATCACCGAAAGCCTCACTTAAGTTCCCCCAGTATATTTATTATCACGCTAACTGGGTCTAAATTATTAAACCTTAATGATGTGGGCTCTGAAAATATGTTGTCCTTTCTTTTCCCCACAGAGGATCAATGTTATACATTAGCAGTATAAATTAACTAATACTTTACCCAGGCGTGTTGCCGCTTTCAGTACTCCCCCTCACTAAAATGTATTCTCACAGTCCAATGGCTCACAGGTGCCTCTGGGGAGGGGATGATATAGTTCATTCTAATGAAAGAGCTAGGTACCGCTAATGGTTTAAATGATGCATTTGTGCGAGACCAGCAGAGAAAATACATCTGAGAGATCTGGTGAAAACAAGATAATTCACACTCCCATTGGGAGATGATGTCATCAAAATGGAAGTATATGCTGCTGTTCTCAGGAAGCAGTGAATGTCAGGAAAGAAAGCCTTTTTCAGATTTGATTTATAGAAATCAATAATAGAAATTGGAAATACATGGTCAAGTGCATCACCCTTAAAGGTTAATAGCAAAAGGTAGAGAACTCCCACTTTAATTTTAAGGCCCAAGTAGAGCACGGCTGATGTTGAACTATTCTTTAGTAAGGCTTTCTCGAATTTGTGTAGAAGTTGTTGATTTTAGAGAAAACCTTTTTACTAAATAGGTTGTTAGCCATTAACAAAGCATAATCAATGCCTTCAAAGTGTCTATATTTTTACCTTTTCAAGAATTCAAATTTAAAATTTACCCTTTTCCTGGCTCGGAAATAGTCTCAGAAAACACCTCACATTAGGGGGTATCATCCATAAGCTAATGACTGGTGACACTCAAGTACAAAAATATTACAGAAGAAAGAACAAACGGTGTTGAGGTAGGCCTTGACATTTGCTGGGCAGAGAAAGGACTGTACCAGGATAAATCCCTTCACTCACTAATTGTGTGATTCCTCTTGTCTACATCAACTTCAGCCTGACAGCTTATTTCAGCTTGTTATCGGGAAAACATTTATCTGCTTAAAATTATTGCCGTGGTGGGGCCTATGGTAAAACACAAACAGCAGTGAATCTTTTAGATCTATGGTAAGGCCTCTCCTCATTAGATGGCCAATCGACTGGTGGAGTGGAGGGGCCCAATCTTGGCCCTTTATTGAGTGTTAAGAAGACACAGACTGACATTTACAGTACATCTCCTGCTTTTCCATGACTAGCTAGAGAAAAAATACCCCCACTAGATCTTGGTTCTGAAGTTTATGGTAGTTAAGGTCAGAGAGGAAAAGAGATCTTCATCTTTGAGCGATGCTTCATAGACAATATGGCAAATTTGTTTCGCAGAGTGTAAGATAAAGCAGAGTACAGAGTACAAAGGGGGCTTGGAAAGTTACAAGTCATTTTGATGAGTTCATGGAAGTAACTCTGTTTGTCAGGGGAAAAAAAAAGTCACAAAATGACTAAAGCATGTGTAAAAAAAACAAGTTACCCAATTTGTACATATTTATTTTTCCTTATTTAAAAAGAAAATAACACAGTTGTAGATGCTGCACCTTTTTATTCCCTGACAACCCAAAAAGGTCCCACATACAAGGGTGCTATTTTCATTCAGTGGCAATTACACCCCACACCTGGCCACAAAGAAGACCTGCCAGAGCCTAATAATATTGCAGAGGAACTCTCCTCCAAACTACCTGCCCAAATTGGCTGTGTAGCTCAGACCCAATTAGGACTGAAATATGGTAACTGCATCAGCCATTAAAGAGTCGTAGAAGCTGTACAAGGAAAGAACTCTTGAAGGTTAGGAGGCGGGTGTGCTTCAGCAGTGATATGTTTTGCGGGACTTGTGCTTACACAGCAGAAAAAAAGGACCATGACAAGGAGACGGTGGAAAGAGGGTTGATAAATAAACAATGCTGGCTAGATATCCTGTGGACAAACAAAGCAGCAAGGAAACACAGAAAAGGATAGGTCTTAGCTCCATAAACGTTCTTTCCTCATCATATTATGACATAAGGAGACTACTGTTAAATACTAATATGGTCTTCTCAGGGCCTAATGTAACAAGTATTAGCCTTAATGAAAAGTTGCTGAACTTGCATCGAAGCAATAACCATCTCTACAGTTTGTTTTTACGTTCAGAGTTTGTGTTTGTGGGTCGGAGATAGCTATTACTAATAAATATTTAAAAACCCACGGTATTAGATATATTTTTACAATGACAAAACAAAGAAACTAGTTTTTTCACCCCTCCGACTAGTTTATTAGGTACACCTTGCTAACATTGGGTTTTATTAAATTTTGCTGTAGGAGCTGCCTACATTTTTCATGGTATAGATTCAGGTTTTACATATTGATCTTGGAGCATCATTCAGTGGTTGGACATTTGTTGGTTGCAATAATTATAGGCGTTTTTATGCATAGTTGTCAAACCCAACTGATCTTCCAATGGTGAAAATTCTTATGTCCTTTGATAATAGACTTTTGTCTGTCCTGTTAGTGCTCAGTGCAGCATTTAATACATTCAATCACAGCATTCTCTTGGACAAGCTTAAAAATGTTGTAAAGATCAAGAGGACACCACTAGGTTGACTTAAATCTCATTTCCGACAGATTCCCACTTCAAGGTTACTTGTGGAATACCACAGGGTTATGTGTTTGGGTCTTTCCTTCTTTAATATTTGTAAATGCTTTCAATTGTTACAATCATTTGACAAAAAGAAGACACATTTCCAATTTAATGCTGATGATTCTCAGCTCTCTTTATCCAAAAATTCAGATTTATCCAATCATTTAAGTAGATTATATGCATTTCTTAATGACATAAAAACATGAATTACTTTATCTTTCTGCTTAGTGACTCACTTTCTCTTAAATACATTATATTGCGCTGCTGTACAAATGTAAAGAACCCTGGTTTTATTTTTGACATTTATCCATTTGTACTATTGTATATCTGTTGACTTTAACCATTCTCCACTGTCCACTTATATCAATCTGTGATCTAGTTTACCTCTCTGGATAATTTCCACTTTTCAGACCATTTCTGCAAGTAGAAAAATATGGTTGTATGTGAAAAATTCATGCAGATCAACAGTTCCACAAATGCTAGCCCCTCAACCATGTAACATTCAAAGTCACGTAAATCTAATTTCTTCCTGTTTTTGATGGATGGCTTAATTACTGTTTTTTTCCATTTTCAAGTAGAGGTTCGGCCTACATTCAGTCATGTTACAAGCTGAGTCCTTATTTAGGTTAACAAGCAACTGAAAAGGCAAACTGTATAAATTGACAGATGACAGCATTTCTTCATCTGTCAGTGTGAGTTTCTTTCAGCCACTTCTCCAGTTGGCCACAGGGGGTCACCAGTGCTCCTCCTCCGCTGAAGCTTATTCCACCCCAGGTGCGCCCGGTTGGCACTGATGAGCTGAGCCAGTATAAGAGGAGTGGTGGATCAGCTACTCGTCGCCTGAGTGTTTTGTTTACTCCCGGTAAAACCCTGACTCAGTGTCAAATCTCTAGTTCTTCTAGTATTTGAATGTTTCTTGTTTTGTCTCCAGTTGTCCCCCCATCCTTGTTAACTTTTATTTGCTACTTTGTTTTTTCCCACGCCTCTTACAACTGTTGTGTTTACCTCAGGTTACCATCATCTCCAGAACTCAAAATCACCTCAAGATCCTCTCTGGTTGTTCTCCTCCATCTGGTTCCCACTCCTCTTGGCTCAGCTCGGTCTGCCCGCTCCAGCATAGCTCCATCAGCTGCACACACCCCCTGAACTACAGCTTCACCATCTCCGCTGAAGGAAACTCACCACTCACTCCTCCCTGGCGACAAATGTTCACTCCACACAAGTAAGATCGTTCCATTCATTTTTCCCTCACCCGTTTGCTGCTACTCACCTTGCCTTTACTCACCGTCAGAAGTTTCCGGTCTCCCACGTCGTAGACGTTTCCAGCTCCCTGCCGTTTACTGCCGCCCCGCTGTCCCCTGTTCCTCACCACTCGTTGCTGTGACCTGTTGCTGCCCGCTGCCGGATCCCCTTTCCCTCATCTTCCTAAATAAATATCATTGTAAATATCTCCTGAGAGTTCTCGTTTCATGTGGGTCAGAAGCATAAATAATAGGACAATCTCTTCCTTAACATGTAAGTAAACTTCTGCAGAATAACACACTGCTTATCCCCGTTTTTCTTTCTGCATGCTGCCTGGACCCTATATAGATTAGACACAATGGTAACTAATGTTGTCTGTGTTGGCAAAGGATTAGGTTGTGATATAAGATTTTAAACCTGTCTGCCTCGAGATATGTCACATGTCATTTGTCTCTGCAATTGATCGTCCCCTTGCTCTGAAAGGCAATGCTTACAACACATGTCACGGACGCTCAGCTGCCTGGTCAAGTAATGACAATTGTCTTTATGGAATAATGGTCTGAATCTTGCTTTTGAAAAGTTACCAGGGTGCAACCCATAATGAATTCCTAGTCAATGACATCTTGATAGATTCCTGTTCCTCAGATGGGCTCTCTGTGGCTGCAATTTAATTGACGAGAAAGGAATTCAGCAGGTCGGCGATGGAAATGCAGAGACAATAGGGCAGTAGAGTGAAAGCAAGAGGGGAACTAAATTCTGTGTGATCAGCAAGGTTTCAAACAATCATGGGGGAAGCAAAGTCTCGCCATATCTATAAGTCATCTTGTTTTATAGGCCATTAGGATCTCCAGAGAAAGGCCTTGTGGAGACCATGGCTTTCTGTTGAAATTAAAATGTCAGAGAGGAAAGAAATGGAACAAAACAGAGAATCTGCAATTAATTACATGGCCATAAAAATTCAATAATCAGGAGGTAATGCTGTTTTCCACACAGCAGTTCTCCTGGTCACAGCGAACTAGAAGGGAATACATCCATTTCCTCAAATTACATTTGTAATCTAAAAGAGAATATAAAAATGGAAAGGACTACATAGATTCTGTACATTACTGTCTGCAAAAGCTTAGATGTAGAAAAACCTGAACAGACTACCAGATACGTATGGTTTAAATCACAACAGATAATACTTGATGCACATAATTGGGTGCAGTAATTAGATGGAAATAGTTCTTAGATAGATGTATGTATCTCATACTTAATAATTTTTCCTCTTTTGAGTAGTATGTCAATTATTTTACCCAAAGGTCTTTTCTGTTAATAACTTTAAGAATGATACATGCCATTAGGAATGCACCAATGGGAAGTACATGTGTTGTTAATGTGAAAGAGAGCTACAGGGTAATGCGATTTTCAAAGATTTATCAACCTAAATGGTTTGAAAACTTCTGCTGACATAATGTTCAGAGGGTATTAAAATAAAAAATGGTTTCACAGAGGTAAATCCGGTTACTCTTTACAGCATTTTAAAATACACTCAAACATAGGAATCTAGTTACCCTAATTACATATAGTGTATTATTATTATTTTTATAATTTAGGTTTAACTTTATTATTTGTGATCATTTAAATGCTGATAACTAAGCAACAATACCTCGTGTTTAGTTCATTACAAAACACAACAAATCACATTTTTGGAATATTTTGAAAGTCAATAAGAAATTCAGTAAACTGTGGTATAAAAATGGATCATAAATTCAACATACTACAACATTCACCAATTATTCCCATCTTTTTTCTCTATAAACTTTCACTTCGAGTCATATTCACTGTATCATACCTCAATAAAATAGTCACCAAAGGTGGTTTTGGACTTTCTCTGTTAAAATAGAGCAGCAAAATACATGATCAATCTCAGTTGCCATCAAAGGCTCTGTGGCCTGTCCAAAATTATGTGATGTAGGTTTTAGTGCCAGAGATGCTGGAGCTAATAAACACTAATAAAAAAAAAAAACAATGAAGGAAAAAAGGGCAAAACTGGTGTTACAGTTAGATTAAAGGCCAATGAGTAAAAGAGAGGCCTAGCATTTGAAACGTCTAATGTGCAAATGTAAAGCATTCCATAGCTTAGGAAGAGATGGAGAAAGAGCAAGAGCAAGGCAAGGCAAGTTTATTTGTATAGCACATTTTCATGTACAAGTCAATTCAAAGTGGTCAGCAGAGCTAAGTTGCTGAGCAAGAATATAGTGATGGAGAAGCTCTTTTAGTTACTGTGGGGCAAGGCCTTTTAAACCTAAAAAAACAAAAACAAAAGGATTTTAAAATAAACTGCAAAATACATGGAAAACCAGTGTGACAACTGGCTGACCATGACACAGAATGAATTACAATAATTTAGCTGTGATAAAATGAATGGATTACTGTTTGCCTCGAAAGAACAGATTTTATCTTTGATATTTTTCTTAAGTGGTAAAATTTAGAGTTAACTGTGTAAAGTTTAAAATCACTGTCTAACCTAAAGGCACATTTTGTGACTGTGGACTTAATATGCAATGCCAGAGATTAAGATAAATAGGAGAGGTCTGACATTCTCTACTAGTTAAAAAAACAAGTACCTCAGTATTTTTATTTAAAATAAGGGAAATTTAGAGCCATTCAAGGTTTAATATCCTCAGGATGTGATAAAAGAGGTTTAAAGGACAGGCCTTCTGTCATGATCTGTGTTTTTGTTCTGTTTAGTTTCCTGTAGTTGTCTTGTTTTACTTTATTTATTATTATTAGTTATTGTTTTCTTTAGGTTATTTTCTATTTTGGTTGAGTCTTTGTTTTGTCATTCTTTTTTGTGTTCTCCAGTTTCCCCTGCTCTCTGTCCCTCTTCTCCCTCTGTCTAATTTCATCATCACTTACACCTGTTACCAATGATTTGGTCATCTTCTCCACTGCTCCACCTCCTGCTCCTTAATACTTAAGCATCATTCATTTGTTCACTCACCGCTGGATTGTCCATTACCTTACCCTTCTCGTCGTCTCTGTGCTCCTTCTCCTCCCAGTCCTCATCATCTCCAAGTAAGCTTGGTTTCTCCGTTCCCCATCTCCAGTTGTTTCTTAGTGGTTTTGTTTCTTTGTTGCCTCAGGTTTTCCTGGTGAACCTCATCTGTTGTTATTTGTTTGTTTTGTTGTCTTTTATTTTCCCTTCCTGCATTCTTCCGTTGGTTTGTTAATTTCCATTGTTTTGTTCTTTTCTCAGTTCTTAGTTCCCGCGTTCCTCCTCAGTGTTCTATCAAGTTAGTTTTTGTTACGTTCCAGTTCTATTCCCTGGTAAGTTCGCATACCTCTTGTCTCAGTGTATGTTCGTTCCATTATTACATCTGTTCAATAAATCTTATATTCTTCACGTTAATTCACCTCTGCTGGAGTCTTTATCGCAAAACCTTGACATCTTCAGCTTGCCTCAAAAGCGCATCGATTTGGCAATCATTAACATAGCAATGGAAGGAGATGCAGTGTTTTCTAAAAATAAACCATAAAGGAAGGAGGTACAAATAAAGTAGTGAAGGTCCTAAAATGGGGTCCTGTGGAACCCCGACATGACACAAACCTGCAGTTTTTTAGGAAAATGTTCTGTTTGTCAGATGGGACCTAAACCTCTACAGAGCAGTGGCAATAAAATGTTGTGATCAGCTGCATCAAAGGCATCGGTTAAGTTCAGTAAGACGGCAACACATAATTACATTCCACAAGAACTCTCAGAAGCGCTGATTCTGTGCTAAAAAGAGATTTAAAATCGCTCTGAAAAACATAAATGGTTTTATGTTCTTTAAAGAGCTATTTGAATTGTGAAAAAACAAGCTTATCTCTGAATAGTTTGAGATCCTGCAGCCATTTAGCTTTGATTTTCTAGTCTTGTAGAGCAACTTTTAGTTTTGATTTAAGCTAATGTTTCTTGATCCTCTACGAAAACCATTCTTAGAAATATAAACTACAAAATATGTTGTAAAGATTTTGTTACTAATATTTTTTTTCTGCACGTCAAGGTAAAAAAAGGTTAAGGCCACAGTCTTCATGACTCATTGTCACAATAACACTGAGCCCCAATGGAAGAGGGTGGTCTGTAGGGGAGAGGGAGTGGTTTTAATTTAGACAATGCAGTGGTGCTATCTTTCACCCTCTGCTGTTGTCTCACATTATCTTGGTAAACATCCCAGGTACTAATATGATATATTTCGAGCAGACAGTATTTCATCCTGCTCTCTGCGTGACTGATGAATGACGGGGGGGGGGGGTAAAACGGGGACAGAGATTTATGGCCTGCTGGTGCATAGAATATGTATGATTATCAGCAGTGTGGAGAAAGCAGCTTAGTGTGAATGATAGGCACACAGAGGGAAATCTACTAAATAACTTGTTTCCTCCAAAAAGTAAAAAGATTCAGGTTTTGTCTTTGTCAGATTCCCTTTCAGTTCCAGATCTTTGTAGGGGATAATTTTCAACATAACATATAGATTTTACAGGTATGTGTTTAAATTCACAAACAATAAAATGTAAAGAAATATACTTTTGGAACAGAAAATACACTTTAGAAATCAGTAGCCAGTGTCACATCCTAAAATAGTTTATGATCGCCTACCTTTATAAGCCCCTGAATGGCTGGGATATTAACTGTCAGAGCGAGGACTGTAGTTTATCCTCTGTTATCCACTAATTCTGTCTGACTTCTGATTTAGTTATTATACCCATTGGCATGTCTGAGTGCTTTAAAGAATCAGAGCCAAAATGATCAATAGGACGGCATCATAAATCCCAAATCCTATGCACTTTATTGATTCCTTTTGAGCATGTGTCGTTCTTTGCATATGTGATTTTTTTTCATCGTACGCAAATGCCAAGTGATAGGCATATTATATCCACAGGAAGCATTATCATATACTGTCTGCATTATCTTCTAGGTCTAAAAATTACAGCTTTCCAGCCTGACTTGAATGACACCCTTGAGAGGGCTTCATTTCCTTTTCACCTGAATTTTTCACAAAGTCATAAATAACTATAATGCACTGAGGTGATTTGGTCAATGTAATTGTTTATCTTTCTCCAAATGTAGGGCCTTAACAATGCTGCTAGCAGTCAGTCATTTAGACCTGTACTACAATTGTTCTTAGAGCATGTATAAGACCTTTTCATGCAGACCTAATGCTTTTTAGTTATTGAATATGTTTTAATATGTTTCACAGTGTTTTTAAACCAAATTAGAAGTTTAGCTAGTTTTGAGTTGTGTCATAGTAAACTAATTAATGTCATTTGCAGCTTAAATTAAAGGAAATTGATTGATACACATCATACCTTTACCATAATTTTCAAACATTTGTTACTGGGCGAAAACATGACTGGAATTTTGCAACATTAGGTTTCACTAAATAGAGGGTTAGGGTTAGGGTTAGGGTTAGTCTGAACTTCCTAAAGAGATTAGTGTGATCTTAGTTGCTAAGATCACACATCCCATCAGAGCTGTATTGTAGAAAAAAAAATTTTTCTTCTTCTGTTCAACTGCTGAATTGTAGTGCAATACATCACAATCCAAAAAGTATTGATTTCTGCAAACATTTTATTTTACAATGATAACACAAATAGAACAATTATGTACTTCATTACCTTTTTAGAAAATGGGAGCTTCAGGTTGTAGTTTGCTTCTACAGTAATATATACAAGTTAAAAGTTAAATCAGTTTTTATTTGCCAGGTACATACAGGACATACTAGGAATTTGTTTTGGTGTAATTAAACTGAGGCAGCCATTTGTGGTGCCAGGTAGGCAGTAGTGCAAAGGGTCTTGCCTAAGGACCCACACTGGATGCTGTGGTGTATTTTTGCCATGGGCTGGATTTGAACCCCTGACCTTCCAATTGGAAGTCAGGCAACATACCACTTGAGCTATCCAGCCGCCAAAATCTTCTCTAAACAATTCCGATTGGTGATTTGTCGCCAAAACCAGTTAAGTAACAATTTACTATGATGATACCCTGTCATGTGTTGACCATTCTTCAACGTCACTGTCATACAGTATTAATGCATAAGAACTCCGAATATTTGCAGAAAAAGGTTTAATTTCTAAAGATTTCTCCAACAATCAAAGTCTTAAAAAACTGCCATTTTGGATGTTTGGATTTGATAATCTTTTCATGCAAGTACTCTGTTGAAGTGTTCACTACTGCTAGCTGGTTTCCTCTCTGTTATCAAATAAATCATACAAAATTCAGCCCATTAACTATTTAAATACATTTTATATATTTTTTATAGCTTCTAAACGGGGAGGTGCTACCCCTTCTAGCTGGACAACTCCAAACATACAGCCAAGTCAGCCAAGATCCTAAAATAGTTTTGCCCTGGTTTGTGGTAATCTATCAGAATGCTTTGAAGTTTGTGGATGTAATGTGAATAATGTGGAAATGTCCAAGCAACTCCATGTTTTACATGAGCAAAAACACTTTTCTAGATAACCTAGAATGGTTTCTATCCCACATTATCACTAACTGCCTTTTTGTTAAAGCATCTTATGAGGTGAGTAAGTTACACTATCTTTGCAATAATAAATTCCACTACCATATAACAAAGTTCCAAGGGTGTTTATTGAAACATCGAGGATGAATTTTGAGGAGAAAAAAAGAAATTCAATCATGACAACTGACTTTGAACTAGAAGTTTCTGCTGGAAGGATAAGGGATAATTCCTAAGTAATGGTTCACTCAGTGTTCATGTGACAGTGGCACGTGTCCAAGCACAGTCCACAAGGTTAAACAATGAGAGGGTTTGTCATCTCATAATTTTAATTTGATAAAGATCTCACATGGTATCAGTGAAGCCTGACAGACGGGGAGCTTCGGGGCACTTGTTAATGCAATTGTTCTGGTCAGATGTTGCAGTCACAAATCATGCTGAGAGTTGGGTGACAGGTAGCAGAGCTCATTGATATCTTCTGAGAAGGTCAAACAAAGTTTGGACATGGCACAAAGAGGGGCCTGAACATTTATTAAAGATAAAAATTGCTGTTTTTAAAAGTACAAAATATATAAAACTCAACAAAGAAGGTTAGTTATCAACCTACATTTTCTCCCCATTTCCAAAATGGAGACTTGTCAGGATTGAACAATAACCTCTCTTGACACTGAGAGTATCACACCACTCCTTGTTTTGATTTTTCTGTTTCAGTGCTGATGTATGGGTAATGTATGACTGGGGAAGCTCCAGGAAATCCCGGCAATACCAGCCAAATTACGTTTTACAAGCAACACTAACCAGTCTCCAGCCAGAGGTTTGTCAATTGCCTCAGTGTGTCTAAATTTGGTAAGCAAACACAGCTTAAGGTAGGACATATAGCGGGTCACGATCCCCGGGCAGAACCGATACCTAGTAGCGGTGAGATGTATTAGTCAACAATTCAACAGAGGGAGGAATAAGTCAATGACTTCGTATTAAAAATAAAAAGGAAACAATAATGGATGTGCTTGTCTAATCAGCTGATTGAATGACTGCATGTTTCTGCATATTTTACTTCAAATCTAAGTTTGTGACCATACTTTGTTACTCTTCCATATTAGGATAAATGTTTTAAAATTATTAGGAATTTTACGGTCCAGAGTACTTCTGAAGGTTTTCACACCTTCAGAAGTATTGATAATCTCACAATTATCCAAAGGATTCATTGCTTTATTTCCTGCAGGTTGAACGTGTCACCATTCCTGTTGGTAGGTTGTTTTGCTCTTTTTAATCTCAGCTGTAACCTTCAGTGTCCTCCACTGGCCGGACGTGTAGTTTATCAAGTGGGTATAACACTGTGGCAGCGGATGATATATGCAGGACTGTGCTTTCCTAGATAATTCTAATAACATGAAGCACTGTTCCTGCTCTGTCTTTCATTTTTAAACATCAGGGAAATTCCTGAGGTATTAGGAGTAAACCTAAGAAGATAATATTTTAAACTATGCAGCAAAGATCATGCCAGATCCTCAGATAATATTGTGGTACTGAATAGGCCAAGAGGTTGTGCTGTTTTTGCTTTAGATTTTTTATGAGCTATTTAAAATTATGAATACTGGTTTAAGAGCTTAAAGGTACAGTATATGCAATCAAGAAGGCCAACAACTCCTGAGATCTGAAACAAACACAGATGTAGTATTAACAAAAGAAGCTAAGAATGGTCTGAAAAATATAAATGAATAAATGGCAGGGAAAAATGGTGTTAGAACTTAGTATTTGACAAAAAGTTAAAATAAATGTACAGCCTTGATTTTACTAGTTGTTGAGAATGCATTATAGCATCTTTCGGCGTCTAAATCATTCAACTTCAACCGAGTTCAACAATTAAGATATCAAATCGTTCAGCTTGTTTTGGACATTCCTGTTACGACTTTTGGTATTAATATCTTTTCAACTTTTAAAGTTATTTAACTTTTTTTGACTTTTTTTTTCTCATTGAAAATGAATGGCGGATTTTTAAAATCCTTTCAAAACTTTTAAAAACAACTTTTTTCAGCTCTTACAACTTCAGCTAGAAACACAGTTTAACTCTCAGTTTGTAGGTATGTCCGTGTTCTGTCAAGAAGTGAAGACGGTAGGTCGATATGTTTTCGCAACGTGCCTCTAACCGACACAAAGTTTAGCAAAAATCACCAAATCTTCACTAAATCTAGAGTGATGACATCATCAGCTAGAAGTATGGAAGAACCTTTTTTTAAAGACACTTGCTTTGTGTTTAACTCGCCCAAATGACTACATTTTCAGTAGTACTAGACTGATTTTCAGGTATTTTATATAACTGGGGGTTGACTACGGTAGAATGTCTTCAAAAATTTTCTAGAGCAGACGGTTCTTTAAAAACTGAAGCAAATGCTTATCATGATTCTTTATATTTTACAGACATTTCACAGTCCAGAGCAGCAGGTCCTACACAGCCTCATCTCAGCATTTTCTCACAAATCATGCATGGCGACAGGAAGAGGTCCTTCAAAGGTGAGTGGTACAAACAGCACACATGGGTTGAGTACTCACAAAGTAAAAACTCTGCCTACTGTTTTGCGTGCAGACATCTTTCTTTTTCCAAATACTCAGGCTTCTACATTTACTTCATCTCTGGGATTCTTGAATTGGGAAAAGGCAATGTTGCAGAGAACTGGTTGTGAAGTGTTGTCTTATTGTTTTATATCAAACATATGTTACAGGATTTTGTGCCAAGAGAATGAAAAAAGTATATAAATGCCTACCTATTTTGCACTTTGTTAAAATATATTCTTAATTGTATATAGTTTTTTTGTTTTTTTGTTTTTTGAAGTCATAACAATTTAATTTAAATAAAGTTCTTGTATCCTGAATCAAAGTAAATTTTGTAATGTATGCTTTCGTCAGGGCCATGAACATGAATACTGTTTGGATTATAAAACCAGAAAAGAACAAGACCAGAAAAGAACCAGAACCAGAAATAGAACCGAAACAGAGCAGAACCAGAACCAAAACAGAACCAGAAAAGAACCACAACAAAACCAGAACAAAAAAAGAACCAGGACTACAACCAAAACCATGACAGACCTAGAACCATTAAAGAACCAAAACAGGGCCAAAATAGAACCAGAAAAGAACAGGACCAGAAAAACTAGACTTGGATTCAGATGTATTTAAACTTTAGTTTTAACCCTTTTGTGCCATTTAGAAATACACAGTGACAATTTGGCATCCTTTGTTGTTTTCCAATTCAGTTCTGCTCCTTTGATTAACCTTTGACCTGTCAAAAATACTCTTCATCTCTGTGTTATTATAGTCTTTAGCAGCTTCTCCAAATCTTTCTACTGATTGTTTTACTTATCTTCAAACCTTGTTTACTATGTTCATTTCTGCAACTGTTGTCCTTTTCTCTTCAAAATAGTCCACCTTATATCTATTTTGCAACTTATTTTTCTCCTTGTCCAGTTGACTGAAACCGTTTAGTACCTTCATGAAAATTTCAAGGCCTTTTATAAAAAATATTCTGATTCTTTTCCTTTTGCTATTCTTCTTCTCCAGCTTATCTTTAAAGGATCATTTGGCTATGACTTCTTTCCACGTTTCAGTGTTTTTTTCAGCGTTTTCTAAAGCTTAATGATACTACGTCTTCATGTTTTTTCGCTTTCTTGGGCATCTTCTGCCAAATCCTTTAAGCATTTGGCATTCTCAACAGCTGTTTTGCAGGAACAACTCTTTCTAGTTTAAATGTATTTTGACTACCATAGTCCACCTCAACCTTAAGAGCCTTGGTCTTATGTTCAAGCAGGAAAGAAAAATAACAACCGTCTTCTCAATCAAAAATTGTGCTGGTCCAAATATCCAAATTATCCAATATCCTAATGGTGGATATTTTATGTCATAATTTCACTTTTCTAAATGCTTAATAAACATGTTCAAAGTGTTGATGCTAAATTATTAAAGTTTTCATTTTATTTTGTAACTTGTTGAAAACTCACACAACATAATTAATTGGTTGTGAAATGCTAAAGATTGGTATATGGGATTGGTATATTTACATCTATTAAATGTAGTTAAAAATAGAATAAATATTAAATTAAAAGTAAGTTCATGTAACCTATTTCACCTACAATCCTACCCAGTTTTATTAAGACTGTAAAATAGTATATATTTGTTCTGAAAACAAATCCTACACAGATATTTGATAATTGTTGAGTAGTTATTTTTTCTGATGCTATACATAACATGTTTCATACTTCATCATTACCCCTTTACATTTCATTAAAAGTTTAGGAAACTTGAATCCCCTAAATTAAATTCTCTTTTTACAATTTTAAGTTTTCATGTAACCTTGAGTGAAGCGTACCTATTGTTCTCCGTAAGTATGCACTTGTTTCTTTTTTACCATCACATGATGTGTAATTCTTCATTTGCAGACAGATTTCCACTGTCTTTAATTTCATTCAAACTGACATGTCTTCAAACAAAATTCAATATTAGATAAATACAAACAATAAAAAAAAAATTATTTTGAAGGGAAAAAACATATTTCAAGGCAACTTAGAAATAAGTGAAAATAGATTTCTCCTAAATATTCTATATTTTAATTGGAGTTAATAATTGTCGCCAAAGGTTTACAATAACAGAGAAGTGAGTAAGTGGAGGAATCTGGGCCCAGTCCTACTTATAATTGTTCTAGTTCACACATTCCATAAATTGCTATTATTTGAGGCATTTAAAAGGTAGCTTACCAGTGTGATCCTCTGATCACACAACCCACATGTGCTTGAAATTTCGGAATCTTATTCTCAATATAAACTGCAGGCCGCTAAATGTCCTGAAGCTGCAAAGTAGCGCAAGATCACATTCTTCTACAATGTGTGCTTTGCTGTTGCTTTTTTTTTTTTTTTTGTAACCCTTACCAGGTCACGTCAATGGATTTGTTTCTCATTTATTCTTTATTTTGTTTATATTGGAGTTGGACATGTTTATTTTTAAGATTGTTTATTTAGAAAGGTTCTGTTTAAGTAATTTATTAATTCTAGTCTGACAGTAATCAGGCATTGGTGTGACTAATGAAATTCAACCAAACATTTAGTAAATCATAGTTGATTTAAATATGGGTGGCAGTAAGGTTAGAAAAAAAATCATAATTCATAATTATTTTTACTTTAAAATAAGTTTTGTATTTACATTTTTTATCAGATATTGCAAAGTTTTTGAAGATCTGATGTAAATCTGAAGAAACAGAAGGAATCTATTGGAAGGCAAAAGTTTATTCACTGAAATGTATGTATTTGTAGGTTTTTGTAAATACATATAAAATCCATTTTTCCTTTAGTTCTTCCTCTACTGAGATGCTTTAACTCAACCAGTGACCCTTAGATGGCAGCAATGAGCATAATTTAAAATTAGCATCAGTTCCACTCACAAACTTACACAAATATATAAAAAAGCTATTTTAAATAAATCCTGCAACAAAATTGTGAGGTTTGACGGAACTTGCAGCTTGCAGTAACAATAGATAAGAGAGCATTTAATGGCAAGGCAAGGCAAGGCAAGGCAAGTTTATTTGTATAGCACATTTTCGTGTACAAGACAATTCAAAGTGCTTTACATAAGAAAAAAAATCAGAAAATGAAACAATAAAATCAGTTTTGAATTTAAAAGAAATAAAATAAAAATAAAATAATAATAATAGTACTCAGTTGCTATATGCACAGTTAAATAAGGCTGTTTTCAGACTGGATTTAAACAACGGCAGAGTTGAAACCTGTCTAACCTCTTCAGGAAGACTGTTCCAGATTTTAGGAGCATAAAACTGGAATGAAGCCTCCCCTTGTTTGGTCCTGACTCTGGGCATCAGCAGGAGGCCACTACCTGAGGTTCTCAGAGTCCTGGCTGGTTGATATGGCTCTAACATGTCAGATATGTACTTTGGGGCTAAACCATGAAGAGACTTGTACACAAGCAAGGCTGTTTTAAAATCTATTCTTTGAGTGACATGCACATAATGCAACATAAACTGTCGACTGAAAACCGATTCAGTGTAGTCCTTTGCCTTAAGAAAAATACATTGTCCTGTAAAAATAAATTTATAGCCATCAATATCAGCCAACTTTGTCTGTTTAAAATAGATGGCATAACAAATCCAAAAGTAATGATCATAATTGCTTTCAGAGTAAAGCGAGTATTTATGAAATCCAAGATGTGTTGCCTTTATTCTGAAAGAGGATAAGGTTGAGTTTAAACACTGACAAGCACTTGTGCATGCACACAAAGACAATATCTTCTGCTCAGGAAGTCAATAAGCAGACTGTGGCTTTGGCAGTGCTCTGTCTTATTTACAGGACGTTTGTTGCACTTGACATTTATCATGGCTCCGGGGCCATGAACTTCATCCAAACGCCATTGAAGCATTCAGTGCCAAGGGCTTGGGGCCTCCTGTCTCAGCGTCATCACAAGTCTTTTCACGCTAAGACAAATCACTTCCACTGGACCCTGAGCACTAGGAATTAGAGATATGAAGGTCAGAGGATGAAGAAAGTATTGAGCACCAAAGGAAGCAGAAATGAAGAAGAGGAGAGGTTTAAGGAGAGGGTTTTACCATCCAACAAATACCCAAAGGCTACCCCAATCTCTCCCTGGTAAATTTTTGGGTACATTCACACAAATATCACTAACCTTTAGTAAGCACATGGTTTGGTTAAATGCTTTAAGGATCTCACAGGGACTAAACACTGTCCCCGAATAACATCGAGACAGATCTACTCTTTGCTGCTGGACATCAGAGCTCCCCTCCATATAAGTGATCAATGGGCTAAGATTATAGTGATTGTGTTTTTTGTTAATCAAAGAAGTTAATCAAAGAAATAAATATTGAATCTACAAGTTAACAGGGTAAATAGGGGTAAATTGTGCATTATAATCATTATCATAGCCATAGTCAGCAAACAACAAATAATCGGACACATAGATGGAACATAACAGTCTGAGGGTGCAGAGATTGGAAAGATTTGTTTTCTTTTTTCCGAAATGGTGGGTTGAAATTGCTGATTGGTTATACTGTTGTTGTTTTTTTATTCCTGTACAGAATTACAACATTCAAGAGACTGACCACACAGTGGCAAAGAAGTAATTGGTGCAGCTCCTCCAAAGTTGCCAGGGGCCTTTGGGGTGCTTTTCTGGTTAATGTTCTCCTTACACATCCTGTTAATTTTTTTGAATGGTGGTGCCTTTGTAAGTTTTGCAGTTGTGCCACAAATTTTCCATTTTTGGATAATGAATTTAACATATTAGCAAATTCAGTTGAATGTATCTCAGGTTTACTTCCATAATCATGAACCTTTTCCTTTTAGCTTCATATTTGTTAAAATAAATCTAGTACTGTTAAAATTATATTTAAGTAATTTAACAACCCAATGAAGACTATATCCTTTATTTAATAAAAACTTCTACTACTAAAAGCGTAAACTAATAAAATATTTGAAACTAAATTGAATCTGGAGGTGTATGTTCATTTAATTTGAATAATAAAAACATACAATAGAATTGCTGAAGGGAGAACAATCAAAAACGTGTACTCTGTGAGAGTACAGGCCCTAATAGAAGTACATACTAAAATGGCTTCAGTACAGAATGATGATGGGTCCATGGAGCACAACAATTCCTCCTTGCAGCTTCCAGTGCAATACATCTGCAAGTGTTGAGCCCAGAATTATAAATTAAACCTCTTGCAGATCCAAATGATTCATTGCAATTTACTAACAATGATTTACACAAGTGGTTTCTAAATGCCTTCTTACAGTAATTCTCAAAAAAAACAATCATAAAAGAAGAAAACGACACAATATATCCTCTGCATGACTTGCATTGCAGCAGCTAAGTGACACAAATTTGTTAAAATATAACTCATCGATTCAACTGCTTGATGTTCTTGGAAAGGCAAAAAGGATGAGTATTTGCTCCAGGCTGCCTTTGGAGCATCCTGCAGAGAGCTAAAAAGGTCTGACTGAGATCCAGTGCAAAAGACTTGATAATTATTTCAGCAAAAACACACCCAAGGCAAACAGATAAGAAAAAAATGGATGCTTGTGCTGCACTTAATCACTCTGAAAAGTTTATTTTTGTGATGGTATTACATAAAACTAGGACTGATAATTGTTGGATAATATACATTTATGTTAATCATTGTGGAACAGTATAAATTTGATGTCACTTGATGAGATATTTGGTTCTTAGATCAACATATACCTTTGCAAGGGATCATTATGCAAGGCTTTACTGAAGCTACTACTGATCCCCCCAGTGGCTATTTCTGGTGCCCAATGACACTGATCATGTTGACAGCAATCACCTTCCCACATCACAGCTACTGCAAAGGTCAGTGCAAATGAGAGAGATCTGTGAGCATGGCTTGTTCCCCTTCTGGAGCCCGACATGGCCTTAGGCGTTGTGCCTGATGAGTCCTGAACATCAGCATAGAGTCATTATACCAAACAAAAGACATTCTTCAGACATTTTCTCCAAAAAGAGTCATACCCAGGTAGGAGGAAAAAAATGGTGGGACAGTGCTGAATCTTGCTCCCAAACTAAGCAGTCTTTTTTTCTCCTCCTCTCTTTTTCTCTTGTCTCCTGGTGAATGTAATTCCTGCGCACCCTGGGGGAGTTAATTAATTACAGAGTTGGCTGGGTATCAAACGTAAATGATTTAATTACACTTCCAGCATTTTTGTTAAGAAGCCAACTGTCAGGCAGTTGTATGTAGGGCTATGTCCCTTTGTGATACCTGGGGAGGGTGGGGGTGGTGTGTGTTAGCCATGAGTCTGTATAGTTTTTACTCTGTGTGGGTCATTTTGCATTCAAAAGTGAGTGAAAAAAATACATACTGAGTTGTATACAATGCCGTATAAATGGCATATTGTTATCTTTCGAAAGATAAATTTATTTACCAAATTTTTCCAAATCGATTTACAAAACCATACTGACAAAATTTCCTTAATAACAGTTTTGTTTTGTTTTTTGGTTATGGACAATTTGTCATTTGGGCTTTTGAAAATTAATTTAAAAAAATAAATAAAAACACAGTTTGGACTTTTATAAATTGACAGAAGTCCTTTTAAAAATAAGTGTCACCACCCTATAAATATATAGTAACTATATTAACTTGACAGAAAGTCCCCCCCCCCTCAAAAAAAAGCACACTTACTGTACAGCAAAACAAGTTTCTAAATCAGATTTCATTGGTCTATATTTTATGAATGCTTGAGGCATTTACACAGTATGGATGCACAATGTTATCTGACTATCTTGATTTGTATCTGGCATTGTAAATTATTTTACAAATCCCCGGGTTGGGCAAATGGCTGAATAATTGCTGAAGAAGCAGACCCGAATTCAAATAAATAGAGCTGTTACAGAGGTTTTGTCACTGCACAAAGAAGCTGTTTATAGCATAGAGGCTTCGTATAAACCATTTTCCTCCCAAACAAGGTAAATGAAGCATAATTGGAAGCCCATTACAAAATTGAAAAACGGGTGCCTTTTGTTTTAACTGTGTTAGGATTGAACTAGGGGCGCCTCCTCTACTCTGTAAACCTGAATTAAACTGCAAGACTCAATAATTATAATGTTCAGGATCCTTTGAGGGGCAAAGAAAATCAATGGACTAAGGACAAAGAACCTATAGCCATCACTTAATTCTCTTATCACTGTGATTTAGGGGAAGAGGAGGATGTTAAATAACTGTAAATCTTTAGCTATGACTTTGAGGGTGCTTTATAGCAGTTCTTACAGCGTCTCCCAGACAGAATGTCCATACCTTCCGCAGACCACACAATTTATAGCTTTATTACCCTTTGTCTTAAAGAGCAGGGAGGAAAGAGATAACAGCCCAACACAGGGGCAGCTGCGAGAAAAAAGAAGTCAGATGCCATCATCGACAGAGACATATCTTTGTGACAGCTTTCCAGCTCATGACCTCAGCTACTATTTGGTGGTGCTAGACAACAAACCAATGGTGTCCCCCATCCTGCATCTAAGTACTCGTCTCTTCTAATAGCCGCCATGCATTGGAAGCACACACCAATTCCCTAAGAGTGCACCCAGCGGAGGGAGCAAAATTGAATTAATGGCTTATCCCTTGACTATCAGATTAACTTTGCAATGCAGTTGTTTCTGCAACCACCATGCCTTCCTAGAGGTCAAAAGAAGGACTTAAAAAAGGGGAGTGCTAAGACAGACAGGGCAAACAGAAAGCAGGAGCTTTCTAAGTTATGAGTTCCAATGGTTGCGGCAGATGCTTCCTCATATTTTCTTGTTGCGCTGACAAGTGGTTTATTGTTTCCCTCGATAAGGTTACACTGATCCTGGTAATGAGAATTAGAAGCAGGTGTAAGTCACTGACACACAGGGTGAGAGTGAATCAATAGATAATGGGAGATTTCTCTTGGATGCAAAAGGCAGGGATATTATAAGAGCAGTGTAAAAGACTAAGGCCTTTTATTTGTCTTCAAGCTGCGCTAACGGGTGTGTGAAATCCAGATATAAAAGTTACACTCCACTTGAACTCTTTGAATACTATTTTTTGTGTATTTAGGCTGAAGCTCCCCAACAACAAGTGGTGAACATTGTCATTCTTTCACAATAAGGGCTAACAGGACTAAAAAAATATTTTATGCTGTTTTTGCAAGGTTTCCTATTTAGTTTATAGCAATGCTGTGCTTTAATACCACTAATTATATTGCATTTGCAAAGGACAAAAACACATGAGTTGTTATAAGATATTTTAAATTATAATAAGTATGAAAATCTTAGTGTGTGTAAACTTCAGAAACTATTTTTTTATAATTTCCGTCCCAATAAAATAAAGGCTTGCAGACTTTAATGGCTTAATATCTACCTCTGAGTATCAATAGATGAGATCAGTAAAAGTATATGCGAAGAATCAAAATAATTCTGCTCTAAACTCTGGCAGTGATTAAGTGGTTGGAAAATGTAATAGTAATATCAGACCTTCAAACAAGAGGAGGTTCACTGAAATTCACTTAACAATTGCCTCACCTTATGTAGATCTTTACGATTCCTCAACTGTTATAACAAGGTTATTGTCTGATTTTCTGATTAATCCTCTATCTGCCCAAACTGTGAGTTTTGGAGGTATAGTTTACAGTTTTAAGTGTAGAACCAAACCGGAAAAAAAAAACTATTTATTTCAGCTTCTTATTCAATGTCTTATTCAACACTTTCTTCTCTTGGCGTGTAAAACCATTGAGTAATCATAGATCCTAGTAATAATCCTTGCAAAGATATGACACATAACATCTTGTCTAAGATCTAGAAATTAGGACCCAGGGAAAAATTAAATACATACCCTCAGAGAAGGATTTTTGGATGTGCATTATTGAATCATGAGCCGTCCAACATGGTCAGTGATCAGAGCAACAGTGAGGGTGTCCCCCAACACCCCCCACCCCTAGGGCCCCTGAATCCATTAACCACTGGGGTCCACAGGGGTGTGGGGAATAATTACTCATTCCTGCCATGTGACATCCCCAATAAATTAAACTCCCCCTATAAGTTTTAAAGGCAAATGCATATTGTGGCCATCGCTTACAAGCTGGTCTGTCCGTGCCCGCGCATAATTCCTTGTAAGAATTTGTTACTGCAACTTAGTGAGTGGACCCAGCAGCCGACAACAGATGAGTGAGCAATTTGCCAATTGAAGTCGTAAGAAATGTGGAGGAAAAAGACTGTGTGTATGTGTCTCCATCATTAATAAATCCTACTCCATTAAGCCTTAATCTAATTATAAATCACGCCCTCATCTGCCATGAATCATCTACGCTCCGTGTTAGCTAAATTGGGGAAAAAGAATTTGGACACATAATTGAGATTTTAATGATTTTTTTGTCCTCCGCTCTTTGTGCAAAGAACTGAGAAGTTATCAGCCTTACATAAAATGATTGTTTAAGCCTCCATAACTAATAGCTTTAAAGAAATTATAATTATAATTTAATAATTGACAAATTAAGCCTGAGGAACTTTCAGTTTTTGGCAATAGACTCCTAAAAAAAATTCCTTTTTTGGGTCCACCTGTCAAAAAGAGGTAATTATAGTTTCTGTGCACATGTAAAAACTTAAGCAAACGCACCCGGGAGAGTGCTGTGGATTAGGTGCATGATGGAGATGTCATCCAATCATCTCCGTGGCACACAATGTGGAGAATAGGTTTAAAAAATACAGCTAGTGATGGGCGCTTTCAGTAAATAAACTTCCACCGTGCAGGAGTGACTTCTGCAGCATCAGCCCAAAGACAGATTGTACCAGGAAACATCAACACCTTCGCTCTGAAATCTAATTATGTGTCACATGGAGCTTATAGGAAAACCAACAATGTTGTTTTAGTTAACACATAAGAAAGTGTCTGAAGGAAAATCTAGTAAATAGTTCAAGACAAGTCAAATCATTTTTAAAACAGCAGCTACTATAAAATGTTTGTTGATGGTATTAATTTTAATCAAATGAAAAGGGCCTCGGTGTTTGTTTGTGCGCAAAAACTTATCATTTGCAATGTTTCAGAGTTGAACGCCTTGATCAATCTCCTTTTTCTCTTTGCTGTCTGAAACTTGGCAAAACTTGTCACAAGGAATAGCAGCTTTGTAGGTGAAACTTGTACTTTTCTCTATCCTCTGTGCCCTTTTCAGTACATGCTAATGAGATACACCCCTGGAACAAACACAGAGGAAGCAATAGGTAATGAATCACATGTATAATGTGATTAGTCAAGTCCCCAACCAAGGCCTACAGTCAAAAGCAGCAACAGCAGAGATCACAAGGCACATTAAGAGACACTCAGTCACGATGCAGAAGAACATGTGAGCTCTCAGCTGCCCCCATTCATTTTCATAATGACAGTAAATGCAGTTGAAAGCAGTGGGATCTCTGAATGGCATTAGGCTCCCTTCTTTCAATTTTTATTAGGTATCTCGCACAAGATGAAGAGAAATCATTTAGAGCAGAATAAGTGTGTCAGGAGATAATGGTTCCACAGGTTGAAAACAGAGAGAAAACACAGGCTGACGAAACACAGCTGCGACCTGAGAAATTCAGCTGCATGTATGCTTATCTGAGTGTCTGAAAAGATACAAGCGTTGTTTAGGTGTTGGCTTTCGCGCGCATGCGTGTGCATGTTTGCCTGGCAAAGATCACAGGATCTTTGTGTTTCATGTCAGACGCTTTCGGTCTGGTTGACAGCGTTTCACATTGATGTGAAAAGTCTTGAGAATAAAACTGAGAAGGCTGAGTATCCCCTGCGAATACGTAGTGTTAGCATATTTTTATCCTTATTAAGGTCAAAATATTAATTTGTGAACTTGTGCATAGGCTTAACCAATCGTAAGCTCTTGTGCTTTTACTCTTGTTTTTTTCTCTACTAATCCTAAAGGCTATTGCTGAAAATGAAAAAATAAAACAAAACTGTTTGCAGGACAATCTACCTGGAGATTTAAAATGTAGCTGTGAAAGCACTAAATCTTTCCGAATGTCTTTTGAAACTTTATGAATGTTCGCTGCGCCCTGACCAAAACAAAACACGATGACAGGTGCCAGTTTACGACATCCCTCTCTTTAAGTCTGGCTCTCCTCAATTTCCCCTGACATATATGGGGGGGGGGGGGGAAAGATAGAGAGGAGAGGGAGGAAAGAGGCAAGGAGTAAACA
>JAVLVB010000824.1:3215469-3248680 GCA_032876305.1 Orestias chungarensis
TATATATATATATATATATATATATATATATATATATATATATATATATATATATATATATATATATATATATATAACAAGAAACCCTTTATTGTCATACCAAATAGTGGGAACTATATTAAGTTATTTAAGATAGAAAAGTAATGCATATATCTTTACCCCCTTTAAAACGGCTGAATTAATTCAACAGTGCTCCAGCCACCTGGTGCAAATAATTTTACAATGAGTAAGTGGAAAGTAGTGAATGTAAAGAAATCTGTGTCCGGAACATTCATTTACTTTATTTGGGCAGCCATTACAGTATGAGGACTAAAGAACACTCCTAACAAATCTGAGAAAATCTTATGGAAAATTATAGGTCAACAGATGGCTACAAAAATCTGTAAGGCAACAAATATCCCCTGCAGTGCAGTTAAATTCATCATCAGAAAATGGTAAGAATATGGCATACGTATAAATCTGCCTAAGTTACTGTGCAAGAATAAGACTAGTGAGAAAAGCCACCAAGGCTTCTTAACTAGGTTGAGGGAGTTGCAAGCTTCAACAACTGAGATGGGAGAACCTCTGCATAAAACAACTGTTTCCAAGGTTCTTCCCCAGTCAAAGCTTTATGGCATGGGTAAATAAAAATGCCACGATTTAATAAAACGTACATGTTTTTTTATAACCAATAGACAAAACAACAGTAGGACCACCAAACACCACTTAGTTTCTCAAATATCATCAGATTGCTTTGGATAGCTTTCCCTATTTACTATGTTTTTCTATTTACTGAGGTTCTTTGTTTATATAAAATGGAATCGAGGATTAACATGTTAAAGCAACAAATATGTCAAAACACCACATACTTTTGCCCTGGATGGACGTAAACTTTAAATATTGTTAATAAACAAACTGATCCAAAGAACACCTTAATAAAGAATATGTCATCAGCCTATATACAAGAGAAAAATAGTTCCTCACTGACATCAACCTGCTGATAATGCATTGACTTATTCAACTTTCCCATTACATTTGCTTAGCTAGACCAGCTGAAGAAATGTTTGCTTTCCTCCTACTCCTCAGCCTCTTTCCAAGCCCTTTAAACATGTCGACAGTCAATTATCTACACCACTTCTTCCTGACATCATCGCTCTAATACAAGCTGCTCCTGACCTTATGTTTGTGTGTCTTGAGCGGATGAAAGCGCTGTGTTTCTCCTGATTGGATTAACTTCAGATGTGGTGTGTGTCCGGGTCTATTACACAAGCCCTGTTGTGATTTTAAACCCAGAGCCCCCAAACTCCACTTCCAAACCGTTGTGATCCTCCTCCTTACAGCCACAGTTCCACCCTTCTCCTCCTTTTACACCTCCCTAAAGGCCTGCTGTCCCTACACACCAGATCCTACTAGCGTATACACATGCAGCACTGTCATGGGCACACTCACACATGCACATATGCCCCAACTCAGATCTCCAAACAGTCATAGTCTATGTGTCCATTGCTCGCTGATGGAATGCCTGGGGAAACCCTATTTCTTCATCCACACCCTCCTTTTCTTCATGCTCAGTTTTTCCAAGTCTGGAGGGGTCATCTCAGATAGGGAGCTCATAATCAACTCAATTAAGTGAGTCTGATTGCGATGGCAAATTGGTCCGAGTTATAAAATTATCATTAATGCCTCAAGTGCAGTCACAATGGGACACAGTGATCAGATGGGAGTGAGAATAATAAGAAAGGAGGGAGCAGTGACTCTGCTCTGGAACTTATGCACAGACTGAGTTAGCTTTGGTAAAGAAGAGCTAGTACAAAAGTATCTTTTTGTGCACAACACAACTATGGATTGCGTAAGTGGAAATGGGCAGTTAAAGCAATATCCCTTCTGCGCAGAGAGACTGTCTCTCTGACAATGAGAACTGACAACAACTGCAAGATGTTATTGGAGAAGTTCTACTGTATTTGAAATGAGGCCGGGGGAACTAGCTTTAAATCCGGGGTTCACCCAGTAATTGTTTCTCAGGATGTGACATTTGCCTCTTTTTTGCTCAAGGTGTCAACACCTTGAGCATAGCCAAGATTTTCTTTCTTTTACTGTGGCTCCCATGCCCTGAAGTGGCACGTTTGATCTTTTTGAGGACTGTCAACTTATTGCGTGACTGCATGGAAATTTAATTCTGTATTTATTTACACGCCAGGTTAATAGAATAGATGCCTTAGTGATTTGAAAGTCAAACAACCACACCCGCCATTCATATCATTTCATTTTTTTTCAGCAGGGAGAGATCCACTGCTTTGTTCTGTTTGGCTTGAACACACAAAGAGAGGATGATAATGAACTGAATGGCTTATCCTCTGTATTCTCGGTACAGAATGCGCTGTAGCTCAGACACAAATGTAGTAAATCCAGATTTTTTATGATTGGAAAAACGGTTCTTGGGAATATTTTTGTTACATCCTCATCTACATTCTGCAGCCTTTGCAATAGCCTTTATATAGCACCTTGCAAAAAATTTCATTGAACCTTTTTTTTTTTTTTTTAAAGTAACAATGAGAACTATTGTCTCAGTCTTGAATCTTTTTTGCAACGTCTAAAGATTTTCCTCCAAAGGTTCCCTGTTTTTTCAAACATTCTACTACCTTCCCTGTACCTAGAAAAAAGACATCTCTACAGCATGATCCTGCTCTACCACTTTTTACAGGGAAGATGAAATGCTTTTTTTAAATGATTTTATTCCTGATGTTCTGAAATTAGAAACTTCAAATTTGGCATCAGCATACTTTTTTTTTTCTTGCCTATGACCCATACAGTTAGAACTGTGAGGACTAAAGCTACAAGTTATTAAGAGATTTGAATCTGTACCGCTCCTTCACAGTTAACAAGAGTCTTCTTTGCTCCTGCTAAGGTCATTGCTCTGTCCTCATGTTCTTCCATTTTTGGATAAATTGAACAGAACTACATGAGATGTACAAAGCTTGGTATATAATTATAAAACCTAATCATGATTCTCCTGCTGTCCCTTTGTGTAGGTGATGCTGTTTATTAAAATATAACTTAGGTCCTCACAAAACAAACATATTGATAGTATTATTTAATTACAATTTTTTCAATAAATTGTATTTAATTATTTTTTTCAAGGAATTGTATTAAAGTCTATCAGAGTAAAGGTGAAAAACGTAAATGCATGTGACACTTTTTCTGATGTTTTATAAATGTTTTTTATTTATTTAAATGGTTTATATACTTTTACAAGGTACTTCAAACAGGTACGTTTTATGGTGTGTTGGTGTGTTAGTAATACCTAATGGTTAGATAAAAACGCACCAATGTGGTGGCCCAGTTTGAGTAAAATCAGCCTTAGGCTCATACTGGAGCTTTAAACAGACTTGTCGTGCTGGAGGATGCTGTTGTCAACAGAGGGCAGATCCAAGGATGTCAATTGAATGCTGAGACCTGTCTGTCATCTGTCCTTATGTTGGTCTCTCCATTGTGATTTGCATCACTTAATATTCATGCATGCCTATCCGACTGCTGAGATGATGCCAAGCTGACTCCTGATGTTTGGAGTACAGAAGAAGCTGTCTCCTTATGATGAATGCACGGATGATGTAAGAGCCTTGTAGTGTTACGAGCACATCAATATGTTGAGCCAGTGCAGGCTCTGGTGGTGTCACAGGTCAGTTCAATAAGAGGAAAGTGATATTGCAATAGAGTCAAGGGAGTGAACCCCTTGGTCTCACTGAAAGTTGCTTGATGTGTGCATTTGCTTAGCAACACTGACACTTCGTGGTCAAGGTTAGGTACTGAAGAGTTAAACAGTCAGAGAAAGTTGCATAGATTTGAAGACTTCTGTTGAGTGTTCTGTCATATGGTGTGTGGAAATCAAATACAAACCCCTGGCTACAATAAGATATGCTGGGTTTTTAACTGACAAAATACCTTAGTTTAGCTTCTGCACACCCCAAAATTGTATTTTTTTTGTTTTTTAATTGTTCACAGTCCTCCATTCCACCTGCTCAAGACAGCAAAACAGGAACATCCTGAATTATTTTATTTCATATTAGTAGTTGTATGTGTCAGGTTTGTTTTTTTGCTTCTCCACTAGATAGTTTTTTTTTCCTACCTCAGAGAGTGTGCGTGAATGCGTATCATGTGGCACAATGACAGTCAAGGCCGGGAGGGGGAACGGTGGTGCGCTTGCCGCAGATGGCAGTGCACATTTTTTCATTCCTTAAACAGACACAAAAAGCAGCCAAGGGACCAGCCCATGTCTGTGGAATGTGCTGAGGAAGAGTAGGTACTTGGCACAAGTAGCAGAAACAATTAGCATCACATAAGCAGGGGCCCGGAGCAGCAGAAGGCAGAGGTGGAGGATGGCGGAGAAGAAACAAGGAATCTTGTTTGCACCAAGAGAAATTTAGCAGCTCTGCATGCACACTTTGAGACATCCTCTTCTTTTCCTTTGCCACAGCTCAAAGAATTTTTTAAGAGCGAGTTTTTGTCATGGCTCATTTAAGTGATGCGTTCTTGTTCCCGGTGTGTTATTGTTTAGATCTGTGCATTCTTAATTTGGGAGCAGACAGAGGAAGCGCTGTGTCCTTGGAGATGCTTTGCATCCCACTCACATTCCGAAAATCCCTTTTGAACAATCTTGCCTTTACAATCTTTGCCATTCCTGTTCTGAGGTTGTGAGAAGTAATGATCTGAAAGTGTGGAGAAAAAAAAACAGCCTCGAGGTTTGACTCTTGAAAATTTGTTTCATCAATTTTTTAACGTTTTAGAACTACATTACAAATAAAACTAAGTGCATTCTTCAGAACTTCAGATTTTCACAAATCTCTGTTGATAAATGATACCTCATCCAGAGCACGCTCAATAGACAACCTAAGGGTTATTTAGAGCCTCCAAACCAGAACGGTAGCACTAAAACTGTTACACATGTCAATTGTAGATTTTTGTAATAAAGAGACAATACTAGAGATCATCATGTAACACTAACAAAAACAACAAAAAAGCAGGACCTTGATTGTCTTCATTCAAAATATTGTAAAGCATTACAATTTATTTTGTTAAATCTATTCATTCAATCTGGAAAATTAGGGTTGAGCAGGAAACTGAACCATTGTAGAAACAGTAAATTTAGCAATCTAGATATGATAAGGAGAACCTTAGGCCACAATCTAAGCAAATGCATTATCTTATCAGATAAGTAATTTAAGCTGTAGAATTTAGTTTAAGTTGCACCTTGAGAATCTATACCACTGAGTTATATCTGAAGAAAACAGATGGTTTCAAGTACCAGCAAGCCGTACCAATAAAAAGGTTGTTTAATTTAGGTTTACTGTATGTCCCCTTCTTGGGAATTATGCAGAAATAAACCTTTAGTCAAAATACATTTTTAAAGGTAAATAGACTCACTTAATGCTGTTAATGTTTTAAATAAGCTCACACTTGTTAGTTCTTGTGTTTTATTTTTTGTTTTTTTTAAAGTAAATTCAAACATGATTTATTAAGTATTTTGTGGTATAAATTTAAATAACATTAGCATTTCAAAACTATTCACACAGTGTCCGAGAAATTCTTCCAAGATTATTTGTGGCATAAGAATACAATGTGGCTTTTTGTCGTCTTTCACAACTGAGGATGTAATCTGCTCTTAAATAAAGGTATGTTGGTACCATTTTACACTGTAAGGAAGAAAAGAATATCAGTTGGTTGCTCTCATGATTTCATCTTTCAGTTGTTGTTAATCAACAAATGAAAGATTTGAAGTCAAACTTCAAGGGTGGAGATGTAAAGGGGAATAAATACAATGTTGCAAACCTAAAAGCTTTTATTGTAAATTATGATCATATGCAAGTTTGTAAACAGATTTTATTTCATTTTTTTATCTTTTTGGGTGGTTGTGCGGGTCAATGTGTTTAAACAAATAAGACTTTTTTAAGATATTCCAAAAAAATATTTTAGTAAATAATACATAAATATGTATGCGTTTCCCAATTATTTAAATCTATTTCCCCTTTTTACCACTGGTTGGTAGCATTATTGTCTGAAACACAACTACAATATTCAGTATTGTGTAAACCTAAAAAAGTTAAATGATAATAGTAAATGATAAAGTAGTTAAAAAAAAAAAAAAGCTATATGAGCGAATCAGGAATATATGTGGGATTTTTTTATATTATGTATCTTTCAATTACGTATACTTTTTTTGTTGCCATTCGGTTTTGCAAAGTATTGCATTTTACAACTTAGAGAACATGCATGTTTCAAAAAATAATACTTCTCTTTTTTTTTCTTTTTTTTTAAGTTTAGATTCACCTCAGGCATTCAAATGTGGTACAATAAACGTGAAGAACAAAATATTTCTGTCTGCATCTTAGGACTTATGCTGCATTTCACAATTTGTGGCTTGAGCAAGTAATAAATTAAAATTAAGTAAAGTAAGCTGATGTTGCAAAACAAGACAAAAAATCAGCAGGTTGGACCTTCCCTTTTAAAGATTGTCCAAAAGCAAATACAGTAAGCAAAGTCCAACAAAGAACAGACACATAGACTCAGTGTAGTCAAGCACAAACAGTTTACCTCTTGGCAACCTAAGACAAGAGAGCAGAATGGCTGCGGACATCAAGATGCTTCTCTGCATTGGACTTACTGTTGTATTAACAGGTAGCAACTGCTTGGTCAGTAAAAGTGGACTAAGAGTAAAATCATTTTATTTCAGCTGTCCTGTTTCTTGCTGTTCAGGTGTGGGAAAGTCTGCCTTTATTGGGAAGAGCCATAGCGGGGGAAAAGAAAACTTGGTACTGCAGTATGTAGTTAACAACTCCCTGAGGGAGCACCCGGTCCTTACCAAACTTAGGCTGGTAAGAGAAAAACACCAAGAACCATAACATCCAGTTGTTAATAACATTTTCTTACACAGCTGATGACTGACCAATTTCGCAATATAGTTAGTGTAACGCTGCAATATGAGAGACCAAATTTTTAGTTGTTACCAGAGAACAAAGAGATAACAATTGGGGAAATAAGTGCTGGATAATTAAAATATATATTTTTAAAAAGTAAGATCATATCTTAATTCATGGTCAGGTTTTTAAAATGTATAGTAGACTTTTTTTTTATTTACTTTTAGCTATAAATAATGTATTATTAATGTGTTTATTTATTTTTACTATTGTTGCCGTTGTTGTTGTTGCCTTTTAAATGTCTTCACTCTGTGTAACTCTTGTGTGCTGCAGACTTTCTGTCAGGGACCCCTTGCAAACCAGAGCTTGACCTGAGTGGGGTTTAACCTAGTTAAATAAAGGATAACCATCTTACTGGCAGTCATTTATTAATAGGGATAACAATATATTAATAGGATAATTGTTAGACAATTTCACACACTGAAATGTTTCTATTTTAAACAACGAATGTATTTTTTCAAGCACTCTTTGGTATATCAATATTAAAGCGTGTATTGATTTTTGTTTTACTTCTGTAAATTATTAGCCAGTATGCATCGTCATTTGGTCGGAGATCAATGAAAAAACTAGTAATTAACCAGTTGTTCTTGCTGCTTCTATTTCGAATTATTTTTTGATTAACAGTCTAAATTTAATATTTGTTATCCCAAATGTAATAATGTTTACATTATTTTTAGGTTTTCTTTTTATCATAGTCATTCTTTCTTACACAGTTTGAGTGTATAGTTTAGGATAACTAAGTCTGACAAGACTCTGGCTTTCTAAAGTGTTTCATTTTTCTTTTTTTTCTTATATTATGTCTTCTATTTGCTTAACACTGCACCTTATGATTCAGTGTCCATAACAAAGTACTGTTTACATACAAAGAGAAAGCAATATGGATTTTCAACACTAGAGGGCAGAACTACATATGTAAACAGTAGCAATATGCATTCTGAAGCTACAGGACCAGTTATGTGTTTTCATTTCAGAGGACCCTTGAAGATCGATGGAGTAGAATGATGGTGGCAGCAGAGCAAGCACAGTTTATGGCAAATCTCATTAGATTGATCAATGCCACAAAAGCAATTGAAATAGGTAAGATAACACGAGCATATGAATTGGACAGTAAAGTGTTTTGAAGTTGACTGAAGAAATCACAGTCACTGTGCAGACCTATTTGTTTTCCAAAGTCTTGATTGGCTCAGGCGTCAGTCATATTCTAATCGAAAGTCTACATGTCATTCTAAAAATAATTACCAATATATTTTAATGGAAAAGTCACAGTAATTATTCAAGGAGTTTTAGAACTTTGATCAAATAATTTAGTTGCAATCCAGTATTTAGTTCCCAGCACTGACTAACTGTAATAAACAGTAACTATGATTCAGATTTGTATAGCCCGTTTTCATTACCTATTCTGGACTAAACATTCTGTTTTTGATGCAGGGATGTACACTGGATACAATGCTCTAAGCATGGCTTTGGCCATGGGGGAGAATGGAAGAGTGGTAGCTTGTGAAATAGAAGAGACCTACGTGGAAATAGCCAAAGCTTTTTTTATAGAGGTGAGAAAACTAAGAAAAAGAAATCAAATTAATATGATTGGTTGAATCTTTCTATTGTGGAAATCATTGTGTGACCAAGTTATTAAAAAAAAATTGTATCACTAGTCTAGATCACATATTACACAAATGGACAAATTCTAGCTCTACCAAAATCAGAATTTGACTTTTGCCTTCTGTCAGGGCTAATTTGTGCAGCAGACAGCAAATTGCAAATCTACCAACTATCAGTGTTTCTCCAGAAAACATGCAGGATAGACACGTTTAAGGTGTCTGCTCAGGAAATTGTTGAAGAAAAATCCTGAACCAAGCAGTAAAATAAATTCCTGTTTAAACCTTTGAAAATGTCTTATAAAGCCAGCATGGAACTCAGTTTAAAATATTTTCATTTTTGTAGGCGGGAGTACAAAATAAAATACATGTTAAACAACAACCTGGCCTTAAGACTCTAGGTAAGCAATGTTTTTGATGTCATCTTTGTTCATAAAGTGGCTTGCAAAAGTATTTCACACCCCTTGAACTTTTCCATATTTTGTCAAATTACACAGCCAAATATATTTAATTGAGATTTTAAGTTAAGAACCAACAAAAAAGTAATATAGGCATGTGAAGTGGAAAGAAAATTATACATGATTAGATTTTTTGTTCTTTTACAAGTAACAAGCTGAAAAGTTTGGTGTGCAAAAGTATTCACACCCCGTTTCTCTGAGTGTAAACAAATGCCTTCAGGAGTTTCCGAAGGATTTACTAAATACTCCATATTTGTTTAATCAAATCTCAGTACAAATACAGGTACCCATCAGAGGTTGATTAAAATAATTTTGGGGAGCAAACAACATCATGAATTTAAAGGAACACACTAGACACTTTTTTTTAATCAAATTTTTAATTAGATTACTACACCTTGTCTGTATGCTGCAACTGCAAAGTAATTTCCCTGCGGGGATGAATAAAGTACTTCTATTCTATTCTATTTTATTCTATTCTATTCTATTCTATAGACATGTCAAGGGTAAAGTTGTGGAGAAGTAGCAGACTTAGGCAAGAATAAAGAGTATCCCACAACTGTACACCAACCGAGATAAGTTTGTCTTACAGGCAAAACATAGAGGGCACTAAACAGAAATTCAGTCCAGGTCGTGACTATGGACAAAATGCAAAGATCCACAGCCCCGGTGGTGTAATCCTTCCAGAAGATGACTGGTCTCACACTGCACAAATGTGGTCTTTATGGAAGAGTGGCCAGATAAGGCCATTGTTAAAATAAAAACTATAAGAAGACCTGGTTTAAGTTTGCCAGAATCCATGATGGAGACACATCAAACAAGTGAAAGAAGGTGCTCTGGTCAGACGGGACTAACATTGATCTTTTTGGCCAAAATGCTTAATGCTATGTATGGCAGAGAACTATCACTGCACATAACTCTAAACACACATTTCACATTGTCATATAAGGTTGATGGAAGCACCCTGCTCTCATGAGCAGGGAGAGGGTAGCTGGTCACAGTTCAACAGAAAATTGAAAGCGCCAAATACAGGGCAATCTTGGCAGAAAACCTGTTGGAGTCTACAAAGAAAGGGGTGTAAGAGAATGGAGCCTTTCAGCACCTAAAGACAAAGCCAGGGCTATATTTGAATGGTCCTAAACAAAATATTACCATTTGTTAGAATGGCCCAGTCAAAGTCCAGAGTTGAACCCAAAAAGAAAATCTGTGTCAAGATATAAAAACTCCTCATCACAAATGCTATGCCTGAGCTATACTATTTTTGCAAAGAATAATGGGAAAACATTTCACTCACAGATGCAAAGCTGGTAGAGACAGGCCCTAAAAGACTTGCAGCTGTAATTGAAGTGAAATGTGTTAACACAATGTATCATTGGGGCTAAACACTATTGTACACTGCAGTCTTGAGTTTTTCTTTTTTTTTTAAAGATCTAAAACATGTAGAAATTGTTTTCACCACTGTATATCGTGGTGAAATATATTTATGATTGTAATGTGACAAAAATATGGAGCCATTGTAGATGAAGGTTTTGCATATAGTTTTTCATGTTGTGCTTTTACAGATGAACTGATAGCAGCCGGGGAAGTTGGAACCTACGACTTTGTGTTCATTGATGCAGACAAATCAAACTATGACAGATACTATGAGAAGTCTCTGGAGCTCATAAGAAACGGTGGTATAATTGCTATAGACAATGTAAGTAAATGTCATATTTTCAGTTCATTTTTTGACAAGAAATGTTAAGTACAAATCTCTGATGTTACATTTACAGGTGCTTTGGAGTGGAAAGGTTGTGGACCCTGCGCCCAGTGATACCACATCGCAGACTCTAGATGCTCTCAATAAGAAGATACACAAGGACCAGAGAGTCGAACTGAGCATGCTCACCGTGGGTGATGGTCTGACCATCGCCATAAAACGCTAGAAGAGGATTTTTTTTAACATAATAAACATATAACATTTATTATAATACTATTCATTCTTAGAGTAAACTGTGTAATCCTCCATTACATTTGCCTCCATTTTTTGTACATTTGAAACTTGTGAGTCTCCACAGTGCGAAACATCAGCTTCTTTAAACATTTAAGATTTTGTGTAAAACCAAGAATAGAAAAACAAACCTGAGCAACTTAAATAATTAAATAGAAACTAAATCAAATAATGATTGGCACCACATCAAAGGAAACTAATTAATAATAAATTGTTTTAATGGAAAAAATCAAGAAAACCAATATATGTTTGTCATGTTGCAACAGAAACAGAAATTACTGATTAATAATTTAATGTAATATAATTAGTTTCTTATACTCTTATGAACATTTTGTGCTAAAATAGCTCTAGTTTGACTCAAAACATTCATAATCGCTAGAAGGTAATTATTAACGAATCTTGAGATTTTAATTAGACCGGCCAAATTAGTGCACCGCCCGAAAAATTCTGTCGTAGCCTCCTGCTAAGGCTTATGTACTGTACATATGTATTTATTTATATAACAATAGATGAAGGAAATTAGTTTAGCCCAAGCAATATAGAACAGTGAGATACTACATTTGCAGGAAATAATCAGAAAACTTATCTCCAAGATACAAGAGTTTATTAACAAAAGGAATTCATAATCCCAGTCAAAATACTTCAATCAACAAACTCACCATGCTAATGTCAGCTATTACTTCTACAACTACTAACTTTCTTATGTAATTTACCATATAAACTAAATTTTGGAAGAAAAGAAAAAACATGTTCACGAAGAATTTATGAGGCTCAGATTATTTTGTACTAAATGAATTTTGGATTCTTCACATAGCAGCACTAAAGTGTAAGAGATAACATGAAATAACCCATAAAAGGATATTAATATGTTATTATGGCTGTCTAGTATGAATGTATGCTTAAAGACCAAGGTTGGTATTGAAGTTTGCAGATGAGACCAAATTATCTCCAACTAAGTAACTTTGGTTTAAGACTAAATTAAACAATAGGATATTTATTGGAGCAGTTCACAATGTAAACAGAAGAAAAAAAGAGATTTCATTATTTTGAGGAAATTAGGTTTGAATTGATGAGTTAGAAGTAAACTTTTGGACTGAAATTGTTTCGGATTTTTACTCTTGCTGCAGAGACAAACTTAATTTTAATATTTAGGAAGATGGCAGCTTCAGATGACATATAAAAGCAAGTTTCATGCACTTTTAAACAATTGTTTAAGTACATTGATAATGATAGCGCTATTATCTTAACTGAGTTTTAGGTTTGGAAAAAAATTGAAAATAATATAGGACAAAACGTGGTTAGGACACTCTGATAAAACAGGGTAACACAGATCGCATAATGAAAACAAGTCTTTATAGGACACGGTTACAACCAAATTAAATATGCAAAATTTTCAGCAAAACCTTAAATATACTTGTTTATGTATGACTTCATTGATTGTAGGACGTTTGGCCCATAACAAACACACAACTCTCTATAGGACAAAATAAAAGAAGTGACAAATACTCAAAATTCCAGCAAACTGATCTGAGAGGACGGCACGTGACTAAAAACTTTGACCATAATCATAAAGATTAATAATTGTGATCTGAAACACGAAGAGTCTGATTTAATATCACAGTGAGAAAAAATATTTTTGATATACTGTGTGTAAATGTCAAATTTCAACTGTGAATATCATTGCGATGTATAATATTGAGTAACAGATACATCAGATAACAGGTATTTGATTCTGCACAGACGTCGACGTAGAGCTGAGCAGCGTCATCGCTCTCTGCGACAAAATGTGGAGTAAGAGGTGATCACCACAGCAGCTGACGCTGCGCCTTTTCAGCACCGCGGACAGCTCCATTCTGCAAACCGCGCACATGGCGGTGGCTATAATAAATCTGCACCAGGAATCCGCATTGACGGCAGAATGGCGGACATGTTCGGCTCCCGTGATGGACTCATTTTTGATGCTTTCTCGCAACGCAACCCGATCCGGTCGGATTTAGAAACCAGACGGACTTCCGCAGACATGAGTGCTGTGAAGTCCAGATCCAACAGAAGTAACGAGAAAGAGCTGATGCGTGGTTTGAACGACCGACTTTCGGGTTTTATAGAGAGGGTGCGCCAGCTGGAACACCACAACCATCTCCTAGAGACAGAAATTGAAGAGCAGAGAGGGAAAGTTAAGTCCGCATCCTCTCTGGAGGAGGAGCATGGGCCTGAGTTTAGGAGACTGAGACAGCTGGTGCAGGACATCACCCACCAGAAGTGCCAAATCGAGATCCAGCATCGTAATCTGGAAGAAGAGCTTTCCGCCTTAAAGAGGCGGCATGACCGAGAGACGGACAGCAGGTCAGAAGCTGAGAGCGACATCATGATCGTGAAGAAAGACATCAGCGACGCGTATCTGGCTAAGATCCTGCTGGACAGGAAGGCGGAGTCCCTCGTGGATGAAATCAACCTGCTAAAGAGAAACCACGAGGCCGACGTGTCAGAGATGCATGGCCGGATTCAAGACGCACATCTGCAATCCGAGGCGCACGGATTCGGCCACGTCGGCGTGACCGCGGCGCTCCGGGACGTCAGGATGCAGCTGGATGGAGGCGCGGTGTCCGACGTCCGGCAGGTGGGGGAAAGCTTCCGAGCTCAGTTCGTCAGACTGACGGAAGCCGCAGAGGCGAAGAGAGAGGCGCTGAAGGAGAGCCGCCAGCAAATCCAGGAGTACAAGAGCCGTCTGCAGGCCAAGAGTGTCGAGCTGGACTGCGCCACGGGAACCAGTGAAGCTCTGGAGAGGCAGCTTCGCGAAGTCGAGGATCGCCACAAGGAGGAACTCGTTCACTATCAGGTGAGGGGATTCTTCTCCAGCTTTCTATCCACAGAGGAACCCCCGTTTAATGATGTCTCGGCTCTTTTACTTTTTTTTTCAGAATACAATCAAAGAGCTGGAAAACGAGCTCATAAACTTCAAATTTGACATGTCCAGCTACCTGAGGGAGTACCAGGACCTGCTCAACGTAAAGATGGCTTTGGACGTGGAGATATTGTCCTACAGGTATGATAAAAAAATATTCTTATAAAAACATAACAGGTACTTTATTAAAACTAAAGGATGATATTATGTTGTTGTGACTTGTTTTATTAAAGTGTCTTTAAAGGGTTGCTGTAGAGTCTTAGAGTGGTGGCTTGGAATGATGTCCTGGTCTGTTTTACTGCAGATAAGATTATGCCCTTAAAGACAAGGATGTTCAGGCTTTTCCATAATGTTCTTCATTTTATGAATAATCCATTGCGTACCACTCTCCAGAAGGTCCACCTGTGTGAAGTGCTAGTATTCTTGATGGTGGATGGAAGAGAGGGTTTAAACTTCCGTCCTCTCTAAGTTTTGTTCCTATGTAAAAATTCAGACATGAAAATGTCATTGTTTTTGGCCTAGATTCCCCATGTAAAAAACTTCTTTTTTTTCACAGTAGCATAAGTATTCACACCACTTGAATGTTTCAGATTTTATCAGGTTATAACAACAAACCTCAGCATATTTTGATAGGATTTTATTTATTGGTTAAAACAAATGATTTGTTGAAAATCTAACAATCAAAGCAGAGGAACTTCAGCACATCAGCATGTTGTCATTTTTTGAAACTGGTGGGAGTTTGAAGGACAATCAATTGTGAAAATTCTCAAAATGCTAATTCCCTTTCAACCTGACTGAGATTGACCTTATTTACTAAGACTAATGGTGACAAATTTTAATTGTATTGTAGAGATACACTAGAAATACATGCTGCTTAAATTGTAGTGGAAAGTATTTAATGATAATATATTTCTAACATGATAAAATGTGAAAAGGTTTCAGAAGCAAGGTACTGTCTGTCAGATCTTTCTATGGATTAAAATTGAGAAAGGTTAGAAGGCAAAGTATTATTAGTTTATGTGTATTGAATGTAAAATCTTTTTCCCATCCTACAGAAAACTCCTCTGTGGCGAGGAGGCTCGGCTGTCATTTGTCTCCGGCCCCGACCCCCAGATCCCCTTCCCCCATATCTACCACCAGTCACCTGTTTACTCCCTCCCCAGCTTCAGTCGACCAGGAGTCACACACAGGCGAGCGGAGCCTAAGTATAAATTTGTGGAGGAGATCATAACAGAAACCACCAGGGAGATCGAAATGTCAGAGTTCGAAGAGACGGGATCGGAAGAGACGGATGTTGGGAGGGATGAGCAGGAATGTGGAAAAAGTGCAAAAGAGGGAAGCGAAGAAGAGGGTGATCATAAGAACAGTGGAGAGGATGAAGCAAACCAGGTGTCTGATAGTCAGCAGAGTGAAGTAGCATCAGATGAAAAGTTAGAAGACAATGGTGATGATACAAACATAGCCGAGGAAGTAGAGGTTAAAGGACAAAACCAAAGACAAGAATCATTGAAGACACAAGCTCTTCTAAGTGGTGAAAACATGCATACAGAGGTACATCATGGTAATGAGGCTAAGCACATAAAGGAGAAAGAAACTGCAGAGGTACCTCATCAAACAGATAGTTTTTCAAAACTACTTAATTTACAAGTGGAGGTCACAGGGGAATCAGAGGAACGCATAAATGAAACAGAGACGGCTAAGGAGGAAAACGTCCACTCAGTACAAACTGTGAACCGTGCTGATGACACCGTGGCTACAGAATCTGGAGATTACAACAAACTTCTAAAGCATAGTACGGTTATCCAGGTGCAGGATAAAGCCAATAAATTAAAGGAAGCAACAACCACTACGGTGAAAGACACAGGGGAATGTGTTAAAATTCTGAAAGAGACTTCTACAGATCCAAAAAATGAGAGTACAAAAATTAAGGAAAAAGTGCAAAAAGAAATTAATAAGACTGATGCTGGAAAAGCTGAGGAAGAAGACACAAAAAGCACTAAAGATTCCCCACAATAAAAGCATTAAACACAGAGAAAAATCTCCATCTACCAAATTTATAGAGAAAGCAGAGGGTCACCAACTAGATGGTAGTTAGAAAACTAAAACCACTTCATCTGCTTTGCAAAAGGAAACAAAAGAGTTACAGCAAAAACCAACAAACAGCAGTCAGATACCAACCTAAACTCCAACCTAAAGTCTATGCAAAATAAAAGTTTGCATTCAGGTAACAGCCAAAAATAGAGAAGAGCTTGTAAGGCAAATAAAAAAAGAAATATTGGACCAGCAAGGTTGAGCACACTGTACAAGAGAAAATACTATAATATATTGTCAGCATTCTCATTAAAAGAAATAAACAAAAAAAAAATAAACTTACTTTTTCTGCAGCATGTCGGAGGTCAAACAAACTTAAAAACATCCTCCAACATCAAAATAAGATCCCAATATAAGTATGCATGTAAAACACAGTTTGTTCATTTTTTGTTTGTTTATTTTTATTAATGTATGTGCAAATAAAGGAGATATTTTAAAAAAAAAAAGTGTATTTTTATTTTTTTCAAAAATCATGCTGCATTTCAAAAATAGAAAAGTCAACAGATTACCATGTTTGCTTGCAATCATAAAACTTTCCTTCGGTGATGAAATAAGGTTTTAAAGTCAGTCTGTGTCAGTAAGAATCCTTAAGAATCCCAATCCTCTCTTGACAACCTTTTCCAATTTTTCCATGTAAAGGAAATAAAAACAGTCAGATTGTGTGGGCATCTGTTTACACTAGTCTATATTTCACTGCACTGATTTTCTGTCAGATTTAGTTTTAGTCTGTGAATAAACCATTTCAAAACTTGACATTTTCACAGGTCCTTTTGTCCATTTTAATTTATGCACACGGTTGCGCCCATAAAATGAAATTGTTCTGTAATCTTGCAGACTTCCTCTCCCCTAGACAGTTGGACAGGCTCGTCCTCAAGGCTTTTCCAGGTCAGCCGAGCAACAGACCCCCCCCCAAAAGAAGAGCCCAGACACTGTGTCGAGGGAACTCGTATCCACAATCTAGTTATGAGGGTTGGTATATAAACGGCTAAACGAGAACTTTGCCTTTTGTCTCCAAAGAGAATCACATCCCACTCATAAACTGTTTCAGTAAAAGCTGGAGTTCACGGTCCAATGAGGCCAACAGAACCATCTCATGTCAGCCGCGAAAAGCAGACCCGATACTGAGACCACCCAAAAAGGTTCTCCTCCACACCACTCCAAAGCTAAAAATGGTGTCCAAGAAACTCATTAGCAAAACTTAAGTTAGGTTGATAAATTTGATTTTTTTTAATTTGCCATTTAAAGTTTACATTTTCAACATTGTTAACGAACCCAACAGGAAGATTGGGTATCCTATAAAATTCTATATTAAGTATTAATTTTGTTCATGTGACATATATCTCCCATGTTTGTTATAGCAAAACAATATTTAAGATTCCTTTCCAACAGGTTTTGATAGGTGAAGGACTGATCAATAATTTAGAGCCTGGACTTTAACGTATCAGAAGTAGATCATACGTTTTACCTAATGTTGCTCCAGCTCTGTAAATATACAATTTTAAAAGAGTATAATGTCTGAAAAAAATCCCAGGATAGCTAAACCTTAACTCAGGTAAATCAAGGTCATCATAAATTCCTATTTTATTCCACCACAATTTAAGTTTTACTAAGTACATTAAACCTTGTAAAAAGATTTTAAAAATGAATGTGGTCTTTTTTTAACCTCACAAAACCCTGCAATAAAGTCTTAAACAATGTTATTAGTCTGGTATGCATTTATGATTTTTAAGACTTTATTGAAAATCCATACATACACAAAGGGACCTCAAAGACTTCCTACGGGATGGGTCTCCACTTGGAAAAACAGCGTGTTGCACGTGTGCATATTTACTCTACACCTCATCAAAATAATCTTACAGTTTGGCATCGCTTGAACATTATGTCCTCCAAAGTTTTCAGTTGCTGCATCATTAACAAAATATAACTCCACTTTGACAATCCAATGTGCCAGTAATCGCAAAACTGATCAGTTTAGGGGAAGGTCACATGTGAAGGTTTGCAAAAACATCCCAGCCTTAAACATAGACATAAAAGAAACATCAGTATGTCTCCTTGTGCACATGATCATCAGAGTTGAGATCTGAAACAAATTATGACATTTCTTAGGTTAGAGTTTATGTTTTCACATAAATAGGGACAACAGGGGAGTGTCTGGGATTTTCACAATAAAACCACACACGTACAGAGGGAGTTGTCGATTACTCGTATTATGGCAGTTATGGATACGAACAATGAAATGAATCATAAATATTATCATGTTGACTAATTTTTTAGAACTGAAGGAAAAAGCTTCAAAAAGATAAAAATGTTTTGTTGACAACAGCATCGACATGATGTGGTGCCCAAGGGTGTTGCAGAAGCCTTCGAACCGATCTCTCCACCATTTCCCTTTTCTGGTTTGAGTTGGACATACGTTTAAGGCCCGATTCTTCCCTAGTGCCTAGAAGCTTGAGGGCAGTTTAAGCTTCCAGCTCCAAGCCCAGACCCAGCTTATGGCCTCCTACATTGATGTTCTTCCCGTCTATCAGTCCAGAGAGGGTAAGTTTCACCCCTACAGAAACACAGAGGGACCAGGATTAGCCTTTGTCAGTACAGGATGAAGATGAAAGATGTAAGGGGTATAATTTTGAGCAGCTACAGTGAATTATATTCATATTCATTTACTTTTTCTGCATTACAACCAAATAATTTAGTGTATTTTTTGAGACCGACACATAAAATTGAATTCCAAGAGTTTGAGGGGGGACATAAGCAAATATGAGAGAAAGGAATAAAGAAAATGAAGGAGACTAAAAGGACAGAAAAACACAATGAAAGAAAAAGGTAGTAAGGGGAAAATGAAGAACATTTAATCCACAGGGTACAATCTGGAAAAATACTTATTTTTCCTTTTTGAATTTGTTTTTTCATAATCCAGAACTGGAAAATATTGAAATTAGATTCAAAACTATGGAATCCCTGTTGTAAAGTACAAGGAAAGTTATAGGTTTTTTTTTTTTGTGCAGCTTCTCTGACACCCAGGAGAATCTGACCTGATATGCCTACAGAGAATCTGGGTAAACCAACTATGTACTTTGTTTAGGTTTCAGACAATTTGTTAGAAAAAAACATAACAGAACAAACATCATCAAGACCAAATAACACAATCACGTAAGAGTTATAGCGGTTTAGAGCAGTGACGGTTAATAAAAAATGAACCAAAGCAGTGATCCACAGCTCAGGTGAAATAACTAAAAAGCCTTGCACTTCAAAAACCTGGTACCCAATGGTGGAATGGAAAGTAGAATGTTATAAGTAGTACTATGTGGTCAGATTAGACTAAAATAGTATGCGAAACTGTGACAATTGCACTTCAACCTAAGGATACCATCGCTATGGCCATACGCATAGGAGGCAGGATTATCTTGTGGTAATGCTTTAAACAATTACTGACAGAAAAAATGGTCAAAACTGATATAAAATTGATAGAACTAAATATAATCCTGGGAAAAAAAAACGTTTGAGGCTTCAACAGTATTTAAACAAAGGTTCACTGTCAACAAGGACATCGGCCGTAACCATAAGCCACATCCACCCTGGATTGGCTCAGAGCATGATCTGCATTCTCTCTATTAATTATGTGAAAGTTAAGTCATTTCATAAATGTTAGAAAACCATAAATTCTCTTTCTATTAATTAACAGTTACAGACTGGTTTTGATTTTTATAGTCACAAAAAAAACTCAAAAAAATAAACAAAACTTTGTGGTGCAGAAGAATTTTACGATTCTGTTTCTTATGACTTGGTTGACTTTGCCTTAAAGGATATTTTATCATGGAATGTTATCTCAGGGGGACATAAAATCTACTGTCTTGTTTATGGTGGGAAGGGAAATATCTGTTTACTTGAGGGAGTTTGAACTTTTGATCTAGAAGGACCACCTGTTGGGTCACAGGGAATAGGTTATCATGAGCTTGTCATAAGGATGCGCTTATAATTCAGTCTTATGGAAGATGTTGCTTGTATGATCTTCTCCTACACCTGTAGAATCAAAGCTTATCCATTTGTTTCCAACTGGTTGTATCATCTATTATTTAGAACAGTGGTTATTTGGCAAAATGTGAAGATGTTCAAGAGGTAAGAATTTTCTGATGGACAGTCCAAAATATTCCTGAGAATTATACCGCAGTGTACAGTGGCGAGACACTCACCTGGTCTAAGAGTCTGGGTATACCCAACACCTATAAGGCTATTGTTGTTAACTTTAGCCTGAAACATCCAAAAGAAAAGGAAGAAAACAGAGATGTCAGTCACAATTTACCTTCTAAACCTGGCGGTCTGTGTGAGGTAACTTACACTGATGGAGGCATCTTTGTCCAGTTGGTATTTGGCAGCAATGCCGAAGTTTGTGCTGTTGCTCCCAGAGGTCCACGCCAGGCTGACTCCAGTCTCCAGCTTGTCACTGGGCTTCTGGTAGATGGAGCCACTGAACTCAGCTCCATCATTGCTGTAATGATCAAAGGTAAATGCTTCCAAATTAAAATAGGATTTCTTCAAATCGCAAAATAAAGACAAAAATATAACTGCACATACACGTTAGTGTGCAGCTGGAAGTCTTTCGTCTTGTAGCCGATGGCAAAGTTGTTCTTGGTCATTCTGGATTTGGCAGAGTCGAAGCTCATCTGGTAACCAGCGAGCCATCCCTCGTAACCAACGACGGCAGCTCCGTGGATCGTGGGGCCAGCAAAGTCAAAGTCAATGTCGCAGCCCAAATTGAGATACTCACGCTTGTATGCGGTTTTAACTTTGCCACTCTTCTTGCTGTTCATAAAAGAAGAATCTTGTAAAATGTAATTTTAATGCATGCACACCAAATCTAACCTGGGGTCAGTTTATAAATCCTACGGCAGGTTATTTGTATTATATTCTATTTTGACAGGAAACACTTAGGCTGACAGGACACAGCAGTTTAATATGGTGTCTTAATGTCGCCCTTTGAGTTCAGCCCCCATACCATGTATGAAGGGCAACACGCCTTTTTCTGGGCTGTGTGCCAAACAGCTAATCAATCAAAACTTCTCAGACATTTGAACAAATTAGTTTTTATTTCAATGAAGTAAAAACAAAACCCAAACAAAACCTGTAAAACAAACACTGTAAAGTGTTGTAAAATACTAGTCCCATACAGACACCATAATCACACATACTTCTGACAAGTACACTTGTCAGAAGTATGTGAGACAAAGATCAGATTTCCTTTTTCACTCATAGTGTGCGGCAACAGGCTGAACAACCTGTTCCTGTTGAGTCCTCAACTAAAATACATGTACAAAAAAGCAAAACCTTAACCATAACTTTACCCGGTGTTGGGAGAGAAGGTTGTGTCAAATGTCAACTTTAGTCCCTTTGTAATCTGTAAATGAAAAAAACATTGAAATTAAATACAAAGTAGGACAGTTGTGCTGCTGTATCAAGTGCACAAACATATTGTTTTTGATGCAGCTGATTTAAAGGATTATGCATACCTGATCTTCAATAGTGATTTCTGTCCCCAAAGTGTTGTCCGTGTTCCACTTCTCAGTGAAGGTCAAGCCATATTCGGGCCGGTTGTATTTGGTTTCCAGGGTACCAGCAATTTTGCTGGTATCAGTGTTGGACGAACCAGATGTTTTGAATTCCTTCAGAAGACAGGTTTAAAGAAACTGAAATCATTTAAGAGGGAACTATTTAATAAGCTAATGTGGGGAATTTTGATAAAATAAAATCAACTATTGTATAGTTTGATAAGAGGTTGTTTTCTTTATGTCTACAACTTTTAATTCAAACTAAACCATAAGGTTGCAAGTTTAGGGAAACACTAAAAGAGCTAGGTTTGGTGCACCTAACAGTCACTAAGATAAAGAATCTGATGAACAAAACCGAAGACTGTACAACATCCAGCTTTACAAAATCAAGATTTAACTGGTTCAAGTAGGAGTAAGAAAAGTATTTTAAATAGATTTTCTTTTAAAAACAACATAGTGATTTAATAGATTTCAACTAGATGGTTCTTAAGCAAAATCCAAATGATCTTACAACTCCGCTGGCTGACTTTGTCTTGACGTCAAGCTTCACCAGGCCAAATCCTGTATAAGACATGTTTCAAATGTAATCAACATTATCGAGTGCATTTAAAAGAAGCTTTAACACGTTTGCGTATGTATGAAAACCTACCGTAGCCTTTGTTGAAGATATCCTTGGCAGACTTCCCCAAGTCAGCATAAGAGGGCGGAACGGCCATTGTACCTGCAGAGAATTTATTTATTTTTTTACATTTATAATTTAAAAAAAAGTATAGCCTCTTTTAAAACACATAAAGTAGAAATGTGACCAAGAGAAAAATGTATCCGGATAAAATAAATGGTATAGACTTTATGTGAATAGAAAATAAAAAATATTGTAAAATAAACTGATACACACACAAAAAAAAAGTTAAACATTTCTATTTGTGTATAAAAGGCTTTATTAATTCACCAAATTTACATTTCAAGGGAGTTTATGTGTTTTCTCACATTCATGTGTCTACATTCATGTGTTAGCATCTCCTTATCATTTCTATAATTTAGCACATAATCTGATGCAGGGTTCTTATTTCTGTACACTTCAAAATTTAAATATATTTCCTTAAGCCTAATTCTTGTTACTCGGCTTCCAATTCAGGTACAAAGGTTTCTTTTCTGCATTTACGCACGTTATTAAAGATAGGGCCTGGTTTCACACCCCATTTATGACCAAATAATGATAAAAATGACACACCTGTCTTGCTGAACTGTCAGAGTCAGAAACTAATGTCTGTAAATTTCAAACAGTCCTTATGTTAAAATAATTTCATACTACATTGTTGAGTAATAGCTGATTTCTCTTGTTCAGTTTAATTTTATGTTTAAACATACCTGACTCGCTTGACAGGATCCCTGCGGTTCAGGTATTCAACCAGCCAACTGGCAAGGTTGAATACGAGAAAGACAGTAGCCATTTTTTATTCTTGTCCCTTATTTGATCGTTCTATATTTTAGTTGCCAGATACAAGATACTAGTATGAGCTAAAAGCGCCAGATCAATTTGGCAGTGGATGTCGGCTTGTTACTTCAAAACACACAGGCCGAATTGACATAAAGCAACAGAAAATGTTTCTTTAAAGGTATTTAAATTACTTTTAAATATGGTGTCTACGTTTTCCACTTAAGCAAAATTCTTTCTGATAAAAGTGCATGTGCCAGACCTAGCTTGCTACAGCAGCAAACTAAAGCTAACTATGTTAGCCTCTTAAGTTAGGAGTAAAACTGCTCCCTATTTATCTCTTTACTAAAGTCTAATAATTGAACATTAAATAAAAGCAAGCCTCACCAGTTGAAGACTCCGCTAGAGTTACACTAAAGGGACTTTGTGGAGGTGTTCCTCTCAACACACGGCGGAGCCAGCAGTTACCGGTTGGAGGGCGAGCTGAAGGAGACTGTTCTGCAACCAAATGCTGACCTTTCGGTTTCCGGATAAGACCCAAAAGGACGCCCAAATGTTTGCCTGACTAAAAATTGGCTTGCGTTCTGGTTTTAGCTTGAGTTTCGGTTAAACATTTATTTATTTTCTTAATATGCGTTATAGTAGGCATAATTTGCAATGGCATTAATACTACTATAAACCAGTGTGGAATTCAGTCACCATACTATCACAATTTAACATTAAAAATTTTTTTTTCTATTTCCACATGAATCCCATTCATTTAATATATTATTAAATCATTTAAAAATATTTTGAAGAGATGTTTTATATAACATATAGTGTATATTTAAAATATGTAAAAAATAAAAAAAACATATTGCACCAGCCCTCTACTCATTAGATAAGAAAATAAATGTCAATTCCTCCGCTCCGCTAGGTGGCAGCTGAGCAGCTTCTCTATGTTTACCAACTGCTTCCGCCAGAAGAAGCGGCGGAGGAGGTAAAAGAAGAAGAAGAAGAAGCTTTGCCGCTTTGCAGCTTGCTAACGTGTGAGCTAACAATAACAGCATAGCAGTTTTTATATATATACATATATATATATTTTTTTTTTTTACCCCTCTTCGCTTTATTGGAACTATTTGATTGTTGAATCGATTTGACTTCACTACGTTTTGGTCTTTTTGACATTTTTTTCTATTTATGGGAATATTCAGAACGTGTACATAGGTAAGTTAGGTATGTTGCTAAGAATAACAGTTAAGGTTGTACGTTAGCATCTGCAAGTTTTGACCACGATTTGCAGACCGTTCAAATCAGAGTAACACAATTCCTCCCTAAACCTGAATTATACCAAGAGGTCATGTATGATCATTTGTTTTATTCGTGGCTTCATTTTTATTCTCACCTAATCTAAAATTAAAAAAAGGTCTACAAATTTGAGCGAATTGGGTTGAACATTTTTTATTAATGGGGTATTAGTTTGTAAAATAATCTACCTAAATTTGGATATATTCAAGCATAAGATTAAGAAATGATTTGTAGTTAACCAGCTAACTTGTCTTTAGGATGTCAAAACCTTTGCTGTGAGACTAAGTACACATTTAAACAATGGAACTGCTGTAAAGTTTCTACAATGGCTGCCCAAAAAATCTAGGCTCATTCATGCTGGTTTTGATTTTCAGAGCTCAACTGTGGCAGGGCCCTCTCTGTATTCATTTATTCATTATATTTATATAATATATTTAATTCAATTATATCTATGTATATCCAAACCTATTAGTAGTCCCCTGCACCCGCTTCAGACCCATCTTTCGGCACCCAGACTGTAGAATATATTTACTGTCTTATTACCTTCTTTTAATTAGACTTTAGCTTAATTTCTATCCATCATTATGTCTTTTGCTTTCTGTATTGTAATCTCTTAAATCTTTTTTTCAGTGGATATGGAGCTTGGTGAGCATGACGTGATGACTCTGGAGCTTCAAGACTTTAGGGAGTCACAAAGTACTACAAGTTAGTGAACATTTATTTCTATGGAAATGTCATATTTTTTATTTTTCCTACACCTTGAGGTCCGTTAAACCCCTTTCAATTCAGAACTCTTATGTACTTGTGCTTTTCCATTCTGCTGCTTGGTGTTTTCCTTTTATTAAATAAACCATTTGGGGAGCATCAAATGTTAAAATATTAATATTGTAGTTGTGGCCAATAATTGATGTTTACCTTTGTTAAAAATACTTCACCACCCCATGACACCTGAGAAAAAGGACCAAACCGCAGACATCGCTTCTCTGCCTCATTTTAACACCCCACAATCCTGCAAAATGTTGGCCGACACCAACGTTAAGGCCCAAATATTGTGGATCATTAATATCCTACCAATGTGCCCATGCAAATAGATTTATTCTGATTAATAATTTCTGAAAAGTTTAATTTGTCCCTTATTACACTCTAAGCAGAGCTAGTTTAGTTCTTCTCGTCAAGACAAGTATTTTTGCAAGGTTTTAAAACACAGATGCTTACATCGGAGCTAACATTGTGTGCACTCATTGCAGGTAGCACTTATTCAGGTAAAACATTGAATATGCGTCTCTTGTACGTTTCTTACTTGTTCATTCCTTTTGATATGAACATTTTTTTTAACAATAAGACCTAGATTAGCTAGGTCTTTCCGTCAAGGTTGATACCCTGAAGTATCTATGTTAGTAAACGTTTTTTTAACATATGGAAGGATACAGTATTCTTTCTTTAAAATCTTATTTTCATTAACCAAATCCTTGTACCCATTGTGCTAAATGTACACTCCTAATACTTAACTATGAATTTGTTGCAATTGACTTAAGTAAAATCCAATTTAAAATCCAGTTTAGTTGTATGCCATTTGTCCATAAAAAATTTGTCCTAAAGCACTTCACAAAACATACAGATCAAGTTTAGTTACTGATACCTATAGTCCAAAACAGAGTACCATTTGTATAGAGAAAACACAAAGTTCATACAGTTGCACAGATGTTATGGCTGATCAAATGCTCGGCAGAGAGTAACTTGTATGAACAGTAAAATCAGAGAGACAGTAGAAAGATGGCTTTAATATTTGCAGATTATACATAATCTGAGAAAAATAAAATAAACTAGCTGACTAAGAAAAGTGGTCAGTTTATCATCCAGCAGTCTTAAGCCTTGTTACAACAAGCAAAGAGAAAGCTCAGGATAATCTAATCCAGTCTAACTAAAGTCTTTATCAAAATAAAAGAGTATATAATAATTTTGGGTGAGGAGAGCAGAAAACTAGCTCAAGCCCAAAGGCCAGTATCCTTCTAAAACCACCTCTAAGGGCACATAACCATTCAATACTATATATAATTAGTGGGTTACAGTGAATTACTTTTAAATTGTTGCTTAATTTAAACAAATGATTCCCCTAGAGCAAATAAATTGTTGTATAAACAGTAGAACCTGACTTGATCAATTTCCTGGCATGTTGAGGGCATAACAAAACCGAAAACTACGCTGATACAGTCGGTAAGAGGAAACATCGCAAGCACTCAAAACATGTTTTTGTCTGAATGTTTATTTTTAATAATTGTCATTAAGGGTAATTCATTTTAATATTAATCAATGCATGTTATTCTTTGGCTTTTTTTTCTTTCTCAGGGCAGAACAAGATCTGAGATGCTCTGTGTTTTTACAATTTTGTCTTTTGTGTCCCAGAGTACATGCATACAGTGAGATATGAGCCGTACCGCTCTGCGAATGAAGCCCACATTAAAAAAAGACCATGGACTGATGGCCTGGACGATGTGAATCTACAAATGAAACCCGTGGTTGTTTTGACTCGACTCCCTGACTTTACAGTCAATGCGGTTGAGCCACCAACCTCTCATCAGTTCTGCAGCGAAGCCGAGCCCCTCGGCAGCTCAGACTCTGAAATGCTATGGGAACCAGTAGAAGATTCCGAAGATCCCGACTTTGGAATTTCAAAGAGTAAAAAGAAAACTCTACATAAACAGAAAACCACTAACCACAAAAAGACGAATGAAGTAAAGGTGCCTATGCCATTATTGAATAGTAACAACAGGATTAATAGCACCAACAGTGGCAGCACCAACAGTGGCAGCACCAACAGTGGCGGCAACAACTGGGGCTGCAACAGGGGCAGAAACTCCAACAAAAGTAAGGACATTCATCGGTTCTTGACACGAGCACATTAGCATCCACGATTACAATCCAGCAAAAAAACATTGGAGTTGGGAAAATACCAAAAGAGTTCAATCTCTCAGTTCCAGATTACATTTTCCTTTCTTTCCCCACAGGTATTGAAACATCCCCCATTATAGTTTCATCGGCTTTTGCCAGCAACTCTTTTGAAACGAGGAAAGTCCGGCCTGACTTGCCAGAGGTGGAAATTACGTTGGACATGGTAGTCCTTGCCAGACGGAGAGCCGACAGGTGGCAACGAGGCAAAATAGTGGAGATAATTAACAAGGGTAAAACTAAAAAATTGGATTTCTTTTTTTTAACTATGTGATCAAATGTGTTGTAAGTCAAAAGACAATAATTATTTTTTAGGAACAAGGATTGTTTTCATTAAAATAGTTAATCCATTTGCTATGGAATAACTATGTATACAGCTTTTTCATGAAATGTGATTGTGCTGTTAAAATTAGATTAGACTATAATTTCGATATATGAACATGATGAAATGGGTAACATGAAGACACTGATAAGTGTTAACTTAGTCATTACAATAACAAAAAGAAAACAAGAAACAGTGTTTGATTCATTCAGAAACTCAACATAAACAGGTTTACTGTGTTTCTGTTATTTTTATTTGAAGATAATGTATTTTTGATGATGTAACTATTAAACTAATGAAGTGAACTTCAGATATTATCAAGATTTCTTGTTACCGATGGTTTGTTTTTCCACTGTCACTTTTACGATTGAAGCTGATGTGAACATTTTTATTGGCCTTTTCTGGAGCTTCCTGACCCAATGTAAGCCAGGGCAAAAATATCTATATCAAAAAAGCAGCACTAAAGAAATATTTTAAATTGCCCTTGAAATTGACTCGTACCTAAATAAATGTTCTAGAATCTTTTGTAGAACTGACTGAGCATTGATTTCTGTTGCCTTGCTTAACCTATGTTCTCAGTCTATTTTTTTTACCTTTGCAGAGGATGGACGGATAAAGTACAAAGTGGTTTTTGATGAAAAGGGGAAGAGTTTGGTATCAGGACACCACATCGCCATTGAAACCAACCCAAAGCTGGAGCAGCTGTTCGTTGGAGCCCGTGTTGTAATACAGTCTCCAGAAGACTGCCAATGCTTCTTGCCTGGAATTTTGGCTGAGCTCCCAAGCAGAAAGAACCGTTTAAGGTCTCGGATCAAAAGAGGATTCATATATTTATGAAGTATTGTTTTAATTTTTATGAGGCATGCCTAAAACTCTTTCTGATTAACTTTATGCTTTCCAGGTTTCTGGTGTTTTTGGATGATCACACACCAGTCTATGTCAGCCTGCCCTCCCTTCACCTCGTGTGCAGACAAAGTAAGTTTGACTTGTGCTTTTCAGTAGAATCACCCAGGCACATAATTGGTAGGTTGCAGAGTTGTGTCCATGTTTATGTAGGTTGGACACATGTTTGATTGGAGGGATTGATGAAAGCTTATGTTACATTAGGATAGGATGCATGTACACCAGTTCAGTGCAGTTCTTTTAAACTAGCTTTTACTTAATATTTATGTTGTTTATTTGATACCTTCTATCTGTTTTAACCAGAAGGTGGCACTGTTAAGCCAATTTTTTTGTTGTTTTTGTTTTTTTGTTTTTTTTTTAAACAGTGGAGGATGCTCTGGGTGACCTCCCAGATGGGCCGCACAAGTGCTTCATGGAGCAGTATTTGAAAACTTGGCCGTATCCTCATTTAACCCACTACAAAGAAGGGCAAAACCTGAAAATAGAACTGAATGGAGTCCATCAGATGTGTCAGGTTGAAGTGGTTGATTGTAGCTTGATGAGGGTTGTTTTTGAGGTCAGTATCTTTATCTTTTTTCAAATTTACTCTACTGTATACAATTTAAAGCATATTCCATTTTAATTATGGGCTTTAGTGCAGAAAATAATAGAACAATCTTGAAAGGCTTTTGCACAGTTTCAAGGAAAATCAAAAATTAGAGCTCTATGGATGGAAGATTGACACCGATGTACAAAACTTTTGTAATAACATTTTTACATATTTTATTGGTTCTAAAACAATATTGTGTAAAGTTTTTTTGTTTTTTTTTATCAGTGAAACGTTGCAACATAAAGGCAGTTCATGTTAAATAGTTCAGCTGACAGTAAAAGTAACAATTTCAACTATACCTTTTTGTCATTTGCAAACTTTAGCAGTGTCTCATAGTCTATTTTTAGTATAAATAATTGTTGTTGTTTTTTTCTTATATACTATATATATATACTAATAACAGTATTTAATTGACAGAAGGCTCTTTTGAATAATTTGCTTTGCATGTATCAAGGCTGAACTCGAATGCAGATTTGAAAGTCGAAGGCAAAATGCTTTTTGTTGTGTTGTCTCACAGGCACTTTACACTTCTTGCAATTCAAGTGAAATCATACATTTAAGTATTAAATTATATCAGTGACTTAATACACAAATCAAACCATGATAGGCAAGGTGAACAACAACATTATGGATGAACTGTAGCTTTCTTTTAGACAACGCTTTGAAGACACTGGACACATGGCAGAGTTTCTCACAATCCTTTTAAAACGTCCTTAAATCCTACAAATGCTGCTCTTAGGTTCAACAGTATGGCAATAGATTATTTAAACAAATACTTACATTTTTATAGCCTTCATTTCTATACATTTTCCTCTAATTAGAGTTAATGATAACAAAGCATTTAAGATTACAACGTTAAAATCTGCTAATAAAGGAAATATTTTTACTTGAAAAATATAGCCTTAATGAAAGGCTTTGATTTTCTAAAGCTACTTTTGATCCGAAAAACAAACCTCAAATGGAACCATTGTGCTAATTTATTTAATATATTTGTATATATTTATGAGATGAGATATTTTTATACATGTTAAATTTTTTTTTTGTCACACAGGAGAGTGGGGAGAAGGACTGGATCCACCGAGGCTCCGTACGTCTGGAACACATGTCCAAGTTCTTGGAGTTAAAACAAAACCGAGGATCTAAGGCAGACAACTTTGACCATAATTGACCTGCAAATCGTTGTTGGAGAAACAAAATGTTCCATAAACTATTTTCATCACCACTACAATTTTTTTTTTCCAGGCCTTAGATTTTAAAAAATGGCTCCTCACAGAACAGATCAAAGTTCAGTTGAAAAAAGTGTAAATACTTTCAAATGTATGTAGTTGTTAAATTTTGTGCATAGAAACCCGACTAATGATAACTACTTTAAAGATGGAAAATGGAAAGTGGTTGCAGTTTGCTCTGATATAAATGACAAAATAATTTCACAAAACGTATGAAGGAAAACCTATCACAATTAGATTTGAGGACAATTTTTATTTATTTTTTAAGAATTGTTCTTAAGCAATACATGAGGGCCTTGTACTAGTTTAACATTTGTGTATATTATAAGTATCTGTGGCTTTTATCTTTGTGATACCTAAAGTGAGATACACAGTTTAACGGACTTAATTGGAAAATGCCTTTGCGGCGGTAATTAAGACATTTTATTTCTCTAATGTTCTCCTTTTGTCTTTACGTTATCTATGCTGTCATTTTCTGTCAGAAACATAATTTTTTCCATTCAATTATAATGTGTCATACATTTTTGTAGATGACCAGACTGACCTTGTCTATTCTGTCATGCACACAATATTGTTTATATAAATAAAGTTTTACCAAAAATTGTATTTTGTCCTCATTATATGATTTATTCAACATATTTTAGTCCAACACTAAATGTAAATGCAGCTTGCCTCTACACTGATATTTATTTGTTTTCTTTTGGATTCTAAATGAGGATTAAAGGTCATCTGTGTAGCTTGAACATAACTTGAGTAATGGCACGGCATGAACAAGTTAGTCATTTTCCTAAATGGTTGATGTGACTTCTGAGCAAACATAATAAACATGTTTAGGGACTTTTAGTATAAGATTTGATGACGCACCATAGTATGTTTTTGCTTCTGTTTGATAATTTTCAGCATTAGTGAGAACTTCGGTGTATTTCAACATAAAGTCTTAATAAAACTGACTAGCAGTTATGTCACATAATTTTCCTTTTTTGGCATGATACTTGAACACCTCAAACCAATATAGTACATTTGGGTTTCTCTATAGCTTGAAAACAGCCTTCATGTTACATTGGACCCCGATTCAAACTGTAGCGTATACTTTGAACTTGGCCTAATTAATATTGTTGAACTCAACTATTTTGCAGAAAGTCTGATTTGCAGATAGCCTTTCATCAGGAAGTTTCGCCAATATCTGGGTAGTGTTATAAACACTTTTTTTATTGTTGTTTTACCAAAGCAGACCTTGAACCACAGTAGATGTAGTAGTAAACAGAAACGTCTGTAGAACGTCTATAGAAAGCTGGAGACACCGACGTCAAAGTCAAAATTACCTCCCAAGTTGGTGGAGGATGACCAAGCTAACATCAGGTGGACTTCCTGATTCCATTTGGCATTGTAACCGTTGATCAGCAGTGGAGAACTCTGAAAATGTGTCTCAAACAGATACCAGGAGAAACATCAGACATCCCAGCCCAAAAAACATGCAATCCAAGAACGGCTAAGAAACCTCTCATGACCCTGACTCTCCCAGGCCGCTTGCAGAGGACCAGAACCTGCTGTTGTTCTAGCCCTTCATACTGTTTGTTATACTCTACTTCACTCTAGGCAGCGGTGCAGCTACATACTTTCTGAGGTGTATGCGGTTTTTCTCTCTCCCGACCATCCTCAATTTTAATGAACAATTCAAGATCAGTTGTGCTATTTGGTACTGAAGAATCAAAGTAATTCCCCTGATGTTGTACGGTGGCTGTTGGGTGACTACATGTGTTTTAGGACCTAAGGAGGGGTGAGACAGAGTATTTTAGAATAATAAATTAATAATAAATAATTTCCCCGTATCGCTTTGGTGCCGCTCCTATACGTTGCACATGGTGCATACCCCCTTTTTGCGCCACTGCTGATAGGTCACTGTACTGTTGGATAAAAACAAATGTATGGACATGTTCTATCATAGAATTCTTAAAATACTGAACTCTTTAGAAAATTATTTAATTTTTGGAGAAGCGACTACTTCCAGTTTACTTACAAACTGAATTGCCCAACTTGGTGTTGCCTTTAACGATCACAACTGGAGCTCTTTCTAACATCAATACATGACTCTTTGGCTTTGGTGACATTAGTTTTATGTATGAATTTTCACATCACAAAATAAAATCTTTCAACCAACAACTTGAGTAATATTCTCCCTGTAAGACAACTGTTGGTATGGAGGATATGCAATAAAGGAGAGAGAAAACAGCCTTATTTACAAACAGTGGAGGGAAATGCCTAACCAAACCATTCAGCCACATGGAGGGACCTATCAACAGGAAAATATGAAATCCGTCCACCTGAACATGGGTTCAGATTAGGCATTTATTTTTGGCCTAAAGTGTGGGGCTTAATTGTATTGTAAAGGACGAAGCATCTAAAAAGCATATGAGAGCCGAGGCCACAGAGGTGTGTTTTCTAATTAGGTAGAGACATGTTAAAGACACTCTATCAAAAGGTAAGCAATTCATGTAATTTGCCCCTGATGGATTTTATCAACTTCCTATTCTTTTTTTATTTATACAAGCCTTTATGACTGTGGAAATTTAGAGCCCCAGGTCTAAAAACATGTTAAAAAACTAGAATTTCTTCTTTTTTTTTGCGCAATGCTGAAGATGTTGCACAAGGCAGCTGTATGTTGCATAGTTACTTTGTCCTGGAACAAGAGTTATTCAAATAAAAGTACATAAAACTAAAAGGAAAATTCTATGTTTAACTCTTTCTGTGTATGCACATTTAAACTTAAATAAAAACTGTATCTAAAATTAGTGGAACTTTGAAGTAGGCTAAATTGATCTGGGGTGACTTTGTGGTCATTGCTGAAAGAGGAACTATAGGGACATACGCTCTTAAACAAAATAGCTACACTGAATGGTTACTTTTAATTCTATTTGTATGTGAATTACATCCTCATTTCACTTCTCATTTTCTGTTCTTTATTCTAACAGATAATTAAAAG
>JAVLVB010000825.1:0-13751 GCA_032876305.1 Orestias chungarensis
CTAGGAGCAACGAGGAATAGCAGGGGAAAACAACAGACGATCCAGCGGTGAGTGTGTGAATGAATGTGGCTTAAGTAGTGAGAACCGGGGTGTGATTGGTTGAGAAGAGGAGTGAATTATTGCAGACAGCTGTGAATGAAGGCGGAGTGACGAGACACAGGGAGGAAACGGAACCAAACAAAACACACATCATGACACAGAGACTCTTAATACATAGATTACAAACAAAGCAGAGATCAAGAATCAAGAATCAGTTTATTTATATAGCGCCAATTTACAACAGGTGTCGTCTCAAGGCACTTTACAAAAAATCAATTAAAATCAAGGATACATTCTAACAAATCAATTTGAAAAAGTTTCCAATCTAAGGAACCCCAGCAGATTGCATCGAGTCATTGACTTGATGTGGACCCCCATCTGATCCCAAGTGACCATTAATGCAGTGATTAAGCTAAGTACTTGTGATTAGGAACGAGTTTAAAATATTATACTGATAATACATTCATTGACATAAACGAGCCCTAAATCCCAGAGCCCATGTTCATTTAAACATTTTCATGTTTTTATTTTTTGGTTGCAGACAGATGTAGATAGATTGATGGATTCACTGAAAATAAGTTTGTATCATTAAAATCTTTGGAAAAACGAGAGAAGCAAAATGAGCCGGTGCTCATCTAGGTTACCTAAGTAGTTATAGTTCTGGGTTTGCTTTCTGTTAACCTTTTAACTCTTAAGTAAAAAGATTATGGCCTTGTATGTACATTGTATAATTTAGCGATAACATTAACTTCTCTGTAACATCGATCTATTTTGGGGGGGTAATAACTATCCCTAAACTGAGGCTTTATTTTTTCAGTGAAGAGGAAAAAGACACAGACACAGAAATCAACATGGCCGTGTTTAAGCCTGAGAACGTGGAAGACTTCTACGAGATCGAGGAAGTTCTGGGCAGGTAATGGTTTTAATCCTAACGTTAGTAACTACCTGGACCTTCACAGACGTCGGTTTGATGGATAAGAAAGAGCCACTCTACATTTCTGTTTAGAAAAAGCATTTTTTCAAAAACAACCGGCCTCCACCATGAAACTAGCTGACTTTACCTCACATCATATTTATGATGGTAGAACAATATTTCACCTTTGCTGATTTCTACATGTCTGACTGAATATTCCTGTAACTTAGAAGAAAACCAGTTTTAGTTATTAATGCAAACATTTGAAACATAAATGTGGAGAATTAACTTACGTCTTTAGTTTTCTATTAATAAAATACTAAAATGATTTATTGATAATTACAGTTATCATAATTCTGATTTAGACATGCTTTTAAATTCGGCCTCGTTGCTTTTTTTGTGTGTTCCTAATCCACCTCTCATTGGCCGATCCTCACCATCATCCATTGATGTAACCTAAAGGCTAAATTATTTTTAATCTGTGTAATCTGCAGTGAATAGACAAATAATTTGCTGTGGACCAGTAGATCTGTTTATTGTTAAAATCCTACAGCTGATGTTCTCATGCTTCTGTAGCTTTTTCCATTTCTGCTTCGTCCATCTGGGGACAGGAAGAGTTTCTTAGTTCTATCTAATTTAATTTCAACACAGATTAGATCAAGCACATCTCTTCAGGCCCAGATTAGAATAACTGTTACAACCGCATTACTGTGTAGTCTTCATTTTATTCAAATGAGAAACTTTTATTTGCACAAAGTTTATTAAAACCATGTGAGAAAACCAACTAGTGCAGAGCATCATATAATCTGATATCAAATTCCCCGTCTGCAGGCTGAAAGTGACTTTAGTCATTAACTGACTGATTGAGTGACAACATGTTTATGATGGCATAAAAAAAACACGTTGCTCAGAGAAGCAAAATCTCACACAGTTACACTTTATACTTAGTACAGTCATGTCTGGCAGTCAGTGCGACTTATTTGGTTGAAGCTTCGATCCGGCTTCTGGTCATCAAGTGTCACAGATTAAACTTGCAGTAGTTTTGTATTATGTTCTGTATGCTTTCGGCTTTTGGGAGGACAATCGCTCCAGACGTGTGTTCATGAGCACATGTTCACTACTTATTAAAGGAGTTGGTACATTTTTTCTTTATATCCGGGGGAGTGTCGCTAAACGTCTTCCTGCACACCTTTATTTCTACTTTTACAGGAAGGCCTGTTCTCCTACCAGCTAATAAAAGTAGCAGACGTAGTCGGGAACGTTGGTGCATGAACATGGTGCAAAATTTAATATTGTCCTGTTGCTCTGCAGTTCCTTCACTAACAAGATTTCTGTTACTTTACTACAGTGATAAAAGTAGTTGATGTGATTCATTACATATGACCTCTGGGTCTAAATCCTGTTTTTTTTTTACTTGACCTACTCACAGTAAATATGGACTCATTGGGACCCTCTCATTATTGACTGTTTAGTTCACACTCAGACGTGTTAAAGATAATTATTACTGTAACTGTGGCTGATACAACATCCATCTGCCCGGCTGTCCTTCCACACGTTCTGTCTGCTTGGGTGAACTGCTCCAGTAAGGACACCAAGACTTCCCTAAGGCTGAGCTAAAGTATGAGTTACTTAGTCCTGGATCTCCCCTGGTGTCCGCTCGCATTGTAATGTTGCTGGTAAACAAACACGGCGAGATGGTCGTAGCCATCCTGTCTTGAGCAGCTGGATAGCTCAATTGGAATGTCACCGGACATTAACTCTGAGGTCCAGTGTGGGTCCTTAGGCAGGACCCTTTGTCTGTCTCAGTGTAAATACACCAAAACTAATTCCTAGTATGTCCTGTATGTACCTGGCTAATAAAGTTGATTATTATAGTTTTACCAGCCTGTCTAATTCAGACCAGGTTTATAGTCAGATCTGCCTTTTCATCATCATCATCATCATCATCATCATCGCTCCCCTACACAGTCACAAAGTCTAAAGTTCAGATTGACTTGGTTCTTCATCTTAGCCTGTGGTTATGTTTCCTCTTATGTTTAAATCCTTAAACTTTGGCTGCTGAACCCTAAACTATTGATTAATATGGTAACAGAAAATTTAAGCTGGTCTTGCAGACTTGGTAAAAATCTGAACTGACACAAAAAACATTATATTATTGTCTAATTAATGCACCATTGTCATTCATTTATCAACTAAAATATTAACATCCACATGGATTTATAAATAAAATGAGACATATTTAAAGAAAACAGAAGCTTACTTTGTTTTCCAATCATTTTAACTAAAATCACAGATTATTTACTCGTTACCAATGTTTGAAAACGATCTTAAACAGCTACTGATGGAATAAAACTTCTCTCAAGTATCTATTGTGTAAACTGACTTAAATTCTCTAGTGTTTCCTTCTGTTCTGCTTACTGTCATTGTCACCATGCTGAGCTGTGTGCAGCTTAAAATCCCGCCGTAGTTCAGCAGTTACATTAAAACACAACCGAGCAAGTGTAGCTTATTACAAACAGTCTCTATGAATGTATTAATAGATCTGTTGTTGCCCCCTTTAGTGGGCATTTCGGTCAGGTTCGTAAGGTCTGTGAGAGGACATCGAGGACTCACTGGGCTGGCAAGTTCCTAAAGATCAGAAAATCGGCCTGCAGCCGCCTTGGTCTGGACAGGACCAGTGTGGAGCGAGAGGTGGAGATCCTGCAGGTTTTACATCATCCCAATGTGGTGGAACTCAAAGATGTGTTTGAGAGTCGATCAGAGGTGGTGCTAATTCTGGAGCTGTAAGTGTCTGTTTCTGTTATTAGCTCTCAAACCTCAGTAGCTTTACTGCCAATAATTTCTTTCTTTACGATACTTCCCTCTGTTTGTTGTCTCTGTAGATGTTCATGTGTTAAGAAGGTAAAAAGAGTATAAGCCTTAGCTTTATTTATTCATGTAATAACATAAAACATACAGTTATCCAGTTGATTTTATTTAAATAGCACCAATTTACAACAAGTCATTTCAGTTCTTAAGTATGGAGCATTCAACAGTCTTTGTAAAACAGGGAAGCGCCACTTCCCACCTTGATTAGACATAAAAGCTACAGAACAAATTCATGGTGAATTTTAAAAATTACAAATATTTTGTTTTTAAAAATAACAAAAATTTAAATTTTGCTTCCTGAAGAAATGCACCCGGGGACTTAAAACATGTTAACCAAATATCACTTTTATATCTCTCTAATCTGCGGATGAGACCCTGACTACTTACTGCTCATACAACTGCTCATAATTTTACAACTAGTTTTTTATTTATGACACCATAAAGCAGGCTTAAAAATACTGCCGGCTTAGAATCCATGCCAAGTTTTTCAACGGACATGAGTTTATAGGCTGGAGAGATAAGAGACGAATAAAAGAATAGATCAAAGATCATGAATTAGAAAACAGGATATATTATCACGCTGTCTGTTTTCTAAGTGTTCTTTGAAGCACCTTTGAAATATAATGTATATAAAATACAGGATATATTTACATAATTCTAAATAAGATTCATGTTGTAGTTCACATAGATTAAAACAATTATCCCTATTTTACAAATACCAGAAATACCAGAAGAGTAAAACAGAAATGCTTGAGAAAGAGTCAAATTACTGAAAAACGTTAATGAGCAAAAAACAGACAAAATAAAATGAAACGGAGGAAAATTCTAGCAAAAATGTATTCTGTCTAAATACTTTACAGTATTGCTTTAAGATTTTGATATCAGATTATAAGTGTTGCTTTTAAAATGACTTTTTAGATGTTTATTTTTTCAAATTATTAATATTTGATTGACCAAATAAAACTGATAGACCGCTGGGACAAAAGAAACAATACTCCTTCATTTTGATAGAATAAAACAACTCATACTAAAAATGAATAACTACCTATGAAGTGCAGCAAAGGTTAATCAGATTTGTGTGGTTCTGGTGCCTTACGTCATCATTGTTCTTCTGTTTGACGTTTTAGTGTAAGTGGAGGAGAGTTGTTTGACTTCATTGCTGAGAAGGAAAACCTTTTGGAGTGTGAGGCTATTGAGTTTTTAAAACAAATCTTGGAGGGACTGAAGTTCATACACAAGAACAACATTGCTCATTTTGACCTAAAGGTAACATCACCTGTTCAATTGAAAAACACGTTTCACCGCAGCGTCTAATTAAAAATGTGTTCTGCTCCATGATTTAGCCTGAAAACATCATGCTTTCGGACAAAGCTTCCCCTCACCCCAATATTAAACTCATCGACTTTGGCTTGGCTCACCGTTTTAGCCAAGGAGAGGAGTACAGAAGCACAAGTGGAACCCCTCAATACATTGGTAAGGACAGAAAAAACAAACCCATCAGACTGCAGGTAATTATATAAAAATACCTTCCTGACTCACACAGTGAAACTTCCAGAAACGAAGCACAACATATTAGAAGCTCCTGCGACACTGAAGGATAACCCTTCTAGTTTTAAAGGCTCAGATCAGCCCAGCTGCTGGATGGTCTACAGGGAGTTATTCATTTACAAAAGAAATTTAAAAAACGTAGAAATGTATTTATGTTTTTAAGACATAAAAACTGAAAAAAAACAACAACCCAATATTCCAGTTTAGACACTTGTATAAATTGTACAAGCAGCAACTTGTAAGTGAGTAAAGTGTAGCATTACCCAGTAGCAGCAGAAAAGTCTCATCCCAGTAGATGGAGACCGTTACGCCTAGACTAGAGCAGAACGGATTAGATCAGATGTTTAGTGTTGACTACATTGGAAAATTCATTTTGGTTCACCACCAGGTTACAGTAAAAAGGAAGAGGCAAAAAACCATATCAGAAACTAACGAAAGGTTGAAAGAACACATAGAGGTTGTTCAGTTGAATTAATGTATGAAAGTTTACCAGTTTAACTGAGATTGTTGTTTCTCTTGTAGCTCCTGAGATGATAAACAATGAGCCTCTCAGCACAGCAGCGGACATGTGGTAAGAATTTCCTTATGGAAACATAGATCTTTGTTACATTTCTAATTTAACTGAAAGGTTTAGCCATGCTAATACTACTGCTATTACGATTGTTACCGTGAGCTCTGTGAAGTAACCGGTTTCTCATAAAACTGACAGTATCTTGTGTTTCTTTCCCCTCAGGAGCATTGGAGTTATTACCTATATTCTGTGAGTTACATTGTTTTTGTTGGTTCACTTGTGAGTACATGGAGGCAGGAATGCTGTACATTGCTATTTTTTCTATTCTTTTTCCATGGCAAGGGGCAAAATCTTAGAAATCATTTTAATCGGATGATAGATATCCTCCCTAATTTATCAGACTAAACTTTAACTTCTAGTTTATACAGGAGAGACTGATCTTTTTGGCTCATAGAGCCCTAAAGCACCAGTGTCCACTAACTGAAACAACCATGGACATATGAGCAGACTATAGAAACATGGGCTCACTTGTATTGGTTCCATGTTCTCCTCCCTACTGGCTGAGCTGTGTTTTGATGATAGACTTCAGAGCTTCAGCGTCTCATTTACTACAGACAATATTGTCCTCCCAGCTAAATTTAGCCTGTGTGTCTACACAGTTTGCTCCCATTCCTGGATTTCCTGGAGTACCTAGATTACCTACCAGCTCTGTGGTGTCAAACTCTATGATTATAATATCAGTAAAACATTACCTGGAGCTTTGAGAACAGTTATGCTGCTGCAAAAAGAGTTTGAACCTACAAAAATCCTAAATGTTTTCTTTCCCCTTCCACAAACTCTGAGCTTTACTTTTATTCCTAGACTTCAGGTGATTGCTGGGCCTTTGAGGGACCATTCTTTTCTTTCTCTGAGACCAACTCAAATTGGCTTAGCTGTGTGTTTGGCTGCTTGATTTTTTTCCTGAACCTTCAGCCTCATTTCTTTAAGCCTGACGGCCGAAGGTACTGTCCTCTAACCGTTTCTGTTGGTACGGTGTTTTGGGATGACATGTTGTATTTTGGTTGTTCTCTCATCTGAGCACAATATATTTCACTGGGAGCTTGTCTAAATGTTGTTTAGTAAACTTTAAAACGCTTCAGCTTGCTTTTTCTTAACTGATCTCTATTGGACATTGGGGCCATGGTGGGTGAGCGTGTGAATGTTTTCTTTAAAATGGACTTGGTGAATATTCATAGATTACTCCTCTACCTGCTAAATCCAGTTAAACTCACTTGTAAGGTTGCTGTTGTCAAATCGTGCAGAGCTGTGAACAGAAGACAGGAAACTAAGGGATTTATGTCACAGCAGCAGTTTGATGGAGCTTTTACAAACTTTAAGATAAATACTTTTAAACAGGCAAACAAAAAAAACACACTATCAAAATAAAGAATACATAAATCTAAGCTACATGCTGGTAATAACCCTAGAGATTAAATCTGGTTAGCCAGAGATTTCTGTATTGTTTGAAATCGGTTGTGATCAGCAGCTTTCCAGGCAGGTATCAGCTGATCATCTGCTGTATGCTCGGGGTAAAGATTTTATGTTCTGTTTGCCTTTGTTTTATTTATTTTGGATAAAAATGGTTTAGGTTTGGGTGTATGGGGCACAATAAATCAAGTTAATTCATCTTAAAAACCCTTCAAATGGAAAATGTTGGTCCTATGATGCTGCTGATAACACATTAAACAAGATGGTACAATAGTAGATCGCACATGAAGCAAACAGAACAACAACACAATCAAAGTGAGTCAACAGGAGGTGAGTTCAGGAAGCCGACAATGGAGGATCTGATGAGGAGGAAATTAAGCTGAGTTACAAACATGCCACTGACTTTAACCAGGCAAATGGGGCCAATCCAGAGTGAGCTGAATAGTTTAACTGCTTGTATCCAATGATCCAACATATTCACAAACATAAAGCAGGATAATCCAGAAGAATATAAAAACTAATCTTGTGAACAGTCTGAAGCTAGCTGGTCTCTGTGCCACTGTGCGTTGTTAGCTAGTTGAAACAGTCATTTGCTCACTTACAGTAACACCAGCAGAAACGATCCTTCTCTAAAGAGCTTTTATAACAATTGTCTGTTATTGTCGTAAGCCAAGGCACATTTATTTGTATTGCACATTTCCTTGTTTTATATAAAGATTAAAACAACTTTAATTGTCACAATTAAAGATTATTCAATTAAGAATGAGGGAAAAGGCATTAAATAGTAAACTTAAGTAAAATACGATAAAAAGTTACACTTAGAACAAAACCACATTTAAAAAGCTGGACTGAAGAACCATGACTAGTTCAATTAAACAGAGATAACATATCATCCCCTTATCTCACATATGCACAGTTAAAAAGAACTGTGGTTCAAATTGATCTCACGTCTCCAGGCGGGCTGTCCCGCTCAATAAAACTGAAACACAGCCTTGCTCTGTTTGGTCCTGACGTTCTTGAGACCAGAACCTGATCTTCTCTCAGTCAGATCTGGTTCCTAACATCTGAGAGTACTTTGAAGACACAAGTATGTGTAACTCTCTCACCCTGTCCTCTCTCTTAGATTAAGTGGCTTGTCTCCATTCCAAGGGGAGAATGATGAAGAGACTCTGAGGAATGTCATTGCTACCAATTATTACTTTAGTAAAGAGTACTTCAGCATGACAAGCACCATGGCCAAAGATTTCATCAAAAAACACTTGATAAAAAATCCCAGGTAGGTAATTTAAACTATACTTCCTATTTTACGTCTGTCTTTCACTAAATCACTTCTTTATTTTATTGTGTGTTGAAGTGAAAGAATGACGGCTGAGGAATGTCTTCTACATCCATGGATAAAGGTGGACCAAGTTGTCAGATAATAACTATTAACTGCATTAAAAGGATGCGTAGCTGGGAGTTTCCAGTAATTAACATGTTTTTATCTGTTTTAGCCCATCACCCGCACACAAGCAGCCAAGCGGGGCAGGTCATCCATCAATATGAGGAGCTTTAAGAAGTTTAATGCCAAAAGAAAATGGAAGGTGTGTTTAAAGATCTATAGTGAAATTTAATCTTTAAAAGATTTTTCCTGAGCATTTCAAGTAGTCCAGCATGGTCTGTTATTTCTTTTACCCATAGAAATCAGTCCAGACTCAATTGCACCTTCTAAGAGGATCCTGGACTCTAAATTAAAGAACCTTAGATGTAATCATACCTTGTATGATGGAAAAGTTCAAGCTTAGAGACAGGGTGAGCAGTTCTGTCAGTCAGAGGGAGCCTTTTTCTGCTTAGACAGGATTCATATTTACTGGTCCAGGAATCTGTTTATCTATTCTGGGCAGGGAAAAACGCAGGCTCTACATTTGACATACAGACTTTAAACACTTATCTGCTTCACTAACCTCTCATCACGATTTCACCTTTGGCGCACAACAGACAAACAGTTTCAAATATGCCGTTCTTTTCTGTAACTGCCGCCATGTGGAGTCTGACCATGTGAAGTTGCCAGATATTTTTGGACCAGAGTTTATATAACTGTCAGAATGGCAGCTTAACATCTGCCACCTCTGAGCTACTTTTTGAAATGATGAAAAAGGTTCTCCTGGTACTTTCTAAACTGTAAAGTATGTAAGAAAAGCAAAGCTAAGAGAATCTGCCTGGTCTTTATTGATGAATAAGTTCCTCATTTGCAGGTAAAGCAGTTTTCCTTGATTAAAAATAAACAAGATGGTACAAGTTGTTTATAATATACTGCAGAAACAATATAATATGTTATACCTGTTTTTCAAGCATGCTTTAACTCAAAAACTGCTTTTCAGATGTCCTATAACATGGTGCTGATGTGTAACCGGCTTGTCAGTCTGAAAATGCCTTGCAAGAGCATCTCAAATCCAGATCCATTACAGGTGAGAATAAAAACATTCTTCTGTTTGGCCAGAATACGACTTTGTTAACCACATGCTCATCACTACCACTGATGTCAACGTAGCAAGTAGTCATAGCTGCTAGCTCGTAATAAAGGAAATATCTTTTTTAATTGATTTTAACTGCTATAATGTGTTTTCTCTGGATTTTCTGTGGACAGAGTCTTTATTTTAAGTGTTTGAGCAAAGCACCTTATTTTGGATTTAAATCTTTTAGTTTGTACTTCAGAAGTATATATTCTGTCAGTGTTACTAATAACATAAAAACTTTACTGTTCTGCAGAGACAATGTGAAAGTGACACCGAGGACACAGGGAGCAATCCAGCCTCTCTGCTGCGCCGCAGACTCAGCAGCAGTTAATAGGACTGAGAAGTTCCTGCTCTAAAGGATCAATGAGGGCAAACTCTTTGTTACACCTTTATAAACTGGACTCAGTGGTTCTGGTGGTTTCCATCTGGGGACATTTATGGTTTAAAAACACTTTCTTTTATATTTGTTCTAAATTGTTTAGCTGTGTTAATATTACGTGCCTTAAAGAGGTTTGTCTATTGTATGTGTCTTAAAAGAAGCTCAAGCTCATTTTGTACCATATTTAGTGGAATATTTTATATATATATATATATATATATATATATATATATTAATGTTTGGCGTTTATTTAGTCTGTATAAGTGGGAGCCAAGCAGAGCAAGTTAAAGGTTGTACATGGGTTTAACATGATGGGATTTTGAGTCCAAACTTTCACCAGCCAGTACAGCATTACTACAATCTACTTGTTTGATTGTTGTTCATCAAATACAATTAATATCATAGTTTACACTTGAGCCTCCTCTCCAGAGCATTTAGACCTCCCCAGGAAAGATCAAGAGTGTGACTCCCCTGTAGTTGGAACACACTCTACGGTCGCCCAAAGCTAGAAGTTTACATACAAATACACCTGAAAGCTGAATTCAAACAGCAAATAAAACAAACATCTTGAGGAATTTCACAAGTAAATAACTTCAGTCGGATCATACTAGCATCCAGCTGACACTAGTTAACAAAGAGTTCATCACATTTGGCCTTTTATTTCAATAAAACATTCAAAACATTTCCAATCTAAGAAAACTCAGAATTCATTCCTGGATCAGCATGAAGAGACACTAGATGATTACAGCCTTACAGCCCCATTGCCTTAACAGCAATCCTCTATACTGGGCATGCATGTGGTGACAGGGGAGAGAAAAAATTCTGCTTTAACAGGAAGTAACCTCCAGGTGAACCAGAACCATAACCTGGCTCAGTTTGAGCGGTCAGCTGCCACAACTGCCTGGGAGTTTTAGAAGACAGAAAACAGAAATAGGTGCAGAGGAAATTTTATAAAGTTAAAGAGCAAGATGTTGAGAAGCTGACAGTACCATCAACTGATGTCCCTCTCCAGAAAGGTGTCATAACTAACAACGCCTGGGAAAAGAGAAGTTAACAGTTGAAATAACTGCAAATACAGCAGATTGGACAATGTAAGACTCCAGCAGCCAAAGTCTATTGCAGCAAAACAACTATAAACTCAGGATTACGTAATCCTTTAGATTGAGACATGAGAGAAGTAGAGCAGCTACACATTATTTTCTCACAGTCTGAAGTTAAATCAGATCAAACTTGTTTTAGGTTAGTTAAAACTACCACAATTATTTCTAATTGCTAAAAGATTTTGTGAAAGCTTTTTTGTAATGTTTAAAATCCAGAGGCCAAAACATTGACTTTGTTGATTTACGTTGTACTTCGTAAAGGTCAGTTGTCTAAATTGAAGACCAATCTGCACCTAAACTTAACACCCTGGCTGATGTCTTTAGGAATTGCTTCAAAATTCCTACATATTGTTCTTTTGTCATGATGCCATTTATTTTATGAAGTTCACCAGGTAGTCTTGCAGCAAAAAGCCCCACAGCATGATGTCGCCACCATACTTCACAGTAATGATGTTATCCACCTGCTGTAAGGATGGTCATCATGGCCAGTCGCACTCTAGTTTCATCATTCCAATCAATATTTCTACAAAATAAACATCTTTTTCCTTGTGTGCATTTCCAGTCAGTATGCAACACGTCTCATGCTGGATAATGAAACTGTTCTACCGTCTTTGGGTTTTGTTCTGTGGTCGATTTGCTCATTTTTAGACCCAAACTATTTCATCTCTAGAGAACAGAACCCATCTACTTCCTGAGTTGGTTGGCCATTCTCCTCATGCATATAGGTGTCTGATTAAAGGAACGTAGCACCTTCAAGCATCTGGAAATTATTACCTGACTTGTGTAGCGTCACAATTCTCCATGTGATGTGTTGGCTGATTTGACATGGAAACTAAGAGCAAATGTTACCCAGCTGTGATTTAGCAAAAACCTTACTTGGTCAAAGTAAATTCTTTTACAAAGAAAATAGGGAGATTGTATGGGCTGGGACTCATTAGAGACAGCAAGGATCTTGACAGGAAGCAGAGGAAACAATTATCATAACATTTAGACTTTTAAACAAGTTGAAAAACTGCTGACGGAGCAAAAAGCATCAAGCATCAATATAAATCCACATAACAGTTAGATCTGAAAGATCACATTCTAACCCTGAAAGCTTTAATGTAGCCTGGTGACCCACACACATGTCCTCTCCTGTCTGTGTCTGGTTTTCCTTTGCTATGATTTCGTTGTGGTTTTGGTATTCATAAAACCTCGTGGTTTAAATCACAGCGTCACCATTTTCTGCGTGTTTTCTTGAGCTCAGGGTGAAAGACTTCGGCAGGTGACTGGAATACCTCTGCAGGTCTAAGCTGAAGGCTGCTGGTTTTGTTTCCCCAGCCTCTTAAATGTGCACACAAATGCACAAATGTTAACTTCATAAACATTAAAGCATAAAAGCCCAGAAGTTTTCAGCTTTTGTGATAAATTGTCTTTGTGTGATCAGACTCCCAGCATTGATCATTCACTTTACTTAACAGCCAGCATGAGGGACATATTGGAAAACATTGATAGATAATCTTCGCCTAATCCTGTAATATATATATATTGTGATACAGAAAGTACAGCATTTTTTAAATTCAGGACTTTAGTTATGCTGCACTCCCTCCATCTCTTTGATAGGAAAACCTACGCTGATCACAGTGAATGATACAAGTCTGTTTTTTGTCCATTTGAAAGTTATTCCTATCTGTCAGATATTGAAAAATCATGTTTGGAGATATTATTAGTACTGTAAATATTGCAGGGTCAGTATCAGTTTTCATATCAGATTAATTTCTTCTGTACTCCTTTAGTCATCTGGGCTTGCATCACTTTGACCTTTAGCATTTTGAGCAACAGTGGTGTGAACATCTGTTGTGGTTAAACTCTGTCCAACTCCCTAAAGAAATCAATCAGTTTCCAATCTAAGGAACCCCAGCAGATTCATCAAGTCATTGACAGCAATAACTGTCTGGAATCAGCAGACAGAAACAATGGCTTGTGTTGTCGTTGACTTTACAGCAATCCCTCATACTGAGCATGCATGTAGCGACAGTGGAGAGGAAAAACTCCTCTTTAACAGGAAGAAACCTCCAGCAGAACCAGGCTCAGTATAAGCAGCCATCTGCCACGACCGACTGGGGGTTTGAAGAGACAGAAAACTAAATTAGAAGCACAGGATACTGAAATAAAAGACTTTATAGCAGCAGTTGTAGAACGTCACTGGAAGCATCTCAGCCCATGTTCTCATCCAAGAAGCTGTCTCAGCTAACAGAACGCCAGCCCAGGTGTAGTTACTATGGAGAGAAGAACACTAAGAGAAAACAAAAGGTTAACAAGGTTGAAATAACGGTAACTAAGTAGATTGGACAAAGGAAGAAAGTAGCAGAGAGAGAAGTGGTCAGATTGTCCTCCAGCAGTCTAAGCCTATAGCAGCATAACTATAGAAAAACTTAAATAACTTAACCCT
>JAVLVB010000825.1:41941-63387 GCA_032876305.1 Orestias chungarensis
CCCTTCATTGGCTCCCTGTCAAACTTAGAATAGATTTTAAGATTCTTCTTTTGACATATAAAGCCCTCACTAATAAAGCTCCATCGTATATCAGAGATCTGATTACTCCTTATGTCCCTAACAGAGCACTTCGCTCTCAGACTGCAAGTTTACTGGTGGTTCCTAGAATCTCTAAAAGCACAATGGGAGGCAGATCTTTAAGTTATCAGGCTCCTCTCCAGTGGAACCAGCTTCCAGCTTTAGTCCGTGAGGCAGACACCCTGTCTAGTTTCAAATCTAGGCTTAAAACCTTCCTGTTTTATAAAGTTTATAGTTAGGAAGATGTAGAGAAGACAGCCTAATCCGGTTGGGGAGGAAATCAGTCTTGACAGACGGTTCTCCTTTGCTCTACCTTCTTCATGTCTCACTCCATAGGGTTATTTAAGTTTTTCTACAGTTCTGCTGCTATAGGCTTAGACTGCTGGAGGACAATCTGACCACTTCTCTCTCTGCTACTTTCTTCCTTTGTCCAATCTACTTAGTTACCGTTATTTCAACCTTGTTAACCTTTTTTTTTGCTCTTAGTGTTCTTCTCTCCATAGTAACCACACCTGGGCTGGCGTTCTGTTAGCTGAGACAACTTCTTGGATGAGAACATGGGCTGAGATGCTTCCAGTGACGTTCTACAACTGCTGCTATAATCTCTATTATTTCAGTATCCTGTGCTTCTAATTTAGCTTTCTGTCTTCCCAAACCACCAGTCGGTCATCGCAGATGGCTGCTTGTACTGATCCAGGTTCTGCTGGAGGTTTCTTCCTGTTAAAGGGGAGTTTTTCCTCTCCACCATCGCTACATGCATGCTCAGTATGTGGGATTGCTGTAAAGTCAACGATAACAAAAGCCATTGTTTTGGTCTGCTGATTCCAGAGGAGTGAATGCTGCAAGTCAATGACTTGATGCAATCTGCTGGGGTTCCTTAGATTGGAAACATTTTCAAATTGATTTGTTATGATGTATCTTTGATTTTAATTGATTTTCTGTGAAGAAAATACACCTACCCTACAGCATACTCACACCAACCCTACCAATAATTATTTCCACAAAATCCTCAGAGAGGGAAACTATAGTGTTCTTCTTGGTTGCAAAGTCCTGGTGTTCTTCAGATCTTTTTGCGTTGAATTTGAAAACGTTTGGTATGAAAATCAAGCGCTGTTAAACTTACCCTGTAGAATACAGCAAAACTGCGTATTTTCTACAGTCAAATCACAAAATTGTCCCTGGGAAAATGTTTGTTCCACAATTGCCTAAGCAGTCCTAGAAAAATTTTGAATTCTCTGACTTGTTGAGACCAAACTCCACACCCAACAAATTACCCAAGAAAACCTTGCACGTCCAAACGATTCAGACTAAAATGCTGGCAATAGATTGAGTTTTTTATTTTTCAAGAGGTCAAATGTTTGTCATGTCAACGGTAGTGAATGGTGCCTTAGTGCTACACTAAAAGTTTCCTCATCAAAGTATAGCTAAGTGCAGCTTTGCAGTTTCTGTAGTGCAGGGGTTGTCATGTTTGCTTTACATGCAACAGGTCTTATCCACCCCTATGCTTCCCTCGGGACATGCAACAACCTAGGTGGTACGCTTCTTTGGGGCTTCTCCACACCGTAACCCCCCTTGGCTTTTGGGGAAAACAGTAAATGTGGACTCAACAGAGAACAGTACATGTTTCACATTGTCCACATCCCAAGATTGACGCCCCTTGCACAATTGAAACGGACATTTGGTATTGGTTTGGCCAAAGGTTTGGCTATAGAAGCCCTGCCGTGTATTTTGACCCTGTGGAGTTCCTGACCTACAGTTTTGCTGGAAACAGGAGAGATGAGGTGAACATTTAATTCTGCGTGATTTGGGTTTTATGTTTTTCTGAATACAATCCGATTTAACAACCAAACATCCCTTTCAGAAAGCATCCTCTTGTGTTCACAGTTAATCCTGTTGAGTGTGGTTCGTCCTTCTTGATGGTATGATGACATTACCCGGAATACCGTGGCTGTTGATACATTCCAAAGACTTGATGTCTTGGTCCCAGATGCTCAAGCAAAACTTGCCCTGTAGTACACAGCAAAATGTGGGTATTTTCTACAGTCAACTCAGAAATTTTTCCGTGGGACGATGTTTTTTCCACAACTGGTTAAACAGTCCAAAATGAAATGAAAACCCTTTACCTTTTTAAACAGAAGTCCACACCCAATAAATTACCCAGTGATGGTCAATGGCACCATTCCTCATCAATGTATAGCTCAGTGCAAACTTTCAGTTTCTGCAGTGTAATGGTAATCATGTTTGCTTCACACGTAAAAGATCTCTGGTTCAAAACCAAACTTAAGGATTGTTTTGGGTTTATATTCATTACAAGCCCTTTAAGATGAAGATGACCCTTTCACCTGACCAGACAAATATACAGTCTTTTCTGTAATGAAGGGCTGGTTTCAATGAGGAGGCCCCTACACTGATTGGATGATTGGTGGAGCAATCAGAAGGATGTCTAGGAAGGGTTAGTTAAGATTTGAAGTGTGGAAGTTATTTTTGAATTATGTTTACTCAAATACTCCTGACTATAATGACTAGAATCCCTTTTTGTGTTTATTAGTATTTTTAAGACAACAATACCTTTGAATACTTGCATTTTTTATAATCAATTGTTTGTTAATCATTACTTAGAAAGTATGAGTTAAGGTTAAGAAAGAAGTGTATGTGCAAAGCTGCATGAGAGTGTTGTGCGAAAAAGGAATCGCACCCTGTTAACTGTCTCATAAAGGCAGTGGGGGTAGAACGGAACTGCCTGTGACAGACAAAGCGGGATTAGAGGAACTGTGGGGTTTCATCAAGATATGTCGGTGTGGAATGTTTTCAAGATGTATGTTTTTATTGATGGGATCATTGTTGGGAGGAACTCACAGCCAGAATGAACTGGTTGTAACTGGTGTTGTAAAACTAGGGGGGATAGAAGGTAAAAAACAAGACAGGCCTCTTTCATGGAGGAGCATGATAACTAAAATATCTGCCTCCCATTGTGCTTTTAGAGATTCTAGGAACCACCAGTAAACCTGCAGTCTGAGAGCGAAGTGCTCTGTTAGGGACATAAGGAGTAACCAGATCTCTGATATAAGATGGATTAGTTGATTGTGAAGGCTTTATATGTCAAAAGAAGAATCTTAAATCTATTCTAAGTTTGACAGGGAGCCAATGAATGGAAGCTAAAATTGGGGAGATATGATCTCTCTTTTTAAGTTTAATCAGAACTCTTGCTGCAGCATTTTGGACCAACTGTAGACTTTTAACTGAGTTTTACGAACTTCCTGCTAAGAAAGAGTTACAATAGTCCAGCCTTGAAGTAAGAAATGCATGGACTAGTTTTTCAGCATCTGTCCTAGAGAGAATATTTCTAATTTATGCTATATTCCTAAGGTGAAAGAAGGAAATCTTACAGAGCTGTTTTATATGGGACTTGAAAGACATTTCCTGATCAAAAATAACCCTGAGGTTCTTTTTCTACATTGTCACCATACGCCAACCTGATGCTATCCAGGTCAAGTGGCTGACTAAGCAATTTCTGTTTTAGAGGTTCTGGTCCAAAGATAACAACTAATGTCTTTTCAAGAGCAGAAAGTTTAAAGTCATCCACATTTTTATGTGTTCTAGACATGCCTGTAATCTACCAAACTGACTGGATTCATCAGGATTTGTTTTACCAATACGGAGCATGTATATAGTAAAGAGAATTGGGCCAAGTACAGAACCCTGTGGTACTCCAAAAATAACCTTACAATGCGGAGAAGATTTGTCATTTAGAACAAACTGGGATCCATCAGACGAATCCCAAAATATATTGATAAAGCGATTTCTGTATATCAAAAGGAAATTAAATTAGCCAGTGGGAGTTTTGAAATAGAAAATAACGTAACAAATATCATCAATAGAGAGGTGATGTAACATTTCTGTATTGCATTAATTATATTTACAGACGTATTTATTAAATTTGAAGGATAATAAAAAAATATATTGAAAAGGCACTTAATTTATCCCAAAGGGAAATTAAATAACCCAGTGGGAGTTTTGAAATACAAGGTATGTTCAATAATTATTAAATACTACGTCTAAATAACTAATTTAAGTGTCAAATTTTAGTTTATTGTTTTGTAAATGTGTAAACTTAACTTAAGTATTATTGTTCAAATATTATCTACAGATTTATTCATTAAATGAAAAAAAAGAACAATTTTATTACTTTAGTTATGTTATCACTAATTAAAACACATTATAGAGAAAAATTACAGTAAGAAAAATGTTTATAAACCATTATGTCTGTTGGTAACCATGACTACCACTTCAAATAACGCCCCCTAGAATTACGTCATTGCCACGATTAAAAAGGAATCCATTCATCCATTTGAGCCAATCAGAAGGAAGCAACCAGTCACGTGTTTCAATCTACAGTCTATGAATGTAGACCTTCTGCAGCCATTTAGTCACTAATCATTTCCTTTTTTGTCTTTCAGATCCAGTTTTGTGAAATAATAACCTAATAAATATTAACCATAGAGAGATGATGTGACATTTAAGAATTGCTTAAATTTGACATATTTATTAAATTTGAACCAGAAATACAAACAATATATTGATAAAGCGATTTCTTTATATCAAAAGGAAATTAAATTAGCCAATGGGAGTTTTGAAATAGAAAATATTAAGGAGTAAATACTGCATTTAAATCACAATTTGAGTTGTAAAGTTTTATTTTTCGTAAATGAGTGAACTTAAATCAAGTAGTATTTTTCAAAAATTATCTACAGATTTATTTATTAAATGAAAATAAAAGCTAAAAATTTTGTTACTTTAGTAATTTTATCACTAATTTAAACTTTTTATACATAATATTTATACCCACACAAATGTTTACAATGTTTACAGTTTTGTGATAAACCAACCTAACAAATATCATCAATAGAGAGATGATGTGACATTTATGTATTGCATAAATTATATCTACAGACGTATTTATTAAATTTGAAACAACAATAAAAAAGTATATTGATAAAGTAGTTTATCCCAAAGGGAACTTAAATAAGCCAGTGTGAGTTTTGAAATACAAGGTATGTTCAATAATAACTTTTCTGTTCTACTTGTGTGTTTCCGAACACAATTTAGCAGTAAGCTTAACTCCCGTTGAATGAATACTTATAATGCCATGCCCAAAATAAATCAACATGAACCCTATAAGCACAATGCAGCTATCAAATACCACATTTACTTCACATATTCAACAAATAAGATATTTAATAATACCACTCAAGAATATAGAATGAAAAATTACAGACGGTGATGTCTTTGTCACAAACGAAAAGCTGACTACAACAGATTCACCTCTTCACCTGTGACTAAGTGAAAAACTAAAAGAAGTGGCTGATTTCTTCTCCCATCCCTGACATCACCTTCAAAATAAGACTCAATGTACTGTCACAAAATTAACACTAAAAACCTATTTTACAACAAACTAAAGGGCAGAACACTCCTCACCTGGTATCTGTCAAGATGCCACATATCAGTATGTAAAACATAAATTTATAAGCCTGTTAGTCCTCATTCTTTAAAAGCATAACAACTTCTGTACTAGGCCTGAGAAACTTTTTTGCCGTTCCATCCTTGATGACCTTAACCTCAATCTTGCAGACCTTGCCATCACTGCCTGGAAAAGTGTCAGTCACGAGAGCCATAGGCCAATCATTGCGGCATGTATGATCATCCTTCAGCAAAATAACGTCTCCCTGTTGAACATTGGGACTTACTCTTGCCATTTTTGGTGAAATTGTAGGGTGTGAAGGTATTCGTGTCTCCAGCGATGCCAGAATTCGTCGGCCAATCATTGAACTTGTTACTTATACAGAACTTTTTCAATAAATTCCCCTGGAGGAGGTAAAACACTCTGCTTCTGAGTGAGAAGCATTGTTGGGGTAAGTATCTGTGGGACATCTGGATCTGGAGGAGACAGAAACTAGTGGTCTTGAGTAGATGATGGCTGTCACATCTGCCATCAGGGTGCACAGGACTTCATGAGACAAGCTTGAGGAGGGAGTACGCATCAACATCGAGTCTAAGATTCTCCTTGTGATTCCAATCATGCGTTCCCCTACAAGCCCCATGTGTGAAGAGTGAGGTGGATTGAAACGCCACATACCTCCTTGATAGTTTGCGTACCTCTGGACTTCTGCGTCCGTCACCATTTTATGGAACTCCAGCTCTCTGCAAGCACCAATGAAATTGATCCCACAGTCTGAGTGTAGCTGCTTGGAAGGACCACAGATTCCAAAGAATCTTCTTAAAGCATTGATGAATGAAGAAATGTCTAAGGAGTCAATGACTTCGATGGGGACTGCACGTGTGCTCATGCAACTGAACAATACAGCCCAGCACTTTTCTGAGCCATGCCTCCTTTTGTGCGCCTAGCTGTTACACTCCAAGGACCGAAAACATCCCGACCAGTGTAGGTAAAAGGGGGTGAAGTGCTCAGTTGTTGTTGCGGGAGATCTGACATCTTCTGCTTCTCTCTGTTTTCACGGAGCTTTCGACAGATAATACATGCATTAAGAACAGCACTTATACAACGCTTGCCACCCATTAACCATATGCCAGCAGCTCGAAAGGCGCCTTCAATGAATGTCCGACATTGATGCTCAATTTGCTCATGATAGTGTCTGATGAGCAATGTGGACAGATGGTGTTTTTCTAAAAGAATGACTGGATGCTTTTCTCTGTCGCTAAGGTCAGAAAGTTTAAGCCTTCCTCCAATCGTTAGCAGGCCGTCGGAATCTACAGTCGGATTTAACATAGTCAGTGGGCTTCCTTTTGGAACATTATTTCCATTGAGAGAATGTCTAGCTCTTCAGAGAAGGAGGCTCGCTGCACAGCAAGAACAATCACTGTTGTGGCCTTTGACATCTCATCAGTGGTGAGGGTTTTGGACACCAGTGTCCACCACTACATTATGTGGGGTTTGGAGTAGAAGCAGCATTAATGGATGAATGAATGAATGAATGAATTCGTAGTGCAAGTTACTATAGCCTTTAAAGTGTCTCAGTCCGTTTAAAGTGTCTCAGTGCGGGTATGTAAAGGTGTTTAAAATATATTTTCAATGTAAAGTGTCAGTGCAGTGGTTGTTCAAGTGGAGTTTGAGAGTCTCACTGCTTCAGGAATGAAGCTGTTTCTCAGTCTGGCTGTTTTACACTTGATGCTCCGCAGTCTCCTGCCTGAGGGGAGGGTTACAAAAATTGAGTGTAATGGGTGGGTGGGATCTTTCATGATGCAGGTGGCCCTTTTCCTGCATCTGGAGGTGTAAATGTCTGTGGTGCTGGGGAGGCTGACTCCAACAGTCCTCTGTGCAGCCTTCATCAAATTCTGCAGAGCTTTCCTGTCTGCAGCAGAGCAGCTTTTATGCCACACGTTGATGCTGGAGCACAAGACACTCTCCACCACACATCTGTAGAAGGAGGAAATGGCGTCCTATGTGGATCGATTTTTCCTGTATGCATAGTCTGTAATGCACTTGATGGCCTTCCACATGCTCTGTGGATCCTGGGAGGAAAAGTGTCCCTGGATTTTCAGAGCATATGCAGATTTTGCCCTCTTATCTCCTGCAGTCAGCTCTCTTCTTGCCCTCCTGAGCTCTTGTGAGTCACCAGACCTGAAAGCAGCATCCCTAACTTTCAGCAGAGAACGCACCTCTGCATTCAGCCTTTTTTCTGGTTCGGCTGGCAAGTCACAGTCTTGGTGGTGGTGACATCCTCCACACACTTGGTGATGTAGCTGAGAACAGCATTGTAGTCTTCCAGGTACAGCTCCCCCTCGTACTCAGCCGCCTCCCAGAAGACCTGCCAGTCTCTGCAGCCGAAGCAGTCCTGCAGCACAGCGTCTGCGTCACAGTGCCACACAATGATGGTCCTCTGTGTGGCTCTGGAGTGTCGCAGCGGTAGATGGTAAGCCGGCACCAGCATGACAGAGATATGGTCGGAAAGCCCGAGGTTTGGGCGGGGGAAGGCTCTGTATGCGTCTCTTAGGTTGATGTAAACGCGGTCCAGCGTGTTATTTCCACGTGTTGGAATGTTCACATGCTGTTTAAACCTCGGCATGCTGTTCGTCAGTTCTACGTGGTTAAAGTCCCCCGCTATCACATAGAACGCCTCCGGGTGCTTCTGAAGCAAGCTGATGTTGTCATGGAGCTCCTTCAGCGTGGTGTTAGCATTAGCATCCGGCGCTATGTAAACAGCTATAACGAACACAGCCATACACTCCCGAGGCAGATAGTGAGGTCTGCACTTCACAGTTCGCTGTTCTGTCGCCTCGGAGCAGTGGCTGTTTTCCAACACGCATTTTGTGCACCAACCTTTGTTGATATAGACGCATAGTCCGCCCCCGCGGGCTTTCCCGGAGAGCTGGTTGCGGTCCGCTCGGAAGAGCTGCCTGCCGGCGAGTTGGAAGGCTGAGTCCGGCATGGTGTCGTTCAGCCAGGTTTCTGTGAGACAAATCACCGCGGAGTTCCTCATCTCCTCAGAAACACTGATCCTCAGCTGCAGCATGTCCAGCTTGTTGTCCAAAGAGCGAACGCTGGACAGGAAAAGTGACGGAATCGGTGGTTGGTTAGCATTATCCTTTAGCTATCGTGCTCGGATGTTAACGTCTAGATTTCAACTGACCAAACTGTCCAAACTGTCCTTAATCCTACAAAGTGGCGCATGAGTTTGGGCTCGGAACCGAAGTAAAAAAAAATTAAAACAGGGTGTTCCTTAGGAGCGTGAGAAGCCGCTGCACTATCGCGCGCCACCATCTTCATTCTCAGTCGTTGTCCAATGGACGAATTTTAAGTGCAGATGATGAAAAGCAGCCTATGGCGTTGGTATTTCATTACAATTGTCCGGTAAATCATCACATTCAATCAGTGTTGGGAGTGGAAAACTACTTCCGTCATTCAGTGCCTTAATCTGGTAGCCATTTGCTCTCCTGCCACAGGTTGACACTATGCCAGCACAGGTCTTCAGGGTGTAGGGATATGAGTCTGCTTTGATTTTAAATAAGTTGAAAAACTCTGACATGGCCAGAAATCTTGCTCTGGTCATTGATCATAGCATACATTTTGATAGCGTTTTGTGGTTGAGGTACTGGGTAAACCTTGAATAGACAGATTTTAGAACAAGATTTTGAAGTGAAATGGTCCCACTGAACGTCAATGCACAGAGGACTCACGACAGGTGCTGGCATAGTGTCCTCCTTTTCGGACTCCCCGTCGTCATCTATCACTGGACTTGAAGGCTTCATGAACCAGTGAGGTGTACCAGGGTGAAGAGCCGAGATGTGCTTGTCACTGTCACATTGATCACATTTCAGTGTGACTTTGCAGTCACGAGCGAGATGAGAAGTGGACGAGCAGCACTTAAAACAGATTCCTTGATCTTTCATGTAAGCCTTGCATTCTTCTTTGGTTTTTAGCCTGAAGCCACGACACTTCTTTAACTAGTGAGGTTAGTTATGGATGGGGCAATGCTTGGCCACATCACCTTTAAGTGGTACTTCGTTTTGTATAACTCCAGAAGAGACTTTAGTGTTGTGCACTGAAACTGGGGTTCTGAAATTAATGTGATGTGAGACTGGATTTTCTGTCACAGAACTGCTTCCAGAAAGGGCAAAGCTGGGTTCGTTTCTTGTTTTGGCTTGGTAGCAAATGAAGGAGGTGAAAAAGGAGAAGGGTGGTTAACCAATCTTGTAATCCTCTATACTTTGACCCCTGAGTGTTCCATTTTTCTTGCAGGTTGTATGGCAACTTTTCGAGAATGGGTTTGACGCCACGAGCTGTGTCCAAGTATGCCAAACCGGGGAAGTAGCCATTCTCCTTTGCTGAGAGTAGCTCCATCACCAGATTCCCTAGCTCTCTTAATTTGTGATTATTGTTGTTTGTGATTTTAGGAAAGTTGTCTAACTTCTGCAAAAGAGCACTTTCTATGATTTCTGGAGCACCATAATATTCATCCAGCCTGTCCCAGGTCATATTTACTGCAAATTGGGTTGTCAATATGAACAGCTCTTAAGCGTTTGACAAATCCAGAAGATTACTTAACAAGCCACTTTGAGATTAAATCCAACTGTTCACTGGCAGTGAGATAATTTGGTATTTGGCCGAAGTATATTGGACTTTGGTTCTTGTATCTGTACCTCACTTTGAACTTGGAAGTCGTCGTCTCTAGCTAGCTGAGCTGGTGTAGTCCAGATGTGAGCGGTCCTATATTGGTTAGATGCTTCAGAAGTTGATTGTGGCTGAAATCGTGGAGGCCAGCATTCTTTCACAATATACTCCACTTTATTGATGTTCTTGTTTGATGGATGTGGGCTATTTTAAATGGGATACTCTGATATCAACGACATATTGAAAGATTCAGTGCGTTGCTTAAGCTGCATAGATTTGTCTTTGATGTAGTCACTTACGTGTTCATGTGTTTTCTGGACCACGTTGGGAAGGCTTTTAAAACTACGGTGTTCTTCGTTCTTTAAATCTGCTACTTCTTCCCAAACTTCGGCTTGGGCAATACCAGCTGCAGCTTCCTTTTCAAGATTAAGAGCTTCAAGGTTGGCTTCTGGTCTAGATTGTCAACTTTAATGCGGATCTCTCCCTGGGTGAATGAAACATGTGCACGTGCTGCTTTGGCTTTGGCCGTAGCATGGGCTTTTGCAGCACCGACTGATGACATTCTTGAGCGTTTCGAACTTGAACCAGTACTTTTACTGCTTTTAACCAACGCACCATCTTGTAAAGTCTTCATGTTTTTTTGTCTTGCTCCTTCATCCATACCTGATGATGTAGTTGCTTTAATGCTGTTCAGCCAGCTGTGCACCGTCTTTTACTTTTCTGCTATTCTTGTGTGTTTCCGAGCACAATTTAGCAGTAAGCTTAACTCCCGTTGAATGAATGCTAGAGTCAGGATGTAGATTCTTTGTCTCCACTTTATTCGGGTGACCCAAATGCACATGTAACATGGAGTAAACTGTAACACATAAATAAAAGATAGCTGTGTTTAATTTATTAGCATTAGAAAAAAGGTAAACTAAGAAAATTATAATCCCATGTGTAACATATGTAGAATAATTCAGATTAAATTCTGCTAAAATGCACCATCTGCTGGTAAAAAGTTTTATTTGCATTCACCCTAGAATTATGGGTATTATGGGTAATTCTCATAGATGAGGATCACTGTCGAGGTAAAGTGTCTCTGCTTTGTTATAAAGAATTATTATTTATGCATCTTATAGAATATATTTATGGTTTTCATTTTTGCATGTTATTGAAATATGTTTAATCCAGTCATGCTAGTTCTGCTATTATATCGTTTTTGTCGTGTTTAAGAATCTTTAGTTTGTGAGAAAGTTTGGCAGTAATTCCCCACGCGGTAACACTATGGCTCCTCCTTGCAGGAGCTTGTTTATGCCAGAGACTGACCTTACCTCGATGCCCATTATTTGAAATGCAGGTGTGTTTTACCAAATCTGTGGTAGCAGATGGTTCACATAAGTCTGAGTTTTATATTAACAGTTTTACATAAAGATATGGTTCATTTATGTTTCTGCATTGTTCCAAGATGCAAGTTTATATAAACTAGAATATAAAAATGGCATCCAGTAAGTAAAATGTAAGCATTTTATTTTATTTTATTATTATTTATTATTATTTTTTTTTTATGAGCATTTTAAGTAATTGCCATATTTTTGGGAAAAAGACACGCACTGGTTATGTCTTTACTGTATACAAAATCCACTATACGATCACTGTGATTTTCAATAATTTTGTTGTGGTTACTGGATTATGGGTAATCCTCAGAGCCATGAGGATCACTGTAGGAGAGTTTGATTATGCCAGAGACTGACCTTTCCTCGATGTCCATTATTTGAAATTCAGATGGAGAATTAAAGACAACTGATGCCAGCTTGAGCTCCTTGTCGTTCATTGCCACACAAAAAGAAGCCACCAGATCTACGTAGGCCACATTGGTGCCGTGACTCGTCCGGAACTACACTGGACCGGGCTGGTGACTTCTGATCTTCATGTTGCTGGAGCTCCACAGTGCCATCAGGGTTTTCAGCAGTAGTCTAAATGGCACATTTGGTGTTTTTAAAAAATCCTTGTGAAAGGATATTTCTTTTGAGTGCTCGTGGACTCTTAGAAAAATGAGTTTCAGTAAATTTGGACAATCAAACGTTACTCCACTCAGTATGGGTAGAGGTAGTGGGTTCTTTAACACCCATGTTCCATTTTCAATGGGTGACGAAGCATTGAGTGGGGCGTTACTTGATGTAAATTCTGTAAATGATTCTTTTGTGACTGGGGAAGCTGTTACACCCAGTAGTCAGACCTGCCCTAATATTCAACCCCCTCAGTGTTCTAGCACATCTATCCCAGATTCTTATGTTAATAATGCTGGGCTAGTTGATCAGATGAGCACTATTGTCCAACAAATAGGGCAACAGCTTGCTGATAGTGTTATGGCACACCTGAACTCAAGCAACCCAAGTGGAACTTCGGAAAAAAAACCTCAAAATGAGAGCCATCATGTCCCATGCAGCTCATTAGATCTTTCTCAGGTCCAGCTTGTCTCCAGAAGACAGGTGAGGGAACCACCTATTTTTAAGCCTACAGTTACGGTTGATCAATGGGAGGACTAAATGAGAAATTACATAAAAAAGAATGGTGTACAGCAAGAACACTAGGCTGAGGAGATCTTCATCCATCTTAGAGGCAGAGCAAGGGATGTTGTGAGGTGTGGAATATGGAGCTGTGGAATTGAAGTTCAGCACAATCCACAAACTATCTATTCACTTCTGCGAAAACATTTTGGGTCTGATCAGCGCTCCCCCGTTGCACTTGCTGATTTTTACTCCACCCGGCCAAAAGAGGATGAAGATCCATTCGAATATTTGCTTAGGCTGAATGGAGCAGCTGATGTTGCTGTTAGTCGTCTTAAGGAAAACGGTAAGACCTTTGACAATCCAAGTGTTGAAGTTACTCGCATGTTCATCAGAAACTGTCCATGTAAAGATTTAGCTCTCACCTTCAGATCCAAGACCATAGAAAAATGGTCGGCACAAGATGTTCAGGAGCTGTTGCATGAGTATCATATTGAAAAGGGACTGCGGTCTGCTCAGAAAGAAAGCAGGATCAGTAAGAACTGGGCATAGGTGGAATGCACAGCGCCCACATCCGTTCATAAGCAGGAACTGCAACAATGTGTTGCCCCTGACAACTCCACTATGGAAAGGCTGATTAGCATGTTGGAGAAAGTGCTACTTCAAGCCCAATGCAACTCCCAGTCCAGCAGAAGGCAAACTTTTAAAAGCCGCTTGCCGAGCATTAAAGGACTGAACGACATACCATGTTCTGTGTGTAATGATAGTTCTCACACTGCACTTATGCACTGCCGCCAGAATTACCTATGCTTCTTTTGTCATCTTCCTGGCCATTCAAGTCGAAACTGCCGTCAGAGAGAGCAGCTACCTTTCCACAACCAGAAGGAAAACTGATAGATCTGCGTGGCGGGGAGGATAGCGCAGATCGTCTTACTGACACTCCCACCATGGATTCTTATGATGATGACTGTGAGACACTGAACATTAATTACAGCAGCAAAGTTCCACCACAAAAGACACTGATTGTGCAAGCCTCTCAGAGACTTTCTAAGACTGACAGCTTGTTCTATACAGATGTGACTGTTGGAAGCAAACTTTTTCTCAAAGCCCTTGTTAATAGTAGATCAATGGCATGCACCATAACTGAGGAGGCTGAAGCAAAACTTTTAAGCTGTCTCACAAACCTGGATAAGAATCCAGCTGCTGATTTTGTTATTGTTGCATGTGGAGGTCATGTCATCACACCTTCTGCATTGTATGAACTCAATCTAACAGTTTTTGGCTTTAATGTCATAATCCCTGTTTTAGTGGTTCCGGGCCAAACTGATGAAATGATATTGGGAAGTTATGCTATTAGATGGCTGATTTCACGGATGAAAATCTCTTTTGGTGAGACAACTGACTGTTCCTCACAGAGAAGCATTCACAAAGACAATTTGCCCTGTTTAATGTCTTTGCTGTCAGACTCAATGTCCTGTGACCCAGGCATAAAACCCATCAAAGTGGGCACAGCCAAACTCAAAAGGTCTGTTACTCTCCAGCCCCTAACTGAACATTTAGTTTCGGCCAAACTGCCTACATCTAATGTTTCTTTGGTTGGATGTTCAGTCATAATTGAACCAACGCAGTCCAAGTGCAGACCCAGATAAATTCTAGTTGGGAGAGTTGTGGCGTCACTGTATGGTGACGGGTGTGTTCCTGTCAAGATAGTAAATCCAACTGAAAAACCTCTCTCTCTGAGAAGAAATGCAAAAGTTGCTGAAGTGTCCTCTGGTGTTTCTTTACATGACTTCACCAAACCTGAGTGCATCCAGTCAAACACACAGTACGCCAAAGACCCTGTAAAGACACCAGTAACTGAAGAGGAGATGTCTCATATTCTGAGGGAAATTGGACTACAGGACTTGGACCTCTCATCCTGTGAAGTCTCCCGTGAGTGGAAAAACAAGTTATTGCGAATCATTCAGCAGTATGTATACATATTTTTTCGGCATAAGATGGATTGTGGGGATGCTACAGATTTTGTGCACAGAATACGTCTTGTGGATTACAAGCCCTTTAGGCTACCATAGAAGCATGTTCCGCCCTGCCATTATGAAAAACTGCACTTTGCTCTGAGTGAAATGGAGGAGTTAGGAATTATTCGTAAATCACAAAGCGAATACTCCTCTCCTCTGGTTCTGGTTGTTAAGCCTAATGGAGATCTCCGCATCTGCAATGATTTTAGATGGCTGAATGCGCAAACTGTTAAAGACGCGCATCCATTGCCTCATCAAACAGATGCCCTCGCTGCACTTGGTGGGAATGTATTCTTTTCCAACATGGACCTGACTTCGGGGTTCTATAATGTGATGTTACATGAGGATGACAAAAGGTTTACTGCCTTTTCGTCTCCATTTGGCCTGCATGAGTACAATAGGATGCCTCAAGGCTTGACCAACAGCCCCGCAACTTTCATGCGGATGATGATGTCTATCTTTGGGGACCAGAATTTCACTAGCTTGCTATGTTATTTGGATGACCTGATGGTCTTTGCCCTATCTGAACATGTTGCGCTTGATCGGCTCCAGATGGTTTTCTCTCGTCTGGCTACAAATAACTTAAAACTGTCTCCAAAAAAGTGTCACTTCCTTCATAAGTCAGGGAAATTTTTGGGTCATGTGTTACGTGAGGAAGGTGTAAGCACTAATCCTAGTAAAGTTCAGGCTATCAGTGAGGTACAGGAAAATGATCTTATGGAGTATGATGGTGAGACACCATGTGCCAGGAAAATTAAATCCTTTCTTGGTATGGTCCTTTATTATCATCACTTTATTTATAAGTGCTCTGTCAAAGCTAAACCATTCTTTAGCTTTGTAGCTGAGCCTGGGACGACGAACAGAAAAGGGCGAAGCAACAAACCCAAATTCAAAAAGGGTCAGGTTAAACTGTCCCCATCTGACTGGATTGATGAGTGCAAGGAAGCGTTTAAAACTTTGAAAAATGAATTGATAAGTAGTTTTACCTTGGCTCATCCGGATTTTAATGCTCCGTTCATCCTTGCGGTTGATGCCTCTTTTGATGGTATTGGAGCTGTTTTGTCACAGCTTCCTCCTGATGGAAGGGTGGCTAGACCAGTGGCTTTTGCCAGTAGGACTCTCTCATGCTCGCAGCTAAACTATCCAGCACATCGCTTGGAATTTCTTGCGATTAAATGGGCAATATGCTACAAGTTTAGCCACTCGATAAAAGGGCGTCCTTTCACAGTCTGGACAGACAACAACCCATTAACATACATACCAACCAAGCCAAGGTTAGATGCATGTGAACATGGGTTTCCAGGCTCGCTGCCTATAGTTTTGATCTGAACTATGTTCCTGGTGGCAAAAATGTTGTTGCTGATGCCTTGAGTAGAGAACCCTTGGATCAGTCGTGCATGAGCCATCGCATTGTTACTGAACCATATACCGCACTACTTAACCAGGTGACCGGTATGATGGAAAAAACGGTCCAGGATGCATTTCGTTGTACGAACAACTGTCAGATGGTTGTTTAGTGCACAGATGACAATGCCGAGGTGCCCTTATCAACTCCCTGGACATCCTTGACATCACAAGATGTGTCAGCTGTACTTGAGGCACATGAGTCTGAAGGTTTCAGTCAGATGAGAGCCACTGATCCAACTGTCTTGCAACTCAGTGACATTGATCAATCTCCCTTAATGCCAAAGATTGAACCTGCTAATTTACAAGGTCAGGATGGTGTGTTGGGCAGACTTTTCTATTATATGCAGACCCACCAGACGTGAACGTGCAAGTGAGTCACCTGGTGTTTTAAACCTGCTGAGACATTGGCCAAAGCTTGTCATTAAAGATGGCCTGATGTACAGAGGTAAGAAAGACAAACAAATGAACATGACAACTCAACAATTTATTGTCCCTGACTCTTTAAAAGCCAAAATTCTCCAAGGGCTACATGATTCAGCTGGTCATCAGGGCCAGGCCCGGACGCTGTCTCTCCCCAGACAGAGATTCTTTTGGATTGGGATGGAACGTGACATCATTAACCATGTGAAGTGCTGTTTTCGATGTGTAGTTGGTAAGACTCCAGAACCTAATGACAGAGCTCCCCTGGATGTCCTAGTTGTAACAGACCACTTTTCCAAGATGGCACATGCGTTTCCATGCAAAAATCAGTCAGCCAAACAAGTTAATTGTCGTCTGTGGGATGACTTCTTTTGAATATATGGCTTTCCTAAACGCATTCATTCAGATCCAGGAGCAAATTTTGAAAGTCTTCTCATTAAAGAACTTCTGGAAATGGCTGGCATACAAAAATCTCACACTACGCCATACCACCCGATGGGGAATGGCATTGATGAACGTTATAATAGAACCTTAGGAAACATGATATGAGCACTTCCTCCCCACTCCAAGGCAAGATGGCCTCAGATGCTCAGCTAACCTTCTGCTACAATTGTACTGAGCATGAAACGACCGGGTTTGCACCTTTTTTCTTTGTGTTCGGCAGGTTTTCGACATGCTCTGTCAAATGGCCCAGTTGTAGACCATCATGAGTTTGTCTCCCGCCTCAAACATGACCTTTCTGTGGCTGCCCGCATTGCTCAACAAAACAGTTGAGCAGAACAAGCCCACCAAGCAATGTTCTACAACCGCAAAGCTAAAGGTTCTCCTCTCGATGTGGGTGACAGAGTTTTGGTTGCTAATCGTGGTGAGCGAGGGAAGAGGAAAATTTCAGACAGTATATGAAGTGGTGTCTGTGAAGCCTGATATAAATGTGCATTGCATCAGAGATCCTGTAACATCTAGGACCAATGTTTTTCCACAGAAATCTTCTCCTTCCTGTCAATTTTCTCACTGCTGCTGCCGTTTATGATGATGCGAACCATTCCCCTTGCCCTTCCACAGCAGGATGTGGACTCTCTGACCCTGTTGTGCCTGATGATGTACAGGAAAATGACACTAAAACTGTGAATTGGCTTTGGCAGATGGAGGACAATAGTTGTATGGATGAAGTTGTAGATCCCCCTGACTGTGCTTCTGACATTCCAGTATGTGATTCTTCAGTGGACGTTGTGTTTCCTGTCTCGAGTGATGTGACCAAGGATTTGCCTGAACCTAACCTCCCTGAATCAATTGCACTGTCAAACTCTCCTACACCAGTTTCCAACCTTACAACTGCAGCTGTCCACTCTGAGCTTATTCAGCAGGATCTTTCAGCTGAGCATAGTACTGACACAAAATTGGACTTGCCCGTAGCTGATGTTGTTTGCACTCAGCCGTCTCGCCTATACACTAGGTCAGTTGGGCCTGTTAAACCTCCAGCCAGACTTGTATGTGAAATGAAAGCACAGGTTTTGATTGAGTCATTGTCAACTGTGGACTCTCTCTTATCCTTTGTAAAGACCATGTTTGCAGGGTAGATTTGTCTTATTTCAAGGTTTTGTTTTCTCAGTGATTGCTTTGTAGAGCAATGGTTGTATATCAAAAGGTGTAAATGGCATCTTTTGGGTCTATGTTGGTAAGAGTATTGGCCACACTTTTGCTAAAATTATTCCTTAAGGGAAGTTTTGAACTGACTACTATGTGCTCTTTTTATTATAGTCCTGTGTGTACTTGTTTGATACAACACCATTTTAGCAGAATTTGAGGGGGGTCTATGTAACATATGTAGAATGGTTCAGATTAAATCCTGCTAAAATGCACTATCTGCTGGTAAAAAGTTATATTGCATTCACCCTAGAAAGAGCGGGGTATTATGAGTAATCCTCAGAGCCATGAGGATCACTGTAGAGGTAACGTGTCTCTGCTATGTTATGAAGAAATATTATTTATGCATCATATAGAATATATTTATGGTTTTATTTTTGCATATTATTGAAATATGTTTAATCAAGTCACGCTAGTTCTGCTATTATATCGTTTTTGTCGTGTTTAAGAATCTTTAGTTTGTGAGAAATTGTGGCGGGAATTCCCCAAGCGGTAACACTATGGCTCCTCCTTGCAGGAGCTTGTTTATGCCAGAGACTGACCTTACCTCGATGCCAATTATTTGAAATGAAGATAGAGAATTAAAGACAACTGATGCCACCTTGAGCTCCTTGTCGTTCATTGCCACACAAAAAGAAGCCACCAGATCTACGTAGGCCACACATGCCCAAAATAAATCAATATGATCCTATAAGCACTATGGAGCTATCAAATTCCACATTTACTTCACACATTCTTATCAAATAAGATATTGCATTTTTTTTACAACAAACTAAAGGGCAGAAAAATAACTATTAAATACTGCATATAAATCACTAATATAAGTGTAAAATCTTATTTTATTTTTTTGTAAATGTGTAAACTTAAATCAAGTAGTATGTTGCAAATATTATCTTCAGATTTAATCATTAAATGGAAAACATTTTTAGTTACTTTAGTTATTTTATCACTAATTTAAAAAGATTATAAAGAATAATTACAGTCAGAAAAATGTTTATAAACCATAATATATGGTGGTAACCATGCCTACAAGTTCAAATAACTTCCCCTACAATGATGTCATAGCCACGATTAAAAAGGAATCCCTTCATCCAGTTCAGCCAATAAGAAACAAGAAACCAGTCACATGTTTCAATCTAGAGTCTATGAATGTAGACATCCTGCAGCCATTTAGTCACTAATCATTTCCTTGTTTGTCTTTCAGATCCAGTTTTGTGAAATAATAACCTAATAAATATTAACCATAGAGAGATGATGTGACATTTAAGAATTGCTTAAATTTGACATATTTATTAAATTATAAGCAGAAATACAAACAATATATTGATAAAGCGATTTATTTTTATCAAAAGAAAATTAAATTAGCCAGTGGGAGTTTTGAAATAGAAAATATTAAGCAGAAACTACTGCATTTAAAACCCATTATAGAGAATAATTACAGTCAGAAAAAATGTATAAACCATAATCTCCAGTGGTAACCATGGCTACAACAAATAAGGCCCAGTAGAATGGCGTCATAGCCACGATAAAAAGGGAATCAGTTCAGCAATCAGAAGCAAGCAACAAGTCACGTGTTTCAATCTAGAGTCTATGAATGTAGACTTTCTGCAGCCATTTAGTCACTAATCATTTCCTTTTTTGTCTTTCAGATCCAGTTTGTGAAATAATAACCTAACAAATATAATCAATAGAGAGATTATGTGAAATTTAGGAATTGCATGAATTATAGCTACACATGTATTTATTAAATTTGAATCAACAATAAGAAAATATATTGATAAAGTACTTTACTTATCACAAAGAGGAAATTAATTAAGCCAGTGGGAGTTTTGAAATACAAGGTATGTTCAATAATAACTATTAAATACTGTATGTAAATCATTCATTTAAGTGTAAAATACTATTTTATTTTTTAGTAAATGTGTAAACTTAAATCAAGTATTTATTTTCAAATATTATCTACAGATTTATTTGTTAACTTAAAAAAATAGAACATTTCAGTTACTTTAATCACTAATTAAAACACATAGAGATTAATTAAATTCAGACAAATGTTTATAAACCATAAGGTCCGTTTGTAACCATGGCCAAAAGTTCAAATAATGCCCCCCACAATGACGCCATAGCCACGATTAAAAAGGAATCCCTTCATCCAGTTGAGCCATACAGAAGCAAGCAACCAAGAATCAAGAATCAGTTTATTTATATAGCGCCAATTTACAACAGGTGTCGTCTCAAGGCACTTCACAGAAAATCAATTAAAATCAAAGATACATCAAAACAAATCAATTTGAAAAAGTTTCCAATCGAAGGAACCCCAGCAGATTCATGGAGTCATTGACTTGCAGCATTCACTCCTCTGGAATCAGCAGACCAAAACAATAGCTTGTGTTGTTGTTGACTTTACAGCAATCCCTCATACTGAGCATGCATGTAGCGACAGTGGAGAGGAAAAACTCTCCTTTAACAGGAAGAAACCTCCAGCAGAACCAGGCTCAGTAGAAGCAGCCATCTGCCACAACCGACTGGGGGTTTGAAAAGACAGAAAGCTAAATTAGAAGCACAGGATTCTGAAATAATAGAGATTATAGCAGCAGTTGTAGAGTGTCACTGGAAGCATCTCAGCCCATGTTCTCATCCAAGAAGCTGTCTCAGCTAACAGAACGCCAGCCCTGGTTTGGTTACTATGGAGAGAAGAACACTAAGAGAAAACAAAAGGTTAACAAGTTTGAAATAACGGTAACAAAGTAAATTGGACAAAGGAAGAAAGTAGCAGAGAGAGAAGTGGTCAGATTGTCCTCCTGCAGTTTAAGCCTATAGCAGCATACCTATAGAAAAACTTAAATAACTTAACCCTATAGAGTGAGACATGAAGAAGGTAGAGCAAAGGAGAACCGTCTGTCCAGACTGAGTTCCTCCCCCAACCGGATTAGGCTGACTTCTCTACCTCTTCCTAACTATATACTTTATCAAACAGGAAGGTTTTAAGCCTAGATTTGAAACTAGACAGGGTGTCTGCCTCACGGACTAAAGCTGGAAGCTGGTTCCACAGGAGAGGAGCCTGATAAGGATTCAAGGATTCAAGGATTCTTTATTGTCATTCAACATACATGATGGTACATGAAGTGGAACGAAATTATGTACTCACGGTACTATTCCACCCAAGAGCTAATATTAAAATAGATAAAATAAGTTAAAAAATTAAATTAAATTAAAATAAATAAAATCGAAGTAAAGTAAGTAAAATAAATAAAATAGGAATAT
>JAVLVB010000825.1:65254-104032 GCA_032876305.1 Orestias chungarensis
CATGCTCTTTGGATCCTGGGAGGAAAAGTGTCCCTGGATTTTCTGAGCATATGCAGCTTTTGCCCTCCTAACTCCTGCAGTCAGCTCTCTTCTTGCCCTCCTGAGTTCTTGTGAGTCACCAGACCTAAATGCAGCATCCCTGGCTTTCAGCAGAGAACGTGCCTCTGCATTCAGCCAGGGTTTCTGGTTCGGGTGGCAAGTCACACTCTTGGTGGTGGTGACATCCTCCACACACTTGCTGATGTACCCCAGAACAGCAGATGTGTAGTCCTCCAGGTCCAGCTCCCCCTCACACTATAACTGAAAGATCTGCCTCCCATTGTGCTTTTAGAGATTCTAGGAACCAGCAATAAATCTGCAGTCTGAGAGCGAAGTGCTCTGTTAGGGACATAAGGAGTAATCAGATCTCTGATATACGATGGAGCTTTATTAGTAAGGGCTTTATATGTCAAAAGAAGAATCTTAAAATCTATTCTAAGTTTGACAGGGAGCCAATGAAGGGAAGCTAAAATTGGGGAGATATGATCTCTCTTTTTAAGCTTCATCAGAACCAGTCACCTGTTTCAATCTAGAGTGTATAAATGTAGGCCTGATGCAGCGATTTAGTAACTAATCATTTCCATTTTTGTCTTTGTTGTCTGAAAACACACATAGCTCTTTCCAACTTGCGTTAGAGGAAGATGTAGTAGTATAAGCTCGAGGAATGTGAAGATGTTTCAATTGCTTTAAAACTGATTCCTTGATCTTTTATGTAAGCCATGCGTTCTTTTATGGTTTTTAGCCTGAAACCACGACACTTCTTTAACTAGTGAGGTTAGTTATGGATGGGGCAATGCATGGCCACATCACCTTTAAGTGGTACTTCGTTTTGTATAATTCCATAAGAGACTTTAGTCTTGCGCACTGAAACTGGGGTTCTGAAATTAATGTGACGTGAGACTGGATTTTCTGTAACAGAACTGCTTACAGAAAGGGCAAAGCTGGGATCGTTTCTTGTTTTGGCTTGGTAGCAAATGAAGGAGGTGAAAAAGGAGAAGGTTGGGTAACCGACCTTGTAATCCTCTTCATACAGCTGAGTGATCCATTTTTCTTGCAGGTTGGATGGTAAGTTTTCGAGAATGGGTTTGATGCCCCTGGCTGTGTCCGAGTATGCCAAACCGGCTAAGTAGCCATCCTCCTTAGAAATAGAAAATATTTATGAGGAAATATAGCATTTAAATCACTATTTGAACTGTAAAGTTTTATTTTATGTTTAGTAAACGTGTGAACTTAAAGCAAGTAATATTTTTCAACTATTACCTACAGATTTTTTCATTAAATGAAAATAAAACAGAAAAATAAAGTTACTTTAGTAATTTTATCGCTAATTAAAACTTTTTATAGAGAATACTTACACTCAGATAAACGTTTATAAACCATAATGTACGGTGGTAACCATGCCTACAAGTTCAAATAACGCCCCTTACACTGACGTCATAGCCACGATTAAAAAGAAATCCTTTCATCCAGTTCAGCCAATAAGAAACAAGAAACCAGTCACGTGTTTCAATCTAGAGTCTATGAATGTAGACATTCTGCAGCCATTTAGTCACTAATCATTTCCTTTTTTGTCTCGTCTGCGGTCCAGTCAGAGTCAAGCCACAAAAAGACGAGCACAGTGAAATGTGGAATGCAGAGCTTCAACAGCTAGATCGGGCGATGGCTTCTCTGCGTGGCTCCGCGGTCAGGATAGCTGCTGAAGCCGGTCTGGGCGCCGACCCGAGACCGCGCTCATCCGCGCTCATGCGCGCCGTTGTTCCGGGGGCGGAGCATGCCGGGGCTTGCGGCGGTGGTCGCAACGATGCCAGCGCCCGTGATATTGCTGTTCCGTTAAAAACACCCAAGTGTACTGGAAGGACGAGCTGGGAGGCATTTTACGCACAATTTGAACTACTGGCTCAGGCGGGAAGATGGACAGCAGAGCATAAAGCTTTGCAGCTGGCTCTCTGCTTAGAGGATGATGCACTGGACTGTCTGCTTCTGCTCAGTTTTGAGGACAGAAAGGACTATGATGCTTGGTGGGAATATTAAAGCGGCGTTTTGGACAATGTGAACGGCCCGACATCGAATGCCTCACACGCAGAGCATATGCACACATGCCCTCAGCCGAGCAGAATGAACTGGCGAAGGATCAGTTCATCAGGGCTCTCTCACCTCTAGAGCTGCGGGTGAAAGTCCAGCTGATGCACCCAACCTCCCTGCAGCATGCGTTAGATTGTCTGGGTGGAGCTGCAACGGGAAGTGATCAGAGAATACAACCACATGTGTGCAGATCTGCGGAGGGGGGAGAACCGAATCAGGAGAAACCTGCGTCAGTCTCGTTGACGGAGCTAGTTCAAGCGGTGTCTCTGCAGTCGGCGCGGGACTCATCTGCAAGTCCTGTCCTTTGTTTGGGCTGTGGTCAACCAGGATATCTACTCAGACGGTGTCCGAAGACAGCCTAGAAGCAGGGAAACGAAACAGGGTCTGAATGGGAGATGCGTCGCGGAACCCAGCCTCCACGTCTTCATCATTAACTATGCTCTGATTGACACTGGTACCACAGTTCGGGGGTTTGCAAATATAGAACCCCCTCTGTTCCAACTTCTCCAGAAGAACCGGGACTATGTGTGGACTGAGCAGTGCAAGGGGGGGTTTGACTGTCTGCGACACGCTTTGACAGAGGCCCCAGTACTCTCTCCAGCTGACCCCTCTCTCCCTTTTATTCTGGACAAGGATGCGAGTAGTGCGGGGGTGGGGGTATCCTCTCCTAGGAGAGTCCAGAGGGGGAGAGAGTGTTGGGGTACTTTAGCCGAACCTTTAACAAGGCAGAAAGGCGCTACTGTGTGACAAGACGTGAGCTGTTGGCGGTGTTACTTTCTCTATGCCACTTCAAGTATTACCTGTGTGGCATGCCTTTCACCATAAGGACTGACCACTCGGCTCTCCAGTGGTTGATGTACTTTAAAGAACCTGAGGGTCAGGTGGTACGGTGGCTGGAAGAACTGCAGACCTACAACTTTACAGTGGTCCATAGGGCCGGATCCAAGCACACTAATGCGGCGCACACTCCCGGCGCCCCTGTGTAGCAGCTGGATGCAGTTACTGTGACAGGAGGGATATATTGGACAGGGAACAGCTGCAATGGAGCCTGCCAGTACCGTGCCAGAGCAACTCGGTCTCTGTCAGAGAACTGCAAGCAGTGGACAAAAATAGCTGGAAGCATCTGCAGGAGCAGGATCCTGACATCCAACCGGTGCTGGAGTGAGTAGAGAGACAGCTGAAGCCGCCATGGGAGGAGGTTGCTGGGCTCTCGCTAGCAACTAGAGGGCTGTGGTCCAAGTTTGAGGTCCTTCGTCTGGAGGATGGGGTGCTGCAGAGAGCGTGGAAGGAACCCGCCACAGGGGAGTACCGATGGCAGATTGTAGTCCCGAGAGGCCTGAGGGAGGTGGACCTAGAGGCAATGCATGGAGCTGCGGGGTCCGGACATTTTGGTGTTACAAAAACCCTCGGCCGCCTCCGGCAAGGGTTTACTGGGGCCGGTGCGGGAGGGATGTTGAGGACTTCTGTTTCCGCTGTGATCCCTGCACAGCATGGAAGGGACCCTCTGGTCAGTCACAAGCCCATCTGCAGCAGTTTGTGGTAGGGGCCCCTATGGACAGAGTGGCAGTAGACATTATGGGTCCACTGCCATGCTCAGATAAAAGGAATCGCTATGTCCTGATAGCTATTGATTATTTCACAAAATGGCCAGAGGCCTATGCCATTGCAGACCAGGAGGCAGAGACAGTGGCAGATGCCTTAGTGGGAGGTCTGATTAGCAGGTTTGGGGTGCCAGATACTATCCATAGTGACCAGGGGAGAAAATTTTGAGTCAAAAGTGTTTTCTGCCATGTGTAGCCGCCTAGGTATGTGGAAGACCAGAACGACACCGTTGCACCCCCAGAGTGATGGACTGGTGGAAAGGCTCCACCGCACTTTGGGACAACAGCTGGCCATCCTCACAGCAGAGCAAAAGCGGGACTGGGATGAGCACCCTCCCCTTGTGCTAATGGCATGTCGTTCAGCTGTGCAGGACTCCACAGCGTGTACTCCATCACTTCTCATGTTGGGCAGAGAACTGCGCACACCAGCTGAACTGTATTTTGGATGCGCCTGCTGTATTGGCTGGTCCTGAATATGCTAGGAAACTGCAGGACCGGTTGGAGAAAGCACATGCATTTGCTCGGAGAAAACAGGAGCAGGCAGGGGGTCCGTCAAAAACGGAACTATGACGTAAGGGCTAAGGGTAGACACTTTGCCCCAGGTGAGTTGGTCTCGGTTTATAACCGTAGAAGGAAGAAAGCTGTTGCCCAAAGTTGGACAGTAATTGGGTGGGCCCCTGCAGGGTGCTGGAGCGCTTGGGGGAGGTGGTTTACAGAGTGCAGATGCTGCAGAACAAGAGAAACCTAGCACAGCAAAGGGATAGATTAGCCCCTTATCAGGGCCGAGTGGTGACCCAGGCCACTATAGACCATCAGCACCGGTTGCCTCAGTCATCACCAGACACCCCAGAGACTTTTCCACTGACACAGGACAATATGTCACCGGTTCAGGCTGTTCCACATCAGGCATGCCCACAATGGGCAAGAATATTAAACATTGTTCATAAGTAATATAACTAATATAATAACTCCAATACATTGATCAAGCACAATTGTTCATTGCTTCCATGATTGTTCTTCCTTTAGTATAAGGTCGAAAAGCCCTGTTGGCATTTTGTTGCTTATTTAAAGGGAAAAAACTACCTTATGGTCCCTTCCCGCCACGGGCAACTGCCAGTATCAGATTAATTCTGGCACAAATGTAATACAATCATGGATCCACAGTGATCCAAATCATAAATTTTCAGGATAATGGTTAATACATCATTGATACATAATCTTGATTACAATTTATGAATAAGTGTTCATAACGCACATATAATTCAGCGTGATTGAGTAATTAAAGTTATGAATCATAATAATCAAGTCTTTGTAGGAATAACTTGTTGCTTAAGACTTGTGCTCATCCAGAAAAAATAGTGTTGGAATAGTCAGTCAAATTTTCACAGCTTTGCTCTTTATATTCTGGATTTTGAAAACACACAGGTGTTGCATTAAAAACTGGTGTCATCTTTGCATGTATACATCAAAATAAAACCCAAGTAATATTACATTGTATTGTTGTATTTCCTACGTGTATTCCTCAATTATTTTCAAATCGTCCATTTGCAAAATATTCATATTCTGCATTATAATCTACTTTTGATAAACTCCAAATTACCCTAGTTTCTTCCATTACACTGTTGGCAACTGTTCCAACTTTTATTTCATATGATTTATTCACTTGAAAAGCTAAAAAATCTGCTGCAATTGTCCAAAAACAAGTCGTATTTTGATTCTTAAGTTACATCTTGTGTCTGCTTGATCCTTTGTTAATACATAATTTTTCCAATCTATGAATCATCTGCACATCTTGCGATGATCGCTCTCAAACACTATTTTCGAGATAATTATTTCCCTTCCAAGTATGCTGTCACCAATATCATCAGTTGATCGGTGTATTTTATCTCTGTTGTTCATTATTTCAACAGTACCTGTTTTCTCTTTGTCTTTTACTCGTTCAAAATCACCTTTACTTGGTACTGAAATTTCTGTCTCAAGGTTTGTCATTATCATGTAATGTTTAAAATCTTTGTCGTCACTCCATTGTCTTCCTATTTTCAATTCTATGTCAAATCCATCATATTTAATGTACATGTAATGATCTGTGGTATGGTTTTCCCTCTGTTTTTTAAAAGCCCCCCTACACAGTTTTTGATTAGCATAGCTCACATGGGCTTCATACTCTGTGGCTAAATTTGTTTGAAATTCAGTGTCTGTTGAACTTGCTTTCCATTTCCATTCTAAGTGCACATGTCTAGTATTACGAATCAGTTTTTTGGAAACATCTGAGTTGAGACTTGGTGGAAAGAACACTGGTATGTACTTGTCTGGAATTCTATAAGTTGTTTGGTACTTATCATTTCAATTGGAGATGGATCTTTTCTTGTGAGCTGTAATCTGTGAGTCAACGTTTGTCCCCCGTTGAGGCTGTCTTTGAGTCCATGTTCTATGACTTTTCAGGTTGTACGAGTTTGTCCCTGCTGACGCTTCTGTTGGATGGCTCACCCCTTCTGTCAACATCCACAGTTGGACAGTTATCAGTATCAGTCTCATCGCTCTGAGGTTTCCGCTCATCATCCTTAGCAAAATCAAGTTTAACTCTGTCTTTATTTTGAACTTTAGTGTAATGAATCAAATGATACCAAATGATACTTCCGTCTACTTGGACAGCCGTTGGGGTTGCTCTTTTGACTACGTAGGGGTCCTTTCCAATCGGGCCTCATGCCATTTGCGTCTGTACACCTTGATGTACACCAAATCGCCTGGCTTCACCGGTGGCTCCAACACTGCCGACTCTGGACTTCTGGATGTTTCCTGCAAATAGATAGCTCTAGGGATAGCAGTTAGTTGTTCAATATAGTATTTCAACTCAGTTTGCAACTGCAAGGATTAAGAAGGAATCCCTTCATCCAGTTGAGCCAATCAGAAGCAAGCAACCAGTAACATGTTTCCATGTAGAGTCTATGAATGTATACCTTCTGCAGCCATTTAGTTACTAATCATTTCCTTTTTTGTCTTTCAGATCCAGTTTTGTGAAAAAATAACCTAATAAGTATAAACCATAGAGAGTGGATGTGACCTTTAGGAATTGCTTAAATTTGACATATTTATTACAATTGAAGCAGCAATACAAACAATGATTAGTGACTAAATGGCTGCAGAAAGTCTACATTCATAGACTCTAGATTAAAAGAAGTTACTGGTTGCTTGCTTCTGATTGGCTGAACTGGATAAAGGGACTCCATTTGAATCCTGGCTATGACGTCATTCTAGGGGGCGTTATTGGAATTTATAGCCATGGTAACCGTCGGACATCATGGTTTATAAACATTTTTCTTTCTGTAATTATATTCTATAATGTGTTTTAATTACTGATATGATAACTAAAGTAACAAAAATGTTCTATTTGTTTTCATTTAATGAATAAATCTGCAGATAATATTTGAAAAATAATACTTGATTTAAGTTCACACATTTACTAACAATAAAATTAGACTTTACAGCTCAAATTATGATTTAAAGGCAGTATTTGCTGCTTAATATTTTGTATTTTTAAACTCCCACTGGCTAATTTAATTTCATTTTGGAATAAACAAATCGCTTTATAAATATAGTGTTTTTTTTGCTGCTTCAAATTTAATAAATGTCAAATTTAAGCAATTCTTAAATGTCACATCATCTCTCTATGGTTAATATTTATTAAGTTATTTTTTCACAAAACTGGATCTGAAAGACAAAAAAGGAAATGAATAGTGACTAAATGGCTGCAAAAGGTCTACATTCATAGACTCTAGATTGAAATACTTGACTTGTTGCTTGCTTCTGATTGGCTGTACCACTGTACATTATGGTTTAAAAATATTTCTCTGAGTGTAAATATTCTCTATAATGTGTTTTAATTAGTGATAAAATAACTAAATTAACTAAATTTTTCTCTTTTATTTTCATTTAATGAATAAATCTGTAGATAATATTTGAAAAATAATACTTGATTTGAGCTCACACATTTACTAACAATAAAATAAAACTTCACAGACCAAATAGTGAAATAAATGCAGTATTTGTTCCTTAATATTTTCTATTACAAAACTCCCACTGGCTAATTTAATTTCCTATTCATATAAAGAAATCGATTTATTCATATATTTTTTCATTACTGCTTCAAATTGAATAAATATGTCAAATTTAAGCAAATTTTTAAATGTCACATACACTCTACGGTTAATATTTATTAGGTTATTATTTCACAAACCTGGATCTGAAGGACAAAAAAGGAAATGATTAGTAACTAAATGGCTACAGAAGGTCTACATTCAAAGACTCTAGATTGAAACACGTGACTGGTTGCTTGCTTCTGATTGGCTCAACTGATTCATTTTTAATTGTGGCTATGACGTCATTTAGGGGGCGTTATTTGAAGTTGTAGCCATGGTTACCACTGGACATTACGGTTTATAAACATTTTTCTTAATGTAATTATTCTCTATAATGTGTTTTAATTAGTGATAAAATTACTAAACTAACTTTTTCTATTTTTTTTTCCTTTAATTAATAAATCTGTTGATAATATTTGAAAAATAAATACTTTATTTAAGTTTACACATTTACTAAAAAATAAAGTAGTATTTTACACTTAAAGTAGTGCTTTACATGCAGTATTTAATAGATTTTATTGAACATAACTTGTATTTCTAAAGTCCCACTGGCTTATTTAATTTCCCTTTGGGATAAATAGCGTACTTTATCAATATCATTTTTATTGTTTCAGATTTAATAAATACGTAAATTTAACATCGCTTCGTCAAAATATTTTTTGTATTGCTGCTTCAAATTTAATAAATATGTCACATTTAAGCAATTCTTAAATGTCACATCTATCTATGGTTAATATTTATTAGGTTATTATTTCACAAAACTGGATCTGAAGGACAAAAAAGGAAATGATTAGTGACTAAATGGCTGCAGAAGGTCTATATTTACAGACTCTAAACATGGGACTGGTTGCTTGCTTCTTGTTGGCTGAACTGCATGAAGTGATTCCTTTTTAATTGTGGCTATGACATTATTCTAGGCTGCGTTATTTCAACTTGGTTTATAAAAAAAATTCTGACTGTAATTATTCTGTATAATGTGTTTTAATTAGTGATAAACTAACTAAAGTAACTAAACTTTCAATAGGATCTGTGGGACTGGGGGGAACGGCAGGAGACCCAGAGCGCAAGACGATGTGGGAGACCGGAGACCACTGAGGTGGAGGACAGGACAGGTGTGTTGATGAAATATAGTGAGAGGAAAATATTGGACTGATCTTACTTGTGGTGGATTGGTTGTTGACGCCAGGGGGAGGTGAGAGGTGAGTTCTCTTCAGCAGTGAGCGAGTGGAGAAGTTGTCCGGGGGGCGTGCGTGGGAGATGGAGCAATGTTGGAGCGGGCAGATCAAGCTGAGCCAAGAGGATCGGGGAGACCAGATGGATGCTGTGTACCAGACAGAGATCTAGTGAGGATTTGAGCACTGGGGATCACGGGAACCTGAGGTGAGCACAAGCGTTGTTAAGGGCATGGAAAAAAGCAGCAACAAAGTAACAAAATAAAGATAACAAGGAAAACTGGAGGCAGGACTAGGAGAAAAACACTGAAACTAGAGAACAAGCAACAACTACAAAAATACGCAGATTCTACAGATTGGCACTGAGACTAAAGATTACCAGGAGTAACAAACACTCAGGCGTCGAGTAGCTGATCCAACACTCCTCTTATACTGGCTCAGCTCATCAACGCCAACCGGGCGCACCTGGAGTGGCAAGCGCTCCAGCAGAGGAAGCGCACCGGTAAATAACTCGCTCCGGCGGTTCAGAAGAGGAGGAAGAGGCCTCAAAGTCATCAATAAGGCTGGGGTCCAGGATGAAGGAGCGGGGCACCCAGCTACGCCAATCGACGAGGTATTTGTAACCTCGACCTTGTCGACGGGCAGCCACGATCCTCCGGACGTTGTAAGCCGGGTGCCCATCAATTATACGGGCGGGTGGAGGGGCGTCGGCTGGAGGTCACAAAGTACTGGTTCGGACCGGCTTAATCTGAGAGACAAGGAAGGTAGGATGGACTCTGAGAGATGAGGGTAAGCGAAGACTAACGGTGGAGGGATTAATAATGGACTCGATGGTGTATGGGCAGATAAAGCGAGGTGAGAGTTTTGGGCATACTGAAATCCAGGGGAGTTGCTGGTTCCAGTCGGTTTGGTGGGTATATGTAAGACACCGGAGAGCTGCCTCGATCTCCTGGTTGAGCCGCTCTGTCTGACCGTTAGACTGGGGATGATAGCCAGATCCGAGGCTGAGCTTGGCTCCCAGAGCTGTACAGAAATTTTTCCAGACCTGAGAAGCGAACTGGGGGCCACGGTCAGACAGGATATCGACGGGTATGCCATGAAGCCGGAAAACATGCTTGACCAGGAGTCGGGCAGTCTGGAGAGCAGATGGTAACTTGCGTAACAGGACAAGGTGGCAGGCTTTAGAGAAGCGATCGATAACTTTGAGAATGGTAGTCATACCCTGAGCGGGAGGAAGACCGGTGATGAAGTCAGCAGCTATGTGGGACCAGGGATGCTTATGGATCTCGGGGGGTTGTAGGAGGCTGGAAGGAGGTCTATTGCTGGTCTTATTTCTCGAACAGATGGGACAGGCTTGAACATATTCGTAGATGTCTTCATGGAGATTGGGCCAACACAATCGGCGAGAAACCAAGGGTATGGTCCGACTGGAACCAGGGTGACAGGAAAAATGGGATGTGTGGAACCAGTAAATAACTTGAGAGCGGACGGTGGATGGTACATACATTGTTCTTTGAGGAGGGGTCCGAGGATCAGGTTCTTGATGACCTCGATCTCTCAGGATACCGAGCCAACCACACAGTCGAGGGGGATGATAGGAGCTGGGTCAGGGAGGATTTTGTCCGGAGAGAACTGACGGTAGAGGGCATCAGGTTTGAGATTCTTGGAGCCGGGTCTGTAAGAGATGGAAAGATTGAAACAGGAAAAGAAAAGGGACCAGCGATACTGTCGGGGATTGAGACGTTTAGCAGACTTGATATATTCTAGGTTGCGGTGGTCGGCCCAAACCAGCACCGGATGGTTGGCACCCTCCAGCCAATGACGCCACTCCTCAAGCGCTAGCTTGATGGCTAGCAGCTCTTGGTCTCCCACGTCATAGTTGTGCTCAGCTGGTGAAAGACGTCGGGAGAAAAAGGCGCATGGGTGGAGTTTGTTGTCCTCCCCCGATGTCTCGGAGAGGACGGCTCCAACTCCCAGGTCGGAGGGGTCGTCCTCTAGGGTAAATTGGCGGGATGGATCAGGTTGAACTAGAACCGGTGCTTCCGAAAAGAGAGTCTTGAGATCTTGAAAGGCTTTGTCTGCTTCGGGAGTCCAGATGAATGTTCTTTTGGTAGAGGTTGAAGCTGTGAGTGGGGAAACGGTCTGGCTGTAATTTTTGATAAAACGTCGATAGAAGTTGGAGAACCCAAGGAAGCGTTGTAGTTGTCGTCGGGTGTCAGGTGTGAGCTATTCGGTGACTGCAAGAACCTTGGTGGGGTCTGCTCGGATCTGCACTCCCTCGAAGATGTAACCAAGAAATATTATTGAAGTCTTGTGGAACTCACACTTTTCAACCTTAATGTAGAGACGGTTGAAGCACTAGCCGGACGTGGGATCTGTGTTCGGGGAGGTCTTTAGAGAAAATGAGGATGTCGTCTAGATAAACAAAAACAAAAATATTAAGAAAATCACGGAGAACGTCGTTGATGAGAGCTTGAAACACGGACGGAGCATTGCATAAACCAAATGGCATGACGGAGTACTCAAAATGACCGATGGGAGTTTTGAAGGCTGTTTTCCACTCATCCCCCTGGCGTACACGGACAAGATGGTAGACGTTGCGGAGATCCAGTTTGGTGAATATGGTGTCTCTGTGAAGGGACTCGAAGGCGGAGGTGATGATGGGCAGTGGATACTTGTTTTTCACAGTGATGTTATTCAAACCTCTGTAATCAATGCAGGGTTGGAGCGAACCATCCTTTTTGGTGACAAAGAAAAAGCCCGCCCCGAGGGGAGATGAGGAGGACCTGTGTATGCCAGCGGCTAGGGACTCGTTGATATAGGTCTCCATTGATTCCCGTTCCTTATGGGAGATGTTAAAGAGACGGCTAGAAGGTAGAGGGGCTCCGGGAAACAGGTCAATAGCGCAGTCATATGGTCTGTGAGGGGGTAGAGAGCAGGCCTTACTTTTATTGAAAGCCTGCTTAAGATCCAGCTATTCCTCGGGTATGTTGCTGAGATCCTGGGAATCGATGGAGACATCATCCTGGGGCGGGCTAGGAGGCTGAACGACTGCGGAGGCCTGGCTGGCAGAAATTCTGCGGTTAGCCCTTAAACGGTCTCTCTCTCTCTCTCTCTCTCAGATGGCCGACAACTCGGCCAGCCAGAGCAATAAACTCGTCTAGCGTGGGAGGCTCATCAAATAGGGCAAGTTCATACTGCAGGTGCTTATTTAAGGCATAGAAAAACATGCTCTTTAATGCACGAGGGTACCATTCTAAACGGGCTGCCAAAGTTCTAAACGCTATAGAAAACTCAGCTACTGTTCTAGAGCCTTGTCTTAGCTTCTGTATCTTACGAGAAACAGTTAAATAATCCATCTCATGGCCAAAAACCATCATAAACTCATCTTTAAAGTCCTGGACGGACAAACTGAACTCAGGATATCTATGAAAGCGCGATTCAGCCCATCTTAGCGCTGTTCTGACCGACATCAAACGCTATTTTGGCGTCATCATTGAGAAAAGAGTGCAGGGAATGGGCAAAAACCAACGAACACTACATCATAAAACCCTGACAGCCGCCAGCCTCCCCTCAATATCTTTCCAGAACCGGAAGTGGGACCCTAGGGAAACCGGAACTGGAAGTTGCCGATGCGGAAGTGGCAGTGACGGTGGGAATGAAGCTGTTTGGCCCTCATATGGTGGGGGAACCAGGTCGGAGGGTTTAGGGACAAGATTCTCAAGGAGGTGAGTTGTCTGATCCAGGGTTTGATTGGTGGTGGCTTGCTGCTTGGTTAGTGAACAGAGGACGGACTCGTGAGAGTTGAGCATGGCTGACTGATCGGTGATAACCTTCCTGAGAGCCTCTTGTGGGTATGCTTGGCCTGAGTGTTCTGTCATAACCTTTGAGCTTCTGACACACATAAAACAGAGAACTCTCAAGAGATCAGTTATAATGAATTTATTGAAGGGGAGAGGAGAGGGATCCGGCAATGGGAGACAGCAGGTGATGGCAATGTTCGGCAGGACAACAGGAACAGCAGGACAGCGAGGAACGGCAGGAGACGCAGAGCGCAAGACGACGTGGGAGACCAGAGACCACTGAGGTGGAGGACAGGACAGGTGAGTTGATGAAATATAGTGAGAGGAAAATATTGGACTGATCTTACTTGTGGTGGATTGGTTGTTGACGCCAGGGGGAGGTGAGAGGTGAGTTCTCTTCAGCAGTGAGCGAGTGGAGAAGTTGTCCAGGGGGCGTGCACGGCAGATGGAGCAATGCTGGAGCGGGCAGATCGAGCCGAGCAAAGAGGAGCGGGAAGACCAGATTGATGCGATGAACCAGAGCGAGATCTTGTGAGGATTTGAGCACTGGAGATGACGGGAACCTGAGGTGAGCACAAGGGTTGTTAAGGGCATGGGAAAAAGCAGCAACAAAGTAACAAAATAAAGAAAGACAACTGGAGGCAGGACTAGGAGAAAAACACTGAAACTAGAGAACAAGCAACAACTACAAAAATACACGAGTTTTAGCGATTGGCACTGAGACTAAAGATTACCAGGAGTAACAAACACTAAGGCGTCAAGCAGCTGATGCACCACTCCTCTTATACTGGCTCAGCTCATCAACGCCAACCGGGCGCACCTGGAGTGGCAAGCGCTCCAGCAGAGGAAGCGCACCGGTAACCCCCTGTGGACAACTGAAGAATTGCTGAAAAGAACTCACTCTGACACATTCAAGTTTATGCTGTTACCTACTACTGCAACAGTAAAGTGGTGCTATATTATATTCATAATCAGTGAAAATTCTTTTATGTGTATGTCCACAACAGGATACAGAGAATCAGCCAGTATACAGAACCAAACCAATGGAAGTATGTGCATACTGAGCATAATCCCGCTGACCATGCTTCTAGGTCAGTCCAAGCCTCAAAGCTCAATAAGATCAGGTGGCTCTGAGGTCCAGCGTTATTACGCAAATCACAGATGACCATTGAACAACAAGAGACCTTTGAGCTTATCAATCCATATTCTGATGTGGAAATCCGACCACAAGTAACAAACTGTGTCACGAGTCAAAAGGTCAACCAACTGGGTCCTGAGCGGTTTACAAAATTATTTTCTTGGAAGTCTTTACAAAGAGCTGTTACAACACTCATTCATGTTAAGGATTCCTTCAAGAAGGAAAAAAGGACCACAGAATGTAGTGGTTGGCACTGGTGTCCAAACCCCTTCACCACTGATGAGATGTCAAAGGCCACAACAGCGATTGTTCTTGCTGTGCAGCGAGCCTCCTTCTCTGAAGAGCTAGATATTCTTTCAATGGAGATAAAGTTCCCAATGGAAGCCCACTGACTATGTTAAATCCGTCGGTAGATTCCGAAGGCCTACTAAGGATTGAAGGAAGGCTTAAACTTTAAGACAAGCATCCAGACATTCTTTTAGGTTAACACCATGTGTCCACATTGCTCATCAGACATTATCATGAGCAATTTGAGAATCAAGGTTGGACATTCACTGAAGGCGCCATTCGAGCTCTGGCATATGGTTAGTGGGTGGCAAGCGTTGTATAAGTGCTGTTCTTCATGCATGTATTATCTGTCGAAAGCTCCGTAAAAACAGAGAGAAGCAGAAGATGTCAGATCTCCCGCAAGAACAACTGAGCACTTCACCACCAGCTACACGCTTAAATTAGCGATTAAATGCAGTAATTAATAGTTATTATTGAACATACTTTGTAGTTCAAAACTCCCAAAAACTCCCAAAACTCTCAAAACTATCCCTTTGGGATTAATAAAGTAGTTTATAGATAAAAAATTTTTTTGTTGTTTCAAATTTAATAATTACGTCTGTAGATATAATTTATGCAATACGTAAATGTCACATATTTCACAAAACTGGATCAGAAAGACAAAGAAGGAAATGATTAGTGACTAAATGGCTGCAGAAGGTTTACATTCATAGACTCTAGTTTTAAACACGTGACTTGTTGCTTGCTTCTGATTGGCTCAAATGGATGAAGGGATTCCTTTTTAATGTATCATTCTAGGGGGCGTTATTTGAACTTGTAGCCATGGTTACCACCGTACAATATGGTTTATAAACATTTCTCTGAGTGTAAATATTCTCTATAAAAAGTTTTAATTAGTGATAAAGTAACTAAAGTAACTACATTTTTAGCTTTTATTTGAATTTAATGAGTAAATCTGTAGATAATATTCCAAAAACACTACTTGATTTAAATTGACGCATTTACTAACAAATAAAACTTTACAGCTCAAATAGTGATTTAAATGCAGTATGTCCTCCTAAATATTTTCTATTTCAAAACTCCCACTGGCTAATTTAATTTCCTTTTAGGAATAAATAAATCGCTTTATCAATATATTGTTTGTATTGCTGCTTCAAATTTAATAAATATGTCAAATTTAAGCAATTCTTAAATGTCACATCATCTCTCTATGGTTAATATTTATTAGGTTATTATTTCACATAACTGGATCTGAAATACAAAAAAGGAAATGATTAGTGACTAAATGGCTGCAGACGGTCTACATTCATAGACTCTAGTTTTAAACAAGTGACTTGTTCCTTGCTTCTGATTGGCTGATCTGCATGAAGGGATTCCTTTTTAATCGTGGCTATGACGTCATTCTAGGGGGCGTTATTTGAAGTTGTAGCCATGGTTACCACCTTACATTATGGTTTATAAAAATTTCTCTGAGTGTAAATATTCTCTATAATGTGTTTTTATTATTGATAAACTAACTAAAGTAACTAAATTTTTCTCTTTTATTTTATTTTCATTTCATGAATAAATCTGTGGATAATATTGAAAAATAATACTTGATTTAAGTTCACACATTTACTATGAATATAGTAAATGTGCATAACCACATAGCCACGATTAAAAAGGAATCCCTTCATCCAGTTGAGCCAATCAGAAGCAAGCAATCAGTAACCTGTTTCAATATAGAGTCTATGAATGTAGACCTTCTGCAGCCATTTAGTCACTAATCATTTCCTTTTTTGTCTTTCAGATCCAGTTTTGTGAAACAATAACCTAATAAATATTAACCATAGAGAGATGATGTGACATTTAAGAACTGCTTAAATTTGACATATTTATTAAATTTGAAGCAGCAATACAAACAATATATTGATAAAGCGATTTCTTTATTCCAAAATGAAATGAAATTAGCCAGTGTAATCACATCGAGGCAGCCATTTGCGGCACCAGGTAGGCAGTAGCGCAAAGGGTCTTGCCTTAGGACTTGCACTGGATGCTGTGGTGTACTTGCCCTGGGCTGGATTTGAACCCATGACCTCAGGGTTAATGTCAGGAGACATTCCATTTGAGCTATCCAGTCTCATAAAACTCAGATTTTGGTTGGATGAGAAAGTTGGCTCTCTCTCAAACGCACCAATGACAGAGACAGCTAAAGCCATGCAGGAGGTTCTACTGAGACTTGAACTCAGATCAATGGACTCAGAGTTGGAGAGCTTGAAGCTGACGGGAAACGTTGATGAGCATTGGCGTCCTTTCAAGCAACGCTTTCAACTGTATGTCGTCGCAATGGGTTTGGAGACAAAGCTGGAAAAAAAAAGGTACTGATGTTGCTGACCATAGTTGGAGCGCAGGCTTTGGAAGTCTACAACACATTTATGTTTGATGAACCTGAAGACAAAGATAAGTTGGAACTACTTCACAGTTCAGTGATGGAGCAGCGGAAGTAGGAACGGTGTCCTTCCAGAAGAAACGGCATGCACAGACGAGGCAGCTGAAAGAAGAAGCCGTAAGCTGTAAGCTACACAAGCTACACAAGCTACACTTTATACCTGTGGATCCAGGTATTAAGTGAGACAATGTCTTGCTTACAGTAAGCACCACCTTACATTACCTTATTGTAAGGTAGTAACCATGGCTACAACTTCAAATAACGCCCCCTAGCATGACATCATAGCCACGATTAAAAATAATAACCTAATAAATATTAACCATACAGAGATGATGTGACTTTTAAGAATTGCTTGAATTTGACAAATGAATTGAATTTGACGCAGTGGGAGTTTTGAAATAGAAAATATTTAGGAGGAAATACTGCATTTAAATCACTTTTTGAGCTGTAAAGTTTTATTTTATTGTTAGTAAATGTGTGAGCTCAAATCAAGTATTATTTTTCAATATTATCTACAGATTTATTCATTAAAGGAAAATAAAGGTGATAAATTTAGTTACTTTAGTTAGTTTATCAATAATTAAAACACATTATAGAGAATATTTACACTCAGACAAATTATTATAAACCATAATGTAAGGTGGTTACCATGGCTACAACTTCAAATAGCCACAATTAAAAAGGAATCCCTTCATGCAGATCAGCCAACCAGAAGCAAGCAACAAGTCATGTGTTTAAAACTAGAGTCTATGAATGTAGACCTTTTGCAGCCATTTAGTCACTAATCATTTCCTTTTTTGTCTTTCAGATCCAGTTTTGTGAAATAATAACCTAATAAATATTAGCTTAGAGAGATGATGTGACATTTAAGAATTGCTTAAATTTGACATATTTATTAAATTTGAAGCAGCAATACAAACAAGATATTGATAAAGTGATTTCTTTATTACAAAATGGAATTAAATTAGCCAGTGGGAGTTTTGAAATAGAAAATATTAATCAGGAAATATTGCATTTAAATCACTATTTGAAATGTAAAGTTTTATCTTATTGTTAGTAAATGTGTGAACTTAAATCAAACATTATTTTTCAAATATCTACAGATATATTCATGAAATGAAAATAAAAGTGAAAAATTTAGTTAATTTAGTTAGTTTATCAATAATTAAAACACATTATAGAGAATAATTACAGTCAGAAAAATGTTTATAAACCATAATATCTGGTGGTAACCATGGCTACAACTTCAAATAACGCCCCCTAGAGTGACGTCATAGCCACGATTAAAAAGGAATCCCTTCATGCAGATCAGCCAACCAGAAGCAAGCAACAAGTCATGTGTTTAAAACTAGAGTCTATGAATGTAGACCTTCTGCAGCCATTTAGTCACTAATCATTTCCTTTTTTGTCTTTCAGATCCAGTTTGTGAAATAATAACCTAACAAATATAACCAATAGAGAGATGATGTGACATTTACGTATTGCATGAATTATATCTACAGATGTATTTATTAAATTTGAATCAACAATAAGAAAATATATTGATAAAGTACTTTATTTATCCCAAAGGGGAAATTAATTAAGCCAGTGGGAGTTTTGAAATACAAGGTATGTTCAATAATAACTATGAAATACTGCATGTAAATCATTCATTTAAGTGTAAAATACTATTTTAATTTTTAGTAAGTGTGTAAACTTAAATCAAGTATTTATTTTCAAATATTATCTACAGATTAATTCATTAATTTAAAAAAATAAAATAAAAATTTTAGTTACCTTAGGTCTTTTATCACTAATTAAAACACAGGGAGATTAATTACATTCAGAAAAATGTTTATAAACCATAATGTCCGGTGGTAACCATGGCTACAACTTCAAACAATGCCCCCTAGAATGACGTCATAGCCACGATTAAAAAGGAATCCCTTCATCCAGTTGAGCCAATCAGAAGCAAGCAACAAGTCACATTTTTAAAACTAGAGTCTATGAATGTAGACCTTCTGCAGCCATTTAGTCACTAATCATTTCCTTTTTTGTCTTTCAGATCCAGTTTTGTGAAATAATAACCTAATAAATATTAACCATAGAGAGATGATGTGCCTTTTTTAGAACTGCTTAAATTTGACAAATGTTTTGAATTTGAAGCAGCAATACAAACAATATATTGATAAAGCGATTTCTTTATTCCTAAAAGGAAATTAAATTAGCCAGAGGCAGTTTTGAAATAGAAAATACTTAGGAGGAAATATTGCATTTAAATCATTATTTGAGCTGTAAAGTTTTATTTTATTGTTAGTAAATGTGTGAGCTCCAATCAAGTATTATTTTTCAATAATATCTACAGATTTGTTTATTAAAGGAAAATAAAAGTGAAAAATGTAGTTACTTTAGTTAGTTTATCAATAATTAAAACACATTATAGAGAATAATTACAGTAAGAAAAATGTTTATAAACCACATTCTCCAGTGGTAACCATGGCTACAACTTCAAATAACGCCCCCTAGAGTGACGTCATAGCCACGATTAAAAATGAATCAGTTCAGCCAATCAGAAGCAAGCAACAAGTCACGTGTTTCAATCTAGAGTCTATGAATGTAGACCTTCTGCAGCCACTTAGTCACTAATCATTTCCTTTTTTGTCTTTCAGATCCAGTTTGTGAAATAATAACCTAACAAATATAACCAATAGAGAGATTATATGACATTTACGTATTGCATGAATTATATCTACAGATGTATTTATTAAATTTGAAACAACAATAAGAAAATATATTGATAAAGTACTTTATTTATCCCAAAGGGGAAATTAATTAAGCCAGTGGGAGTTTTGAAATAAAAGGTGTGTTCGATAATAACTATTAAATACTGCATGTAAATCATTCATTTAAGTGTAAAATACTATTTTATTTTTTAGTAAATGTGCAAACTTAAATCAAGTATTTATTTTCAAACATTATCTACAGATTAATTCGTTAATTAAAAAAAAAGAAGAAACTTTTAGTTACTTTAATTATTTTATCACTAATTAAAACACAGGGAGATTAATTACATTCAGAAAATTTTTTATAAACCATAATGTCCGGTGGTAACCATGGCCAATCAGAAGCAAGCAACAAGTCACATGTTTATATCTAGAGTCTATGAATGTAGACCTTCTGCAGCCATTTAGTCACTAATCATTTCCTTTTTTGTCTTTCAGATCCAGTTTGTGAAATAATAACCTAATAAATATTAACCATAGAGAGATGATGTGACAATTAAGAATTGCTTAAATTTGACAAATGTATTGAATTTGAAGCAGCAATACAAACAATATGTTGATAAGGGATTTCTTTATTCCTAAAAAGAAATTAAATTAGCCAGTGGGAGTTTTGAAATAGAAAATATTTAGGAGGAAATATTGCATTTAAATCATTATTTGAGCTGTAAAGTTTTATTTTATTGTTAGTAAATGTGTGAACTTAAATCAAGTATTATTTTTCAATATTATCTACAGATTTATTCATGAAATGAAAATAAAATAAAGGAGAAAAATTTAGTTACTTTAGTTAGTATATCAATAATTAAAATACATTATAGAGAATATTTACACTCAGATAAATTTTTATAAACCGTAATGTAAGGTGGTAACCATGGCTACAACTTCAAATAACGCCCCCTAGATTGACGTCATAGCCACGATTAAATATGAATCAGTTCAGCCAATCAGAAGCAAGCAACCAGTCACCTGTTTCAATCTTGAGTCTATGAATGTAGACCTTCTGCAGCCATTTAGGCACTAATTATTTCCCTTTTTGTCTTTCAGATCCAGTTTGTGAAATAATAACCTAATAAATATTAACCATAAAGAGATGATGTTACATTTAAGAATTGCTTAAATTTGACATATTTAGAAAATTTGAAACAGCAATACAAACAATATATTGATAAAGCAATTTCTTTATTCCAAAATGAAATGAAATTAGCCAGCGGGAGTTTTGAAATAGAAAATATTTAGGAGGAAATACTGCATTTAAATTATTATTTGAGCTGTAAAGTTTTTATTTTATTGTTAGTAAATGTGTGAACTTAAATGAAGTATTATCTTTCAATATTATCTACAGATTTATTCATGAAATGAAAATAAAAGATAAGAATTTAGTTACTCTAGTTATTTTATCACTAATTAAAACACAGGGAGTTTAACTACATTCAGAAAATGTTTATAAACCATAATGTAAGGTGCTAACCATGGCTACAACTTCAAATAACGCCCCCTAGAATGACGTCATAGCCTCGATTAAAAAGGAATCCCTTCATCCAGTTGAGCCAATCAGAAGCAAGCAACCAGTCACCTGCTTCAATATAGAGTCTATGAATGTAGACCTTCTGTCAGCAGGAGTCTTTGTTTCAGTCACTTCCTCAGGTGTCCAGTAGGGGTCAACAGTCCTATGATGCTGGAGCCTCCTTCACAGGTGCGTCCTGTTACCTCGGACGAGCTGAGGCAGTATAAGAGGAGTGGGGAGCCGGCTATTCGACGCCTGAGTATTATTTACCACTGGTAACTCGATCTTCAGTGCCCCCTGCGTTTCATAGTGAAATATATTTCTAGTTGTATCTCCTGTGATTTCTTGTAGCTTTTAGTATTTTGATACTAGGCTTTTTTGTAGCGTTTGTAGTAGATATTTTTGTGCCTTTTTCCCCTACAACCTCTCTCACCATTTTCCCTCATTGTGTCTGCGTCTCAGGTCTCTCCATCTCATCTACAAGAACTCAAACAGTAATCTCTCTGGTCTCACTCACCTGCCAGTACCATCTCCTTTTGGCTGAAGCTAGATCTGTCCGCTCCAGCATCATTACCTTCTGCTGCTCTGACCTCCTCTGGATCCAACATCAACCTCACCTCCGGAAAGACTCCCTGCTGATTCCTCCCTGGCGATTTAAAGACAACCAATCCAGTAAGATCGATACTTACTTTCACTCCTTCCACATACAACTGCATTCTCTCACCTGTCCTCACCCTCAGAGGTTCCTGGTCTCCCACGCCGTTGATGCCCGCTGTTCTCTGTCCGTTCCCTGCTGCCCCGCTGTTTCCTGTGTCTCATCATTCCCAAAGCTCCCGTTGCCGACTGCTGGATTCCCTTTTTCCATATCCACCAAAACAATAAACTGCTGTAAACTTCTTCTGAGAGTTCTCTGTTCATGTGTGTCCGAAGAATTAATAACAGCATGACAGAATACTCAGGCCAAATGGACCCACAGGAGACTCTCAGAAGAGTAGTTTCAGATCAGGCCACCATGCTCAACTCCCATGAGTCCGTCCTCCGATCCCTCTCCGAGCAACAGAACACAACAAATCAGACCCTGGAACAGATCACTTCCCTGTTACAGAACATTGTCCCCAAAGCCGCTGAACTCGTTCCTCCTCCGTATGAGGGCGCTATCGGATTCTTCACTCCATCCCCGCCACGCCGGGAGACCGAAGTTCCGGTTCCGGGTGCTCGAGGAGTTTCACTTCCGGTTCCGGAGCGATATTCCGGTATTGCGGGCGGCTGTGAGGGGTTTCTAATGCAGTATTCATTGGTTTTTACTTACTCACCTCAATCATTTCTCAATGATGATGCCAAGATAACGTATGTAATCGGACATCTGTCCGGTTCTGCGCTTAAATGGGCTGAGTCAAGTTTCCTAAGATATCCTGAGTTCAATTTATCTTTTGGTGACTTTAGAGAGGAGTTTTTATTAAATTTCGGTTTTGAGATTGATTATCCGACGGTAGCTCGGAAAATCCACAAGATTAGACAGGGCTCTAGGACCGTGGACGAGTTTGCCATTGAGTTTCGTACTCTGGCGGCTCGGTTGGGCTGGGACCCTCGCTCCCTTAAAGATATTTTTCGTCGCGCTTTGAACGAACCCTTACAGTATGAACTCGCTCTCCCTGATGAACCCCATACGTTAGAAGATTTCATTTCTCTAGCAGCATGTATAGATGGTCGTCTGAGAGAACGGGGTTGTATAGGGATACATCATAGAACATCTGCTGGTCGTGCCTCCACAGTCGTTCCGCCTTTATTCCAGCCTCCTGTTGCCCCTCCTAAGGCTACCTTCGAGCCTCGTCGACCTTTATCCCCGGGACCGGAACCCATGCAGGTCGGACAAAACCTATTAACCCCGAACGTACGGCAACGGAGACTTAGGTCCAGAGAGTGCCTCTACTGTGGAACCCCCGGTCACTACATCAAAGTTTGCCCCTCTCTCCATAAGGGGAAGCTCCCCGACAGGGTCCGTCTGTAAAGACTAGACGTCAGACTGACCCAATCACCTGTACTAGTCAGTCCCGTCTTTTGTTCCCAGCCACTCTAGTAGTCCACCATAGAACTCATAACGGTACCATACTCATTGACTCTGGATGTGAGAGATCTCTCATAACCCAAGCCAATCAGCTCAAACTACCCAGTTCCCTTCTCAATAGCCCACTTCAAGTTTCCACATTGGATGGCAGATCCTTCACCACCATGACTCATATCACCCAGCCTTTAGAAATCACCCTCTCTGGAAATCATACCGAAGTCAGATCATTGTTTGTTTTCTCATCAGATCAACCCCATATCATTTTTGGTTTTGACTGGCTTAGAGAACACAATCCCACAATAAACTGGTCCGATAGCACGATTTCCTCTTGGTCATCACACTGTCTCTCATCATGTCTCCAGGCTGCGGTTCCTTCCAGCCCTCCCCTAGAGGATGTCTCCATCGACTCTCAGGATCTCAGTTCAATCCCGATGGAGTACCTAGACTTAAAACAGGCCTTCAATAAAGACAAGGCCTGTTCACTACCACCCCATAGACCATATGACTGTGCCATCGATCTTCTTCCCGGAGCCCCATTGCCGTCTAGCCGACTGTACAATATTTCCTTAAAGGAACGTGAGTCGATGGAGACGTATATTAATGAATCCCTTGCCTCTGGGATCATTAGATCCTCATCATCTCCATTAGGGGCGGGATTTTTCTTCGTCTCTAAGAAGGATGGTTCGCTTCGACCCTGAATTGACTACAGAGGCCTCAACACCATAACCATCAAAAACAAATATCCTCTTCCCCCTCATCACCGCAGCCTTTGAATCCCTTCATCAAGCCACCATATTTACAAAGTTGGATCTACGGAACGCTTATCACCTCGTCCGCATTCGCCAGGGAGATGAGTGGAAGACTGCCTTCAAGATACCCCTGGGCCATTTCGAATATCTAGTCATGCCTTTTGTTTTGTGTAATGCACCATCTGTTTTTCAAGCACTAATTAACGACGTCCTCCAAGATTTTCTGAATGTTTTTGTTTTCGTGTACCTTGACGATATTCTCATCTTTTCCAAAGATCCAGAGGAGTACAAGTCCCATGTCCACCAGGTCCTCCGACGTCTATTGCAGAACCGTCTTTACATCAAAGCCGAGAAGTGTGAGTTCAGTAAGACCTCGATCATATTTCTCGGGTTGATATTTGAGAGCGGACAGATCACAGCAGATCCTTCAAAGGTCCTTGCCGTCACTAACTGGCCCATTCCTAACTCCCGTCTACCACTTCAACGTCTCCTTGGTTTTGCTAATTTTTACCGTCGTTTTATCAACAACTATAGCCAGACCGTTTCCCCACTCAGAGCACTCACCTCCGTCAATAAAACCTTTTCTTGGACACCTGAAGCCAACCTAGCATTCGACAAGATAAAAACCATGTTCTCCCAAGCCCCAGTCCTAATTCAGCCAGATCCACTCCGCCAGTTTACATTAGAAGTAGACGCCTCCGACCTGGGAGTGGGAGCCATCCTCTCCCAGAGATCGGAGGAGGACAACATTCTCCATCCTTGTGCTTTTTTTTCCCGACGTCTATCTCCCGCAGAACGCAACTACGACGTGGGAGACCGTGAACTACTAGCTATCAAACTAGCCCTAGAGGAGTGGCGTCACTGGTTGGAGGGTGTTAATCATCCCGTATTGGTTTGGACCGACCACCGCAATCTGGAGTACATCACGTCCGCCAAACGTCTCAATCCCCGACAGTCTCGATGGTCATTATTTTTTTCCCGTTTTAATCTTTCTATATCTTTCAGACCCGGATCAAAAAACATCAAACCTGATGCCCTTTCCCGACAGTTCTCACCTGACGACAGTTTCCCAGTTCCGGCTTCCATAAACTCCCCTGATTGCGTGGTGGGCTCGGTATCGTGGGAGATCGAGGGCATCGTCAAAGAAGCACAAACCCATGAACCTGACCCCCGGACTGCTCCCCAGAAGACCATTTATGTCCCTTCCTCAGTCCGTTGTAAGGTCCTCCATTGGTTTCACACATCTCACCTGTTCTGTCACCCTGGTTCCAGTCGGATCATTTGGACTCATTTCCCGTAGGTTTTGGTGGTCTACCCTGCACAAGGACGTTATGGAGTACATCCACGCCTGCCATACATGCTCCAGAAATAAAACCAGCAACAAACCTCCATCTGGTCTTCAGCCCCTAGAGATCCCCAGCCGTCCTTGGTCACACATCGCCGTTGACTTCATTACCGGACTCCCAGCATCTCAGGGTATGACCACCTTCCTTTCCATAATAGATAGTTTTTCTAAAGCATGCCATCTCATTTCCCTTCGCAAATTAACCTCACCTTTTCAGACTGCCCGTCTCCTGGTGAAGCATGTCTTCCGTTTACATGGTATACCGGTTGATATTCTATCTGACCGTGGTCCCCAGTTTGCCTCACAAGTTTGGAGGCATTTCTGTGCTGCACTGGGGACCAAGACCAGCCTGACTTCGGGTTACCACCCACAGTCCAACGGTCAGATAGAACGGCTGAACCAGGAGGACGAGGCAACCCTCCGATAACTGACTTCCACCAATCAGGCGGACTGGAACCAGCAGCTTCCTTGGGTCGATTATGCCCACAACTCCCATGTCTCTGCTGCCACAGGATTGTCGCCCTTCCAGATCTCCTTGGGGTACCAGCCACCACTGTTTCCCTCTGACCAGAGGGATATCTCGGTGACCTCCGTGAACCATCACATTCGTCGCATCCGCACTATCTGGCAGGAGACAAGATCGGCCCTTCAACGTTCGTCTGCGGCCAATAAGAAGTTTGCTGACCGTAGACCTACTCCTGCCCCCATCTACTCTCCTGGCCAGCAGGTCTGGCTCTCGTCCCGAGATATCCCTTTGAAGTCCATGTCCCGTAAACTCTCGCCACGTTTCATCGGCCCCTACATCATCCTTTCTGTCATCAACCCCTCGTCTGTTCGTCTCCGCCTGCCCCCTTCACTCCGGATCTATCCTACCTTCCACGTGTCTCAAATAAAGCCGGTCCTAACCAGTACTTTGTGCCCTCCAGCCGACGCTCCTCCACCTGCCCGTATCGTTGATGGGCACCCGGCTTATGAGGTCCGGAGGATCGTGGCTACCCGTCGACGTGGTCGGGGTCATCAGTTCCTCGTCGATTGGGAGGGTTACGGTCCCGAGGAGCGTAGCTGAGTGCCCCGCTCCTTTATATTGGATCCTAGCCTCATTGATGATTTTGAGGCTTCTCCATCTTTGTCTGGACCGCCAGGTGGCTGTCCTTGATGGGGGGGGGTACTGTCAGCAGGAGTCTTTGTTTCAGTCACTTCCTCAGGTGTCCAGTAGGGGTCAACAGTCCTATGATGCTAGAGCCTCCTTCACAGGTGCGTCCTGTTACCTCGGACGAGCTGAGGCAGTATAAGAGGAGTGGGGAGCCGGCTATTCGACGCCTGAGTATTATCTACCACTGGTAACTCGATCTTCAGTGCCCCCTGCGTTTCATAGTGAAATATATTTATAGTTGTATCTCCTGTGATTTCTTGTAGCTTTTAGTATTTTGATACTATTTTTGTGCCTTTTTCCCCTACAACCTCTCTCACCATTTTCGCTCATTGTGTCTGTGTCCCAGGTCTCTCCATCTCATCTACAAGAACTCAAACAGTAATCTCTCTGGTCTCACTCACCTGCCGGTACCATCTCCTCTTGGCTGAAGCTCGATCTGTCTGCTCCAGCATCATTACCTTCTGCTGCTCTGATCTCCTCTGTATCCAACATCAACCTCACCTCCGGAAAGACTCCCTGCTGATTCCTCCCTGGCGATTTAGAGACAACCAATCCAGTAAGATCGATCCTTTCTTTCACTCCTTCCATATACAACTGCATTCTCTCACCTGTCTTCACCCTAAGAGGTTCCGGGTCTCCCACGCCGTCGATGCCCTCTGTTCTCTTGCCGTTCCCTGCTGCCCCGCTGTTTCCTGTGTCTCGTCATTCCCAAAGCTCCCGTTGCCGACTGCTGGATTCCCTTTTTCCATATCCACCAAAACAATAAACCATTGTAAACTTCTTCTGAGAGTTCTCTGTTCATGTGGGTCCGAAGAAATAATAACAGCATGACACCTTCTGCAGCCATTTAGTCACTAATCATTTCCTTTTTTGTTTTTCAGATCCAGTTTTGTGAAATAATAACCTAATAAATATTAACCATAGAGAGATGATGTAACATTTAAGAATTGCTTAAATTTGACATATTTAGTAAATGTGAAGCAGCAACACAAACAATATATTGATAAAGCGATTTCTTTATTCCTAAAAGGAAATTAAATTAGCCAGAGGGTGTTTTGAAATAGAAAATATTTATGAGGAAATACTGCATTTAAATCATTATTTGAGCTGTAAAGTTTTTATTTTATTGTTAGTAAATGTGTGAACTTAAATAAAGTATTATTTTTCAATATTATCTACAGATTTATTCATGAAATGAAAATAAAAGTGAAAAATGTAGTTACTTTAGTTAGTTTATCAATAACTAAAACACATTATAGAGAATATTTACACTCAGAGAAATTTTTATAAACCATAATGTAAGGTGGTTACCATGGCTACAACTTCAAATAACGCCCCCTAGAATGACGTCATAGCCACGATTAAAAAGCAATCCCTTCATCCAGTTGAGCCAATCAGAAGCAAGCAACCAGTTACATGTTTAAAACTAGAGTCTATGAATGTAGACCTTCTGCAGCCATTTAGTCACTAATCATTTCCTTTTTTGTCTTTCAGATCCAGTTTGTGAAATAATAACCTAATAAATATTAACCATAGAGAGATGATGTGACAATTAAGAATTGCTTAAATTTGACAAATGTATTTAATTTGAAGCAGCAATGCAAACAATATATTGATAAAGCGATTTCTTTAATCCTAAAAGGAAATTAAATTAGCCAGTGGGAGTTTTGAAATAGATAATATTTAGCAGGAAATACTGCATTTAAATCATTATTTGAGCTGTGTGGAATGATAATCATTTATATTCATGTTTCTTTCATATATTCATGTTTCTTTTAATACTAGAAGTGTGTGCATATAACAAGAGCTATAAATTTTCTGATAAGGCCTGCTGGATCCAGGTGGCCATGGGAAGCAGGCTATCAATCAATTCCCAGCAGATAAAACCAAGTAAAAAAATGTGAAGCCAGTTAGTGAAAAATACTCCCTTCCGTTAAAGGATGCTTCCAGGGAGCGAATTTACTCTTTTTTCTCTTTGTGCAGATTAATCAAGGCCAGCGAGGCGCGGGAATACCGGTTTCTGAAACAGTTTGTGTAAATCACGTGTGAATGTTTTCTGACTCTGTACACTCCCTAATTTTTAATAAAACAGCCCGATGCGGGGGTTAGAGCTCAGACCCGAGAGATCCATTGCACTGTTCGGTCTCGGCTCTCCCTCCTGCAGGAGGAACTTGGATGATCCACTAGATGTCTTTTGCTGAGTGGACTGAGATTGTATTTTTATTTGAGCATTGTGAGAACCTGAATATGCTGTCCTGAGATCAACCAACCCAGGGAAGTCAAGGTGGACTTAAACAGCTGTAAAGTTTTTATTTTATTGTTAATAAATGTGTGAACTTAAATCAAGTATTATCTTTCAATATTATCTACAGATTTATTCATGAAATGAAAATAAAAGAGAAGAATTTAGTTACTCTAGTTATTTTATCACTAATTAAAACACAGGGAGATTAAATACATTCAGAAAAATGTTTATAAACCATAATGTAAGGTGGTAACCATGGCTACAACTTCAAATAACGCCCCCTAGAATGACGTCATAGCCTCGATTAAAAAGGAATCCCTTCATCCAGTTGAGCCAACCAGAAGCATGCAACCAGTCACATGTTTCAATCTGGAGTGTATGAATGTAGACCTTCTGCAGCCATTTAGTCACTAATCATTTCCTTTTTTGTCTTTCAGATTCAGTTTTGTGAAATAATAACCTAATAAATATTAACAATAGAGAGATTATGTGATATTTACGTATTGCATGAATTATATCTACAGATGTATTTATTAAATTTGAATCAACAATAAGAAAATATATTGATAAAGTACTTTATTTATCCCAAAGGGGAAATTAATTTAGCCAGTGGGAGTTTTGAAAAACAAGGTCTGTTCAATAATAACTATTAAATACTGCATGTAATTCATTCATTTAAGTGTAAAATACTGTTTTATTTTTTAGTAAATGTGTAAACTTAAATCAAGTATTTATTTTCAAATATTATCTACAGATTAATTCGTTAATTAAAAAAAAAAGAAAATCTTAGTTACTTTAATTATTTTATCACTAATTAAAACACAGGGAGATTAATTACATTCAGAAAAATGTTTATAAACCATAATGTCCGGTGGTAACCATGGCTACAACTTCAAAAATGCCCCCTAGAATGATGTCATAGCCACGATTAAAAAGGAATCCCTTCATCCAGTTGAGCCAATCAGAAGCAAGCAAGAAGTCACATGTTTAAAACTAGAGTCTATGAATGTAGACCTTCTGCAGCCATTTAGTCACTAATCATTTCCTTTTTTGTCTTTCAGATCCAGTTTTGTGAAATAATAACCTAATAAATATTAACCATAGAGAGATGATGTGACATTTAAGAATTGCTTAAATTTGACAAATGTATTGAATTTGAAGCAGCAATACAAACAAGATATTGATAAAGCGATTTCTTTATTCCAAAATGAAATGAAATTAGCCAGTGGGAGTTTTGAAATAGAAAATATTTAGGAGGAAATACTGAATTTAAATCATTATTTGAGCCGTGAAGTTTTTATTTTATTGTTAGTAAATGTGTGAACTTAAATCAAGTATTATTTTTCAATATTATCTATCGATTTATTCATGAAATGGTAATAAATGAGAATAATTTAGTTACTCTAGTTATTTTATCACTAATTAAAACACAGGGAGATTAACTACATTCAGAAAAATGTTTATAAACCATAATGTAAGGTGGTAAAAGTTCAAATAACTTCCCCTAGAATGACGTCATAGCTATGACTAAAAATGAATCAGTTCAGCCAATCAGAAGCAAGCAACACGTCACGTGTTTCAATCTAGAGTCTATGAATGTAGACCTTCTGCAGCCATTTAGTCACTAATCATTTCCTTTTTTGTCTCGTCTGCGGTCCAGTCAGAGTCAAGCCAGAAAGAGACGAGCACAGTGAAATGTGGAATGCAGAGCTTCAAGAGCTAGATCGGGCAAGTGCTTCTCTGCGCATCAGGCCTCTAACGCTGGTAAGGCCTGATGTGGTGTCAGACTGGACTTGGATTCAGCCCACGACTTTGCAGCTGCACACAGTCACAAGGGACCTGGCGCCTATGAAAGGGTTGGGGACTCTAACTGTTAACGTAGGGGGCAGGTCTATTCCCCACCCTGTGTGGGTGGCAGAGATGCAAGACAAGTGCATATTGGGGCTGGATTTTTTAAGGGCTGCGAAGTGCCATTTGGATTTCGGAGGGGGGACTTGGAAGTTTAAGGATGGCCTTTCCATTCAACTGATGCCTTCAGCTGTGGAGCCGGTGCCCAGGATTGCAGTTTCCAAGCACATCTCACCCGAGCCTGATCAAATTGCCTCAATAGTAGCCCTTCCATCCACAAACTCTGTACACAGCGAAGGGGGTCCGAGTATATCAGATGATGTATCACTGGCTATGTTGCGGAAGATTTGGACGGAGAACTGTGGGGGTTTGGATAAACAACCACAACAGTAACTGTGGCAGCTGGTGGTGGAATTTAAGGACAGCTTTGCTTTGAGCGATGACCTGGTGGGGCAAACCCAGTTGGTGGAGCATGACATTTTGACTGGAGACGCCCCACCAATGAAATGTGAAAAAGCTGTGTCGGATATGTTAAAGGCGGGGATTATTGAGCCTTCGGACAGCCCTTGGGCAGCTGCTGTGGTTATGGTGCTCAAAAAAAAATGGGGAGTGGCGCCTGTGTGTGGACTAAAGGCCAATGAATGGGGTGACAGAAAAAGACTCATATCCACTTCCTAGGGTTGATGAGTCACTGAATCATGTTTCTGGTTCCAGATGCTTCTCGTCCCTGGATCTCCGCAGCGGCTACTATCAAGTTCCCCTCTCAAACGATGCCAGACCAAAGACAGCGTTTTGCATGGGGCGCGGATTTTGGCAGTTCAAAGTCCTCTCATTTGGACTGTGCAATGCACCTGCCACCTTTTCCAGGCTAATGGACCGGGTGTTGGCTGATATTCCCGGCCAGGAATGCCTAGTGTATCTGGATGACATCCTGGTCCATGGAACCTCTTTTGATTCAGCCTTGGCCTGTCTCCATATGGTGCTGGAGAAAATTAAAGCAGCATGTCTGAGGCTCCACCCCAACAAATGTCATTTCATGCAACGGGAAGAGACACATTTTTGGGTCACAAGGTGGGGAGAGAAGGCATCGGCACTATGAATGACATAGTAAAGGTGGTGGCGGAGTGGTCAACACCAGCTAAACAAAGGGAGCTGAAGAGTTTCCTGGGGTTGGCCTCTTATTATCTGAGGTTTGTTTGGGGGTTTGCAAGTATAGAACCCCCGCTGTTCCAACTTCTCCAGAAGAACCGGGACTATATGTGGACTGAACAGTTCAAGGGGGTGTTTGACTGTCTACGACAGGCTTTGACAGAGGCCCCAGTACTCTCTCCAGCTGACCCCTCTCTCCCTTTTATTCCGGACACGGATGCGAGTAGTGTGGGGATGGGGTGTATCCTCTCCCAGGAGAGTCCAGAGGGGGAGAGAGTGTTGGGGTACTTTACCAAGGCGGAAAGGCACTACTGTGTGACAAGACTTGAGCTGTTGGCGGTGATACTTTCTCTATGCCACTTCAAGTATTGTTGCATGCCTTTCACCATAAGGACTGACCACTCGGCTCTCCAGTGGTTGATGTCCTTGAGGGTCAGGTGGCACGGTGGCTGGAAGAACTGCAGACCTACAACTTTACAGTGGTCCATCGGGCTGGATCCAAGCACACTAATGCAGACGCCCTCTCCCGGCGCCCGTGTGCAGCAGCTGGATGCAGTTACTGTGACAGGAGGGAGATATTGGACAGGAAACAGCCGCAATGGAGCCTTCCAGTATCGTGCCAGAGCAACTCGGTCTCTGTCAGAGAACTACAAGCAGTGGACACAAATAGCTGGACACATCTGCAGGAGCAGGATCCTGACATCCAACCGGTGCTGGAGTGGGTGGAGAGACAGCTGAAGCCGCAATGGGAGGAGGTTACTGGGCTCTCGCTAGCAACTAGAGGGCTGTGGTCCAAGTTTGAGGTCCTGCGTCTGGAGGATGGGGTGCTGCAGAGAGTGTGGAAGGAACCCCCCCACAGGGGAGTACCGATGGCAGATTGTAGTACCCAAACGCCTGAGGAAGGTGGTCCTGCGGGCAATGCATGGAGCTGCGGGGTCCGCACACTTTTGTGTTACAAAAACCCTCCCCCGCCTCCGGCAAGGGTTTTACCGGGGCCGGTGCAGTAGGGATGTTGAGGACTTTTGTTACCACTGTGATCTCTGCACAGCACGGAAGGGACCCTCTGGTTAGTCACAAGCCCATCTGCAGCAGTTTGTGGTAGGGGCCCCTATGGACAGAGTGGCAGTAGACATTATGGGTCCACTGCCACGCTCAGATAAAGGGAATCGCTATGTCCTGTCAGCTATTGATTATTTCACAAAATGGCCAGAGGCCTATGCCATTCCAGACCAGGAGGCAGAGATAGTCCCAGATGTCTTAGTGGGAGGTCTGATTAGCCGATTTGGGGTGCCAGATACTATCCTTAGTGACCAGGGGAGAAATTTTGAGTCAAAAGTGTTTTCTGCCATGTGTCTGGCCTAGGTATGTGGAATACCAGAACGACACCGTTGCACCCCCAGAGTGATGGACTAGTGGAAAGGCTCCACCGCACTTTGGGACAACAGCTGGCCGTCCTCACAGCAGAGCATAAGCGTGACTGGGATGAGCACCTTCCCCTTGTGCTTATGGCATGTCGCTCACCTGTGCAGGACTCCACAGCGTGTACTACATCACTCCTCTTGTTGGGGAGAGAACTGCGCACACCGGCTGAACTGTCTTTTGGATGTGCCCGCTGTTTTGGCTGGTCCTGAATATGCTAGGAAACTTCAGGACCAGTTGGAGACAGCACATGCATTTGCTCAGAGAAAACAGCAGCAGGCCGGGGTCCGTCCAAAACGGAACTATGACGTAAGGGCTAAGGGTAGACACTTTGGCCCAGGTGAGTTGGTCTGGGTTTATAACCCTAGAAGGAAGAAAGCTGTTGCCCAAAGTTCGACAGTAATCGGGTGGGCCCCCGCAGGGGACTGGAGCGCTTGGGGGAGGTGGTTTACAGAGTGCAGATGCTGCAGAACAAGAGAAACCTAGCACAGCAAAGTGACAGATTAGCCCCTTATCAGGGCCGAGTGGTGACCCAGGCAACTATAGACCATCAGCACCGGCTGCCTTAGTCATCACCAGCCTCCCCAGAGACTTTTCCACTGACACAGGAAAATATGTCACCGGTTCAGGCTGTTGTTCCACATCGGGCATGCCTACAACGGGCAAGAAGGGCCCCGAGGAGGTTTGGTGACTTTCTTTTGTTTTAGGGTTCATATTGTTATGTGTATCATTCTCACCAATGCGCATATGGTTTTATGTAGTCTGCCGTTGTGTGTCTATGCTGTTTTTGTTTTAGCGGGAACTGGAAGAAGGGCGGGGTTTTTTACCAGGTAGTGGGAGCGGGAAGTTTGGCTAGTTTGCAGACTTGATAGGAGCGTGAGCTGCAGCTCCCAAACATAGCAGCTTTTTTGGGGGAATAAAGCCCATTTCTTCAACGGGACACGTTTTGGCATCGTTACAATATCGATAAAGTACTTTATTTATCCCAAAGGGATATAAAATAATTAAGACACATTATACAGAATAATTACAGTCAGAGAAATGTTTATAAACCATAATGTCCGTTGGTAATCAAGGCTACAACTTCAAATAACCCACCTTAAAATGACTTCATAGCCACGATTAAAAAGGAATCCCTTCATTCAGTTCAGCCAATATGGTAGAATTGGAAGGTGCTAACTCTTTAAAATGTATAACTAAACAAATAAAGCTCTTAGACGACATTCTTTGCAGCCAGCCACGACGGGTTGGGAGATTTTTATTACACTTCCACAGATGCTTCTTATAAAATCATCATCTTCAAAAATCTCCAAAAAATCTAACTCTCTTATTACTTCAGCCTGTCTTTATACATGTCATCTTCCCTCGTCTTCACTCGTGTGTGTAGGGAAGTTTCGACCAATAGCATTACTGCCCTTCATTTGTGTAAGGATTCTGGCACCGTTGGACCGGGTGTGTGTGTTGGACTTCCTTTGAAATAACTGTGACCTCTTGTTCCAAACATCTGCTCCATTTCAGAACTAATGAATTAGCCAATCTCTCAATTGTTGTTCTTATCTGTCCAAACACCTTACTTCCCATTCCATATTTTGGTACATCTTTGTGCTTTGCACGCAAGGATCTCATGTCACCCTGACCTGACGAGACGCCAGGAACCTTTCACAAAAACAACTCCATAAATCGGATTTCCTCTCCTACATAATCCCCCCTATTCCGCTTTCAAGTCGGATCCTAATCAACCTTAGCAGTTGTTTTTGTTTATTGCTAAACTAAGTTTATGCCTACATTTGAATATAATTCTAATATATAAATCCTATATTTAAAAGTTAAATGCGGATAGGAATTAAATGGGAGGATAAACATTGTTCATAAGCAATGAAACTAATATAACAACTCCAATACATTGATCAAGCACAAATGTTCATTGCTTCCATGATTGTTCTTCCTTTAGTATAAGGTCGAAAAGCCCTGTTGGCATTTTGTTGCTTTTTTAAAGGGAAAAAACTACCTTATGGTCCCTTCCCGCCACGGGCGACTGCCAGTATCAGATTAATTCTGGCACAAATGTAATACAATCGTTTATCCACAGTGATCCAAATCATAGATTTTCATGATAATGGTTAATACTTCATTGATACATAATCTTGATTACAATTTATGAAGAAGTGTTCATAACGCACATATAATTCAGCGTGATAGAGTAATTGAAGTTATGAATCATAATAATCAAGTCTTTGTAGGAATAACTTGTTGCTTAAGACTTGTGCTCATCCATGCACTCACCCATACTCACGCATTCTCACTCATACTCTCTTACATATTCATGCTCACTCACATTCACACATGTTCCTCCTAGTGTATTAACTATGTGTAGGCCACCCGTGTTGTGTTGTATATAAATTGTGTAAGAAATGTGTGAAGTGGTGTGTACGAACAGTCTATCCCATGAGTCCATTTTATTACACCCCAGGTTTTGTTTCAGTTTGTTGAACTTGTAAGATCCTTGAACCAACCATAAGCGCTTTTATTTAACATTGAAATGTCCTTGAGTTAGTAGTCCTTTGGCCATGGGTTCAACAGTCCAGGCGGTCAAGTGCGTCAGTCCGTGTGACGTCCTCTGTCCTTGGTCATCCATCTGTATACAGTCCCCGAGATCAATTTCCTCAAGATAGGGAGAAGACAACACACAAGCAGAAAAATAAAAATTAGTACTACTACTAGAGTTATTCCTATTTTGGCTGCTAAGGCTCCCCATTCACCTAAAATGTCCTCACAGACTTTTCCACGACCAGTTGCTCTTTCCTGCATTTTCTTTTAATTCCACTCTCATTTTATTCAGCTTTGTCATTACTGCTCTGAATGTACCTTTTGGTGAGCTGTTCATAGGAATATATATACAGCATTCATTTGCAAACATATGACAAACTCCTCCCATATTGGCCAAGATCCAATATAATGCAAGTCTGTTTTGTTTTGTCATTCTACTTGTTTCATGAAGTTGTTCTCCTAGGGCCATAAATCCTTCAACGATAAAGTTGATCATTCTCTGCTCTGTAATTGTGACCTAAGGTAAGATGTTGCAAGTTCCTGTTGCGCCTTGAATTGATCTGGAATTCCTCTTGGTTGACCTGTAAGATTCATATATACTCCTTCATTTAATCCATAATACCCCAGGTTTCTACAAAGCCTTGTTTTATTGTTGTGCATTCCTACTATGTCTTTAACTCCTTCATACACTAGGGTTACTGGTACTTTAATTCGAACAAGGGCACCAAGGCATACCCATTTCAGGGGCAATGTGTTGATTAGAACGTCATCACCACACATCCAGTAGTTGTCTACCACCGGATATGTCTGATCACCTAGAAAAAAATAGTGTTGGAATAGTCAGAGTCAAATTTTCACAGCTTTGCTCATTATATTCTGGATTTTGATACCACACAGGTGTTGCAACAAAAAATGGTGTTATCTTAGCATGTATAAATCAAGATAACACCCAAGTAATATTACATTGTACTGTTGTATTTTCTATGTGTATTCCTCCATTATTTTCAAATCGTCCATTTGCAAAAATATTCATATTCTGCATTATAATCTACCTCATAATTCACTGAAGGGCCAGACTGTGTAGTGGTAATATTACATTTTGCACAAACGGATTCAATGAAAGTTTTGATTTAGTAACTCATTTTACAATTAGGGTGGGTTTTTAAGATGCCTGGGTGGGCAAGACTTTCGTTGTGAACTTCAATCTAACTTTTTTTGTCGTTACTATAAGTGATGCAGGTGAAACAACTTTGAGTGCTTTATTTATTGGTGGAATTCCTTCATCATCCTTAATCTCTTCGTTAGGTTTTTTAGTTGTACCAGCTTGTCCAAAACAAGTCATTTTTTTGTGATTCTTAAGTTACATCTTGTGTCTGCTTGATCCTTCGTTAATACATAATTTTTCCATTCTATGAGTCATCTGCACATCTTGCGAAGATCGCTCTCAAACACTATTCTTGAGATAATTATTTTCCTTCCTAGTATGCTGTCACCAATATCATCAGTTGAAATATGTATTTTAACTCTGTCGTTCAGTATTTCAACAGTACCTGTTTTCTTTGTGTCTTTTACTCGTTCAAAATCACCTTTACCTGTTACTGAAATTTCTGTCTCAAGGTTTGTCATTATCATGTAATGTTTAAAATCTTTGTCGTGACTCCATTGTCTTCCTATTTTCAATTCTATGTCAAATCCATCATATTTAATGTACATTGATCTGTGGTATGGTTTTCCCTCTGTTTTTTAATAGCCCTCCTACACAGTTTTTGATTAGCATAGCTCACATGTGCTTCATACTCTGTGGCTAAATTTGTTTGAAATTCAGTGTCTGTTAAACCTGCTTTCCATTTCCATTCTAAGTGCACATGTCTAGTTTTACGAATCAATTTTTTGGAAACATCTGAGTTGAGACTTGGTGGAAAGAACACTGGTATGTACTTGTCTGGAATTCTATAAGTTGTGTTGTACTTATCAGTTCAATTGGAAATGGATCTTTTCTTGTGAGCAGTCATCTCTGAGTCAACGTTTGTCCCCCCTTGAGCCTGTCTTTGAGTCCATGTTCTGTGACTTTGCAGGTTGTACGAGTTTGTCCCTGCTGTCGCTTCTGTTGGATGGCTCACCCCTTCTGTCAACATCCAGAGTTGGACAGTTATCAGTATCAGTCTCATCGCTGTGAGGTTTCCGCTCATCATCCTTATCAAAATCAAGTTTAACGCTGTCTTTATTTTGAACTTTAGTGCAATGAATCAAATTATGCCAAATGATACTTCCGTCTACTTGGACAGCCGTTGGGGTTGCTCTTTTGACTACGTAAGATCCTTCCCATTGGGCCTCAGGCCATCTGCGTCTGTACACCTTGATGTACAGACGATGTTTACGTCGGTTCCGAGCCCAAACTTATGCGCCTCATGCGTATGAGTTATGGACGGACTGAACTTTGTAGGTTTAAGGACTGTTTGATCAGCAAAAACCTAGACAATAACATCCCAGCAAAGCTGGGGAGACTACAGCTCCTCAGGACTTCTGCGTGGGGGAGCAGAGCGCTGCAGATAAAGGGCCGGCGGAGGCGATGCAAGCGGCGGCAGAAGAGGGGGAAGCGCGGCGGAGTGCTAGCCAGGCTAAAGGCTAATGCTAACCGACCCCCGATTCCGTCACTTTTCCTGTCCAACGTCCGCTCTCTGGACAACAAGCTGGACCTGCTGCGGCTGAGGATCATTGCTTGTGAGGACATGAGGAACTGCGCGGTGATCTGTGTCTCAGAGACCAGGCTGAACGACACCATGCTGGACTCAGCCTTCCAGCTCGCCGGCCGCAGCTCTTCCGGGCGGACCGCAACCAGCTCTCCGGGAAAGCCCGCGGTGGCGGATTATGCGTATATATCAACAAAGTGTTCCCCAGGTTGGTTGATCTCAGGACAGCATACTCAGGTTCTCACAATGTTCAAATAAAAGACAAATTCAGATCCGCTCAGCAAAAGACATCTTGCGAGATTTTATACTGAATAACCTTCTGCAGAAGGGAGACCTGGGACCTCTCTGTGCAATAGCTCCATCAGGTCTGAGGTCTCAGCCCAGCATCAGGCTGCTTTATTGAAAGTAGGGAGTAAACAGAGTCATAAAACAAATCACATGTGATTTACACAAACTGTTGCAGAAACCGTTATTCCCCCTCCTCGCTGACCCCTCACTGATCCCTCGCTGATCCCTATCAGTCTGCATACACAGGAAGAAAAGATAGTACAACTTTGCCATCTGGTTTCACCCCCCAACTAACAGATTTATTGCTAGGGATCGATGGATAGCCCC
>JAVLVB010000825.1:106338-117108 GCA_032876305.1 Orestias chungarensis
CCTGATTTTAAATCTAATTCCAACAACAACAACGAACATTGCCAGACCCTTTAATTTACAGGCTTACACTACTAAGACTTCAGACACGGTTTATTTTAGTTTCAAGCCAATAGCAGATTTTGATTTAAACAGGCTCTGCTCTTACCTTTAAAAATGTGCGCAGCCATGTCTGTTGTCTGTTCGTGATCAGCCCAGGTGCAGAATCTTTGCTTTCCTCCTGAGATCCCGGACGAGCCCCCAAATTGTTGAAGTCCACCTCGACTTCCCCAGGTTGGTTGATCTCAGGGCAGCATATTCAGGTTCTCACAATGTTCAAATAAAAATATAAACTCACAATCACTCAGTCAACAAACGTCTTGCGATATAAGAGTTTCAACCTGCAGGAAGGAGAGCCGAGATCGGGTCTCAGCTCTACTTCTGCATCAGGCTGTTTTATTAAAAATTAGGGAGTGTACAAAGTCAGAAAAACAATCACATGTGATTTACACAAACTGTTTCAGAAACCGTTATTTCCCCGCCTCGCTGACCTTGATTAATCTGCACAAAGAGAAAAAAGAGTAAATTTGCTCCCTGGAAGAATCCTTTATCGGAAGGGAGTATTTTTTGCTAACTGGCTTCACATCTTTTTAACTTGGTTCTATCTGCTGGGAACTGATTGATAGCCGGCTTCCCATGGCCACCTGGATCCAGCAGGCCTTATCAGAAAAGTTATAACTCTTATTATATGCAACCACTTCTAGTATTAAAAGAAACATTAATATATTTATTATATGCTAACACTTCTATTATAGAAGAAACATGAATATATTTATTATATGCCTATATGAAAGAAACATGAATATAAATGTTTTTCATTCCACAAAACTTAAATCAAGTATTTATTTTCAAATATTATCTACAGATTAATTCGTTAATTAAAAAAAAAAAAGAAAATTTTAGTTACTTTAATTATTTTATCACTAATTAAAACACAGGGAGATTAATTACATTCAGAAAAATGTTTATAAACCATATTCTCCGGTGGTAACCATGGCTACAATTTCAAATAATGCCCCCTAGAATGACAACATAGCCACGATTAAAAAGGAATCCCTTCATCCAGTTGAGCCAATCAGAAGCAAGCAACAAGTCACATGTTTAAAACTAGAGTCTATGAATGTAGACCTTCTGCAGCCATTTAGTCACTAATCATTTCCTTTTTTGTCTTTCAGATCCAGTTTTGTGAAATAATAACCTAATAAATATTAACAATAGAGAGATGATGTGACATTTAAGAATTGCTTAAATTTGACAAATGTATTGAATTTGAAGCAGCAATACAAACAATATATTGATAAAGCGATTTCTTTATTCCTAAAAGGAAATTAAATTAGCCAGAAGGAGTTTTGAAATAGAAAATATTTAGAAGGAAATACTGCATTTAAATCATTATTTGAGCTGTAAAGTTTTATTTTATTGTTAGTAAATGTGTGAACTTAAATCAAGTATCAAAAAAAGCAATCCCTTCATCCAGTTGAGCCAATAAGAAGCAAGGTTATTTTTACTGCAATGTTTTGGTTGTCAATATGAACAGATCTTAATATTGCATATATTGCATTTAAATCACTATTTGAACTCCAAAGTTTTATTTTATTGTTAGTAAATGTGTGAACTTAAATCAAGTAATGTTTTTCAACTATTACCTACAGATTTTTTCATTCAATGAAAATAAAACAGAAAAATAAAGTTATTTTAGTAATTTTATCACTAATTAAATATTTTTATAGAGAATACACTCAGAGAAACGTTTATAAACCATATAGTACGGTGGTAACCATGGCTACAAGTTCATATAATGCCCCCTACAATGACGTCATAGCCACGATTAAAAAGAAATCCAGTTCAGCCAATAAGAAACAAGAAACCAGTCACGTGTTTCAATCTAGAGTCTATGAATGTAGACATTCTGCAGCCATTTAGTCACTAATCATTTCCTTTTTTGTCTCGTCTGCGGTCCAGTCAGAGTCAAGCCAGAAAGAGACGAGCACAGTGAAATGTGGAATGCAGAGCTTCAACAGCTAGATCGGGCAAGTGCTTCTCTGCGCATCAGGCCTCTAACGCTGGTAAGGCCTGATGTGGTGTCAGACTGGACTTGGATTCAGCCCACGACTGTGCAGCTGCACGCAGTCACAAGGGACCTGGCGCCTATGAAAGGGTGGGGGACTCTAACTGTTAACGTAGGGGGCAGGTCTATTCCCCACCCTGTGTGGGTGGCAGAGATGCAAGACAAGTGCATATTGGGGCTGGATTTTTTAAGGGCTGCGAATTGCCATTTGGATTTCGGAGGGGGGACGTGGAAGTTTAAGGATGGCCTTTCCATTCAACTGATGCCTTCAGCTGTGGATCCGGTGCCCAGGATTGCAGTTTCTGAGCACATCTCACTCGAGCCTGATCAAATTGCTGCAACAGTAGCCCTTCCATCCACAAACTCTGTACACAGCGAAGGGGGTCTGAGTATGTCAGATGATGTATCACTGGCTATGTTGCGGAAGATTTGGACGGAGAACTGTGGGGGTTTGGATAAACAACAACAACAGTAACTGTGGCAGCTGGTGGTGGAATTTAAGGACAGCTTTGCTTTGAGCGATGACCTGGTGGGGCGAACCCAGTTGGTGGAGCATGACATTTTGACTGGAGACGCCCCACCAATGAAATGTGAAAAAGCTGTGTCGGATATGTTAAAGGCGGGGATTATTGAGCCTTCGGACAGCCCTTGGGCAGCTGCTGTGGTTATGGTGCTCAAAAAAAATGGGGAGTGGCGCCTGTGTGTGGACTAAAGGCCAATGAATGGGGTGACAGAAAAAGACTCATATCCACTTCCTAGGGTTGATGAGTCACTGAATCATGTTTCTGGTTCCAGATGCTTCTCGTCCCTGGATCTCCGCAGCGGCTACTATCAAGTTCCCCTCTCAAACGATGCCAGACCAAAGACAGCGTTTTGCATGGGGCGCGGACTTTGGCAGTTCAAAGTCCTCTCATTTGGACTGTGCAATGCACCTGCCACCTTTTCCAGGCTAATGGACCGGGTGTTGGCTGATATTCCCGGCCAGGAATGCATAGTGTATCTGGATGACATCCTGGTCCATGGAACCTCTTTTGATTCAGCCTTGGCCTGTCTCCATATGGTGCTGGAGAAAATTAAAGCAGCATGTCTGAGGCTCCACCCCAACAAATGTCATTTCATGCAACGGGAAGTGAAATTTTTGGGTCACAAGGTGGGGAGAGAAGGCATCGGCACTATGAATGACATAGTAAAGGTGGTGGCGGAGTGGTCAACACCAACTAAACAAAGGGAGCTGAAGAGTTTCCTGGGGTTGGCCTCTTATTATCGGAGGTTTGTTTGGGGGTTTGCAAGTATAGAACCCCCGCTGTTCCAACTTCTCCAGAAGAACCGGGACTATATGTGGACTGAACAGTTCAAGGGGGTGTTTGACTGTCTACGACAGGCTTCGACAGAGGCCCCAGTACTCTCTCCAGCTGACCCCTCTCTCCCTTTTATTCCGGACACAGATGCGAGTAGTGTGGGGATGGGGTGTATCCTCTCCCAGGAGAGTCCAGAGGGGGAGAGAGTGTTGGGGTACTTTACCAAGGCGGAAAGGCACTACTGTGTGACAAGACTTGAGCTGTTGGCGGTGATACTTTCTCTATGCCACTTCAAGTATTACCTGTGTGGCATGCCTTTCACCATAAGGACTGACCACTCGGCTCTCCAGTGGTTGATGTCCTTGAGGGTCAGGTGGCACGGTGGCTGGAAGAACTGCAGACCTACAACTTTACAGTGGTCCATCGGGCTGGATCCAAGCACACTAATGCAGACGCCCTCTCCCGGCGCCCGTGTGCAGCAGCTGGATGCAGTTACTGTGAAAGGGAACAGCCGCAATGGAGCCTTCCAGTATCGTGCCAGAGCAACTCGGTCTCTGTCAGAGAACTGCAAGCAGTGGACACAAATAGCTGGACACATCTGCAGGAGCAGGATCCTGACATCCAACCGGTGCTGGAGTGGGTGGAGAGACAGCTGAAGCCGCAATGGGAGGAGGTTACTGGGCTCTCGCTAGCAACTAGAGGGCTGTGGTCCAAGTTTGAGGTCCTGCGTCTGGAGGATGGGGTGCTGCAGAGAGTGTGGAAGGAACCCCCCACAGGGGAGTACCGATGGCAGATTGTAGTACCCAAACGCCTGAGGGAGGTGGTCCTGCGGGCAATGCATGGAGCTGCTGGGTCCGCACACTTTTGTGTTACAAAAACCCTCCCCCGCCTCCGGCAAGGGTTTTACTGGGGCCGGTGCAGTAGGGATGTTGAGGACTTTTGTTGCCACTGTGATCTCTGCACAGCACGGAAGGGACCCTCTGGTTAGTCACAAGCCCATCTGCAGCAGTTTGTGGTAGGGGCCCCTATGGACAGAGTGGCAGTAGACATTATGGGTCCACTGCCACGCTCAGATAAAGGGAATTGCTATGTCCTGTCAGCTATTGATTATTTCACAAAATGGCCAGAGGCCTATGCCATTCCAGACCAGGAGGCAGAGATAGTCCCAGATGTCTTAGTGGGAGGTCTGATAAGCCGATTTGGGGTGCCAGATACTATCCTTAGTGACCAGGGGAGAAATTTTGAGTCAAAAGTGTTTTCTGCCATGTGTCGAGGCCTAGGTATGTGGAAGACCAGAACGACACCGTTGCACCCCCAGAGTGATGGACTAGTGGAAAGGCTCCACCGCACTTTGGGACAACAGCTGGCCGTCCTCACAGCAGAGCATAAGCGTGACTGGGATGAGCACCTTCCCCTTGTGCTTATGGCATGTCGCTCACCTGTGCAGGACTCCACAGCGTGTACTACATCACTCCTCTTGTTGGGGAGAAAACTGCGCACACCAGCTGAACTGTCTTTTGGATGCGCCCGCTGTTTTGGCTGGTCCTGAATAAGCTAGGAAACTTCAGGACCAGTTTGAGACAGCACATTCATTTGCTCAGAGAAAACAGCAGCAGGCCGGGGTCCGTCCAAAACGGAACTATGACGTAAGGGCTAAGGGTAGACACTTTGGCCCAGGTGAGTTGGTCTGGGTTTATAACCCTAGAAGGAAGAAGGGCTGTTGCCCAAAGTTCGACAGTAATCGGGTGGGCCCCCGCAGGGTGCTGGAGCGCTTGGGGGAGGTGGTTTACAGAGTGCAGATGCTGCAGAACAAGAGAAACCTAGCACAGCAAAGGGACAGATTAGCCCCTTATCAGGGCCGAGTGGTGACCAAGGCCACTATAGACCATCAGCACCGGCTGCCTTAGTCATCACCAGCCTCCCCAGAGACTTTTCCACTGACACAGGAAAATATGTCACCGGTTCAGGCTGTTGTTCCACATCGGGCAAGCCTACAACGGGCAAGAAGGGCCCCGAGGAGGTTTGGTGACTTTCTTTTGTTTTAGGGTTCATATTGTTATGTGTATCATTCTCACCAATGCTCATATGGTTTTATGTAGTCTGCCGTTGTGTGTCTATGCTGTTTTTGTTTTAGCGGGAACCGGAAGAAGGGCGGGGTTTTTTACCAGGTAGTGGGAGCGGGAAGTTTGGCTAGTTTGCAGACTTGATAGGAGCGTGAGCTGCAGCTCCCAAACATAGCAGCTTTTTTTTGGGAATAAAGCCCATTTCTTCAACGGGACACGTTTTGGCATCGTTACAATATCGATAAAGTACTTTATTTATCCCAAAGGGATATAAAATAATTAAGACACATTATACAGAATAATTACAGTCAGAGAAATGTTTATAAACCATAATGTCCGTTGGTAATCAAGGCTACAACTTCAAATAACCCACCTTAAAATGACTTCATAGCCACGATTAAAAAGGAATCCCTTCATTCAGTTCAGCCAATATGGTAGAATTGGAAGGTGCTAACTCTTTAAAATGTATAACTAAACAAATAAAGCTCTTAGACGACATTCTTTGCAGCCAGCCACGACGGGTTGGGAGATTTTTATTACACTTCCACAGATGCTTCTTACAAAATCATCATCTTCAAAAATCTCCAAAAAATCTCACTCTCTTCTTACTTCAGCCTGTCTTTATACATGTCATCTTCCCTCGTCTTCACTCGTGCTTGTAGGGAAGTTTCGACCAATAGCATTACTGCCCTTCATTTGTGTAAGGATTCTGGCACCGTTGGACCGGGGGTGTGTGTTGGACTTCCTTGGAAATAACTGTGACCTCTTGTTCCAAACATCTGCTCCATTTCAGAACTGATGAATTAGCCAATCTCTCAATTGTTGTTCTTATCTGTCCAAACACCTTACTTCCCATTCCATATTTTGGTACATCTTTGTGCTTCGCACGCAAGGATCTCATGTCACCCTGACCTGACGAGACGCCAGGAACCTTTCACAAAAACAACTCCATAAATCGGATTTCCTCTCCTACATAATCCCCCCTATTCCGCTTTCAAGTCGGATCCTAATCAACCTTAGCAGTTGTTTTTGTTTATTGCTAAACTAAGTTTATGCCTACATTTGAATATAATTCTAATATATAAATCCTATATTTAAAAGTTAAATGCGGATAGGAATTAAATGGGAGGATAAACATTGTTCATAAGCAATGAAACTAATATAACAACTCCAATACATTGATCAAGCCCAATTGTTCATTGCTTCCATGATTGTTCTTCCTTTAGTATAAGGTCAAAAAGCCCTGTTGGCATTTTGTTGCTTTTTTAAAGGGAAAAAACTACCTTATGGTCCCTTCCCGCCACGGGCGACTGCCAGTATCAGATTAATTCTGGCACAAATGTAATACAATCGTGGATCCAGAGTGATCCAAATCATAGATTTTCATTATAATGGTTAATACTTCATTGATACATAATCTTGATTACAATTTATGAAGAAGTGTTCATAACGCACATATAATTCAGCGTGACAGAGTAATTGAAGTTATGAATCATAATATGCAAGTCTTTGTAGGAATAACTTGTTGCTTAAGACTTCTGCTCATCCATGCACTCACCCATACTCACCCATTCTCACTCATACTCTCTTACATATTCATGCTCACTCACATTCACACGTGTTCCTCCTAGTGTATTAACTATGTGTAGGCCACCCGTGTTGTATTGTATATAAATTGTGTAAGAAATGTGTGAAGTGGTGTGTACGAACAGTCTATCCCATGAGTCCATTTTATTACACCCCAGGTTTTGTTTCAGTTTGTTGAACTTGTAAGATCCTTGAACCAACCATAAGCGCTTTTATTTAACATTGAAATGTCCTTGAGTTAGTAGTCCTTTGGCCATGGGTTCAACAGTCCAGGCGGTCAAGTGCGTCAGTCCGTGTGACGTTCTCTGTCCTTGGTCATCCATCTGTATACAGTCCCCGAGATCAATTTCCTCAAGATAGGGAGAAGACAACACACAAGCAGAAAAATAAAAATTAGTACTACTACTAGAGTTATTCCTATTTTGGCTGCTAAGGCTCCCCATTCACCTAAAATGTCCTCACAGACTTTTCCACGACCAGTTGCTCTTTCCTGCATTTTCTTTTAATTCCACTCTCATTTTATTCAGCTTTGTCATTACTGCTCTGAATGTACCTTTTGGTGAGCTGTTCATAGGAATATATATACAGCATTCATTTGCAAACATTTGACAAACTCCTCCCATATTGGCCAAGATCCAATATAATGCAGGTCTATTTTGTTTTGTCATTCTACTTGTTTCGTGAAGTTGTTCTCCTAGGGCCATAAATCCTTCAACGGTAAAGTTGATCATTCTCTGCTCTGTAATTGTGACCTAAGGTAAGATATAACCTGCAAGTTCCTGTTGCGCCTTGAATTGATCTGGAAGTCCTCTCGGTTGACCTGTAAGATTCATATATACTCCTTCATTTAATCCATAATACCCCAGGTTTCTACAAAGCCTTGTTTTATTATTGTGCATTCCTACTATTTCTTTAACTCCTTCATACACTAGGGTTACTGGTACTTTAATTTGAACAAGGGCACAAAGGCATACCCATTTCAGGGGCAATGTGTTGATTAGAACGTCATCACCAGACATCCAGTAGCTGTCTACCACCAGATATGTCTGATCACCTAGAAAAAAATAGTGTTGGAATAGTCAGAGTCAAATTTTCACAGCTTTGCTCATTATATTCTGGATTTTGATACCACACAGGTGTTGCAACAAAAAATGGTGTTATCTTAGCATGTATAAATCAAGATAACACCCAAGTAATATTACATTGTACTGTTGTATTTTCTATGTGTATTCCTCCATTATTTTCAAATCGCCCATTTGCAAAATATTCATATTCTGCATTATAATCTACCTCATAATTCTCTGAAGGGCCAGACTGTGTAGTGGTAATATTACATTTTGCGCAAACGGATTCAATGAAAGTTTTGATTTAGTAACTCATTTTACAATTGGGGTGGGTTTTTAAGATGCCTGGGTGGGCAAGACTTTCGTTGTGAACTTCAATCTAACTTTTTTTGTCGTTACTATAAGTGATGCAGGTGTAACAACTTTGAGTTCTTTATTTATTGGTGGAATTCCTTCATCATCCTTAATCTCTTCGTTAGGTTTTTTAGTTGTACCAGCTTGTCCAAAACAAGTCATTTTTTTGTGATTCTTAATTTACATCTTGTGTCTGCTTGATCCTTTGTTAATACATAATTTTTCCATTCTATGAATCATCTGCACATCTTGCGAAGATCGCTCTCAAACACTATTCTTGAGATAATTATTTCCCTTCCTAGTATGCTGTCACCAATATCATCAGTTGAAATATGTATTTTAACTCTGTCGTTCAGTATTTCAACAGTACCTGTTTTCTTTGTGTCTTTTACTCGTTCAAAATCACCTTTACCTGTTACTGAAATTTCTGTCTCAAGGTTTGTCATTATCATGTAATGTTTAAAATCTTTGTCGTCACTCCATTGTCTTCCTATTTTCAATTCTATGTCAAATCCATCATATTTAATGTACATTGATTGGTGGTATGGTTTTCACTCTGTTTTTTAATAGCCCTCCTACACAGTTTTTGATTAGCATAGCTCACATGGGCTTCCTACTCTGTGTCTAAATTTGTTTGAAATTCAGTGTCTGTTAAACCTGCTTTCCATTTCCATTCTAAGTGCACATGTCTAGTTTTACGAATCAATTTTTTGGAAACATCTGAGTTGAGACTTGGTGGAAAGAACACTGGTATGTACTTGTCTGGAATTCTATAAGTTGTGTGGTACTTATCAGTTCAATTGGAAATGGATCTTTTCTTGTGAGCAGTCATCTCTGAGTCAACGTTTGTCCCCCCTTGAGGCTGTGTTTGAGTCCATGTTCTGTGACTTTGCAGGTTGTACGAGTTTGTCCCTGCTGTCGCTTCTGTTGGATGGCTCACCCCTTCTGTCAACATCCAGAGTTGGACAGTTATCAGTATCAGTCTCATCGCTGTGAGGTTTCCGCTCATCATCCTTATCAAAATCAGGTTTAACTCTGTCGTTATTTTGAACTTTAGTGCAATGAATCAAATTATGCCAAATGATACTTCCGTCTACTTGGACAGCCGTTGGGGTTGCTCTTTTGACTACGTAAGGTCCTTCCCACCGGGCCTCATGCCATCTGCGTCTGTACACCTTGATGTACAGACGATGTTTACGTCGGTTCCGAGCCCAAACTTATGCGCCTCATGCGTATGAGTTATGGACGGACTGAACTTTGTAGGTTTAAGGACAGTTTGATCAGCAAAAACCTAGACAATAACATCCCAGCAAAGCTGGGCAGACTACAGCTCCTCCGGACTTCGGCGTGGGGGAGCAGAGCGCTGCAGATAAAGGGCCGGCGGAGGCGATGCAAGCGGCGGCAGAAGAGGGGGAAGCGCGGCGGAGTGCTAGCCAGGCTAAAGGCTAATGCTAACCGACCCCCGATTCCGTCACTTTTCCTGTCCAACGTCCGCTCTCTGGAGAACAAGCTGGACCTGCTGCGGCTGAGGATCAGTGCTTGTGAGGACATGAGGAACTGCGCGGTCATCTGTGTCTCAGAGACCCTGCTGAACGACACCATGCCGGACTCAGCCTTCCAGCTCGCCGGCCGCAGCTCTTCCGGGCGGACCGCAACCAGCTCTCCGGGAAAGCCCGCGGGGGCGGATTATGCATGTATATCAACAAAGGTTGGTGCACAAACTGCTTGTTGGTAAACAGCCACTGCTCCGAGGCGACAGAACAGCTGACTGTGAAGTGCAGACCTCACTATCTGCCTCGGGAGTTTACGGCTGTGTTCGTTGTTCCCGTTTACATAGCGCCGGATGCTAATGCTAACATCGCGCTGAAGGAGCTACATGACAACATCAGCTCACTTCAGAACAAGCACCCGGAGGCATTTTACATGGTAGCGGGGGACTTTAACCACGTAGAACTGACGAACTGCCTGCCAAAGTTTAAGCAGCATGTGAACATTCCAACACGTGGAAATAACACGCTGGACCGTGTTTACACAAACCTAAAAGACGCATACAGAGCCTTCCCCCGCCCCCACCTCGGGCTCTCCGACCACATCTCCGTCTTGCTGGTGCCTGCTTACCATCCCCGGCTGCGACGCTCCAGACCCACACAGAGGACCATCACTGTGTGGCCCAGTGACGCCGACGCCGTGCTGCAGGACTGCTTCGGCTGCACAGACTGGCAGGTCTTCAGGGAGGCTGCTGAGTACGAGGGGGAGCTGGACCTGGAGGACTACACATCTGCTGTTCTGGGGTACATCAG
>JAVLVB010000825.1:126393-140829 GCA_032876305.1 Orestias chungarensis
CCCAAGTACCTGTAGCTGTTGACCACTTCCACCGCAGATCCTCCCATGTGCAGGGGGAGGTGGGCATGCTTGCCCCTTCTGAAGTCCACAATCATCTCCTTGGTTTTCTTTTCGTTAATACAGAGGTTGTTCTCTCTGCACCAACCCTCCAGGTGTTCCACCTCCTGCCTGTAGCTGGACTCATCACGGTTTCGGATGCTGAAAATAATGGACAATGAGGTTTTTCAGGACGACTCTAACTGTTGGGTGGCTCCACTTCCATTCAAGTTCCCTAGGCAGCCTTTGCCCAACAATCGTGAAAAAGCTTTGGCATCGAGATAATGACTCCAGTAAGAACATCATTGAGTACAGGATGAGGGTTCATGTATTTGGAAACAGCCCTTCTCCAGCTGTGGCAAAGGTATTGTCTCAGGAGAGCTGTAATGAAGGGAGAGCAAACGTACGGGCCAGAAACAAAAAGCTTTGTAGCGCGGGAGTTCTCCGTTGATGACGGCCTTGTTTCCACATCAACAGAGGAAGAGGCTATTTCTCTATTACAGAAAACCCAAGCATCTCTTTCAGAGACAAACTTAAAGCTTCATAAGATCACATCCAACAGCATCCCAGTCTTAAGAGCCTTTCCAAATGAAGATCGTGCTAAGGGCATTAAAGACCTCTGCTTGGATAGCAATGTAGTACACACACAGCAAAGCCTGGGATTGAGTAGGTATGTCAAAAGGGACGTATTCACCTTCCAAGTATCTATCAGTGACAAACCATTTACCAGACGTGGTGTCCTTTCCAACATCTTTGATCCTCTCGGCTTTGTTGCTCCTGTAAGAATTCAAAGCAAGTCGTTGTTGAGGGAGCTCACCATGGATGAAACGGAACGGGACAGCCTACTCCCTCAAGACAAGGCTGAGGTTTGGGAGGCATGGAGAGATTCGCTAAAGCAATTGTAACATCTTCACATTCCTCGAGCTTATACTACTACATCTTCCTCTAACGCCAGTCGGAAAGAGCTATGTGTGTTTTCAGACCTTTCGACCAAAGCAATCGGTGCCGTAGTATACCTGAAGATTACAGATGAAAACGGCCAGATAAATGTGAGTTTTGTCTTTGGAAAAGCTAAACTTGCACCTCCAACTGAACCAACCATCTGTGCGGCAGTGCTAGTTGTAGAAATGGCCGAACCAATCGTTCAAGAGATGGACATTCTGTCATAACTGTTGGAGATTCTGACCCACATAAAACAGAGAACTCTCAGTTGATCAGTTATAATGAATTTAATGAAGGGGAGAGGAGAGGGATCCGGCAACGGGAGCCAAGCCGAGCCAAGAGGAGCGTGGAGACCAGATGGATGCGGTGAACCATAGAGAGATCTTGGGAGGATTTGAGCACTGGAGATGAGCACCACCACTCCTCTTATACTGGCTAAGCTATTCGACGCCAACCGGGCGCACCTGGAGCTGCAAGCGCTCCAGCAGAGGAAGAGCACGGGTGACCCCCTGTGGACAAATGGAGAAGAGCTGAAATGAACTCACTCTGACAGTATCCCCCCTCAAGGACCGCCACCTGGCGGTCCAGAAGAGGAGGAAGAGGCCTCAAAGTCATCAATAAGGCTGGGGTCCAGGATGAAGGAGCGGGGCACCCAGCTACGCTCCTCGGAACCGTAGCCCTCCCAATCGATGGGGTATTGGTAACTTCGACCGCGTCGACGGGCAGCCACGATCCTCCGGACGTTGTAAGCCGGGTGCCCATCAATGATACGGGGGGGTGGAGGGGCGTCGGCTGGAGGTCACAAAGTACTGGTTCGGACCGGCTTAATCTGAGAGATATGGAAGGTAGGATGGACTCTGAGAGGTGAGGGTAAGCGAAGACAAACGGTGGAGGGATTAATAATGGACTCGAGTGTGTATGGGCCGATGAAGCGAGGTGAGAGTTTTGTGAATACTCAATCCAGGGGAGGTGCTGGTTCCAGTCGGTTTGGCAAGGCAAGGCAAGGGAAGTTTATTTGTATAACACATTTTTGTGTACAAGACAATTCAAAGTGCTTTACATAGGAAAAAAAGATCAGAAAATGAAACAAAAAAATCAGCTTTAAATTTAAAAGAAATAAAATACAAATAAAAATAAAATAATAATAATAGTAATAATATTTTCAGTTGCTATATGCACAGTTAAATAAGGCTGTTTTCTGCCTGGATTTAAACAACGGCAGAGTTGAAACTTGTCTCACCTCTTCAGGAAGACTTTAGGAGATCCAGAATTCCAGATTTTAGGAGCATAAAACTGGAATGAAGCCTCCCCTTGTTTGGTCCTGACTCTGGGCATCAGCAGGAGGCCCCTACCTGAGGTTCTCAGAGTCCTGGCTGGTTCATATGGCTCTAACATGTCAGATATGTACTTTGGGGCTAAACCATGAAGAGATTTGTACACAAGCAAGGCTGTTTTAAAGTCTATTCTTCAAGTGACAGGAAGCCAGGGCAGAGACTTGAGCACTGGACTAATGTAGTCATATTTACTGGTTTTGGTGAGAACTGAAGCAGCAGCATTCTGGATATTCTGAAGCTGTCTTAAGGCCCGTTTAGAAAGCCCAGTGAGCAGGCCGTTACAGTACTGTAACCTGCTAGGGATAAAAGCATGGATAAGTCTTTCTAGGTCTGGTTTAGAGACTATTCCTCTGATTCTGGCAATGTTTTTAAGATGGTAAAAGGCTGCTGATGTTACTGATTTAATGTGGTTGTTGAAGTTCAGGTCAGAAACGAGTATTACCCCAAACTTTTTGACCTGATGTTTAGGTTCCAGAGAGAGCGTCAGAAGGTAACTGATGACACTTTCTCTTTGTTTCTGTGGGCCATAGTTTTGTCTGAGTTTAACTGGAGGAAGTTGTTCTGCATCCACAGACTGATCTGTTCAATACAGTGACACAATAAATCAACAGGCCCATGTTCTCCTGCTGTCAGCGACACGTAGATCTGAGTGTCATCAGCCTAGTTGTGGAGGGACACATCATGGCTGCGTATTAGCTGGCCCAATGGAAGCATGTACAGATTGAATAAAAGGGGTCCCAGGATCGACCCCTGGGGAACCCCACAGGTTACACCCATTCGGTCGGAGACGCAGTTCCCAATTTGAACAAAGTAACACCTGTCCTCAAGGTAGGACTTGAACCAGTTTAGAGCCATACAAGTGATTCCCGCCCAGTCTTTTAACCTCTGTAATAAAATCAACTGTATCTAAGGCGGCGGTCAGGTCCAGCAGAACTAGGACAGAGACTTTGCCTGCATCTGAGTTTAGGCGGAAGTCGTTTCTCACCTTGATCAGAGCTGTCTCAGTGCTGTGGTGGGGCCTAAAGCCTGACTAGAAAACATCAAACACATTGTTAGACAGGAGAAAATCTCTCAGCTGTTGGTATACAACTTTTTCCAGCACTTTTCCTAAGAATGGCAGGTTTGATATGGGTCATTTTTAATGATACATACTCAAATGATGAAAAGACCCCAAATGCTAATTTATGGATGGGTATATTGTCCCTGAATATGGCACAAACACCCCCACCCCTCTGGTTTTGACGTGTTTCAGATAAAAAATTGAAGTGAGATGGACTAGCTTCAATCAGGACTGTATCAGCTGTATTTTTATTGAGCCAGGTCTCGGTTAAAAACATAAAATCAAGGTTATGAGATGATATCAAATCATTAATCAGAAAGGTTTTCCCTGCCAAAGATCTGACATCTAGTACAGCGAGTTTCAGCGTGTTACTGTAATTTGCTGACGGTGGCTGACGAGTAGTGAAGACAAGATTTGAGATGCGTACAGACTGTTTTGATGGCTGACTAATTGTTTTCTGTTACGTATTACTACAGGGATGAAGGAAGGTACTTCCATATCGGGCTTATCCAGGAATGAGCCATGGGTACATGCAGTACTGCTGCCTGGACCCGATGCATATCATTTCTCTAGCAGTTGTTTCAAATGACTCACTCGCAGGATTCTCTGTACACTGGAAATGGAGTTGACATAAGGAGTTTGTGTTGGGGAGGAGTTGCAGGACGACGGGATAGGAGAGGACTGGGGCATGGGGTCATCCTGGTGGCAACAGTAACCAGCTCCTTCATGTGTTCTGTAAAATCCAGAAGAGGAAGAGATGGGGAGGATGATCTTGATGAGGGCGGGTCATCATTCCTGCCTTTTAGTGGAGGAGGTATCTCAGAGAGCTCCAAAAGGACGTCATCTGGAGGCGCAGGTGGGGGCTGGGGTGCCGCCGTCTCCGGGAAATCTCTGGGCTGCGTCACATCCTTATCCTTATCTTCATGTTTTCGCTTCATTTTGTCCTTGGTCACTGGAGCAGAATGGGAACTCAAAACATAGAATAGATTAGCTGCAAACAGCCTGACTCCAGATCTATTGAGGCAGAGACCATCTACCTTAAAATAATGTATGCGGTCCCAGAAAAAAACGAAATTGTCAATATAACTAAAGATGTAAGTGGCACACACACCTGACAGCCATTTGTTCAGGCTGAACAGCCTGCTGAACCTCTCATCTCCTCTCATTGGTGGTAGAGGGCCACTGATGAAAACGTCTGCATCCAAATTATTAACTGTATCTAATAGCTTCTTGAAGTCCTGTTTCAGCACCTCAGACTGCCGTTTCACAGTGTCGTTAGATCCCAGGTGTAGAACAAGGGTCTTAACAGTTGGATGTTCAGCCAGAATTTCCACAATATTGTCTCTCACATCGGATACCATGTCCTTTGCAAAGTACAGTATTTTTGTACGTTTCCCACATACATGTCTTTAATCCTTCACCGCAGCATCATAAACAATCAGAGTCTCAGGACCAGGCATTAGCTTCCCTCTTTGTCGTTTATTTTCTGATTTGCTTTTTCGGTTTACCTTGCTGTGTGAAGAGACTTCATCCTGGTGATCAAGTGGAGAACTAGATTTCTGTAGTGGTGCAAATCTGTTCTGTAGTTGGATAGTTGTTTGAGGAGGAGGAAGCTTCATTTTTGGTTTTCCACTGACACCTGTCCAAGTCTGTGTCCTGCGGACGACTGGAGTCGAGGAGGATTTTGGTCTCGTCGGTAGTGCAGGCCAGCAGGTCGCATCGCAAATACCACCAGACAGGGCAGGTTCTTTCTTCTTCCTCTGAGATGACTTACTCTTCGGTTTAGCGTCGAGCACATTCCAGACATTACTTGTCTTGTTATTCTAAGCAACATCCTCCTGTTTCTGGTTGTCTTTGCCCCTGCTGATTAGCTGACGGGTAGCAGCATCATGTCCAGTAAGAGGTAAAGTTGTATTGTAACCGCCATTTATTTCCACATTTACTTCTAGTCGTTGGATTTTGGTTTCCAGCATGTTGAGTCTCTGAAGGAGATTAGCGTAGTCGTCCTCAGAAAAAGAAAAAGGAGGCATCTTGCTGATGGATTTTTCGGATTTAGGAAGATATGCAGAGAGAAGCTCCAAAAAGAATTAAAAAATAAATAAATAAAAAATAAACAAGAATGAAAAAACACAAAACGCAGAGGTGAAGCAGGACAGATAAGGGGAAGGTCGGGAGACAGAGAGAAAGCATCCGCGTTCGTCGAGAGCAAAGCAACATTGAAGGTGACTACAGAGACGCCACTAATGACTGTGAATGTCACTGAAGCCAGGACACAGAGTTAAGTTTAAATGTGTCTATTCGCCACAGGAAACTATGTATTCAGAGACTTTTCCCACGAGACCTTTTAAGGATGTATTCATTCGATAATACCCAATCTACATTCCACCGAAAAAAAAGACACATCAGCATTGTCTAACCAAGTCACGGCTGCATTACTGTTTGGTGTGTAGATGTAAGACACCGGAGAGCTGCCTCCATCTCCTGGTTGAGCCGCTCTGTCTGACCGTTAGACTGGGGATGATAGCCAGATGTGAGGCTGAGCTTGGCCCCCAGAGCTGTACAGAAATGTTTCCAGACCTGAGAAGCGAACTGGGGGCCATGGTCAGTCAGGATATCGACGGGTATGCCATGAAGTTACCATCTGGAGAACAGATGGTAACTTGCCTAATGGGACAAGGTGGCAGGCTTTAGAGAAGCGGTCGATAACTTTGAGAATGGTATTCATACCCTGAGCGGGAGGAAGACCGGTGATGAAGTCAGCAGCTGTGTGGGACCAGGGATGCTTGGGGATCTCGAGTGGTTGTAGGAGGTGGGAAGGAGGTCTATTGCTGGTCTTATTTCTCGATGGGACAGGTTTGAACATATTCGTAGATGTCTTTATGGAGATTGGGCCACCAGAATCGGCCAGAAACCAGGGCTATGGTCCGACTGGAACCAGGGTGACAGGAAAAACGGGACGTGTGGAACCAGTGAATAACTTGAGACCGGACGGTGGATAGTACATACATTATTCTTTGAGGAGGGGTCCGAGGATCAGGTTCTTGATGCCCTCGATCTCCCAGGATACAGAGCCAACCACACAGTCGGGGGGGATGATAGGAGCTGGCTCGGAGAGGATTTCGTCCGGAGAGAACTGACGGGAGAGGGCATCGGGTTTGAGATTCTTGGAGCCGGGTTTGTAAGAGATGGAAAGATTGAAACGTGAAAAGAAAAGGAACCAGCGAGACTGTCGGGGATTGAGATGTTTAGCAGACTTGATATATTCTAGGTTGCGGTGGTTGGTCCAAACCAGCACCGGATGATTGGCACCATCCAGCCAATGACGCCACTCCTCAAGCGCTAGCTTGATGGCTAGCACCTCTTGGTCTCCCACGTTGTAGTTGTACTCAGCAGGTGAAAGACGTCCGGAGAAAAAGGTGCATGGGTGGAGTTTGTTGTCCTCCTCCGATCTCTTGGAGAGGATGGCTCCAAGGAGAACTCGTCCTCTAGGGTAAATTGGCGGGATGGATCAGGCTGAACTACAACCGGTGCTTGCGAAAAGAGAGTCTTGAGATCTTGAAAGGCTTTGTCTGCTTCGGGAGTCCAGATGAATGTTCTTTTGGTAGAGGTTAAAGCTGTGAGTGGGGAAACGGTCTGGCTGTAATTTTTGATAAAACGTCGATAGAAGTTGGCGAACCCAAGGAAGCGTTGGAGTTGTCGTCTGGTGTCAGGTGTGGGCTATTCGGTGACTGCGAGAACCTTGGTGGGGTCTGCTCGGATCTGTCCGCCCTCGAAGATGTTACCAAGAAATGTTATTGAAGTCTTGTGGAACTCACACTTTTCAGCCTTAATGTAGAGACGGTTCTGGAGGAGGCGTTGAAGCACTAGCCGGACGTGGGATCTGTGTTCGGGGAGGTCTTTAGAGAAAATAAGGATGTCATCTACATAAACAAAAACAAAAATATTAAGAAAATCACGGAGAACGTCGTTGATGAGGGCTCAAAACACGGACGGAGCATTGCATAAACCAAATGGCATGACGGAGTACTCAAAATGACCGATGGGAGTTTTGAAGGCTGTTTTCCACTCATCCCCCTGGCGTATACGGACAAGATGGTAGACGTGGCGGAGATCCAGTTTGGTGAATATGGTGTCTCTGTAAAGGGACTCGAAGGCGGAGGTGATGATGGGTAATGGATACTTATTTTTCACAATGATGTTATTCAAACCTCTGTAATCAATGCAGGGTTGGAGCGAACCATCCTTTTTGGTGACAAAGAAGAAGCCCGGCCCGAAGGGAGATGAGGAGGACCTGATTATGCCAGCGGCGAGGGACTCGTTGATATAGGTCTCCATTGATTCCCGTTCCTTATGGGAGATGTTAAAGAGACGGCTAGAAGGTAGAGGGGCTCCGGGCAACATGTCAATGAAGCCAGTCAAATTCTAAAATAATCTGGGGCTGAGAGGAGGAAAAAACGAAAAAAATTATCTATGCTCTTTATGGTTGCCAGAGAGAACTAATTCCAGAGGACTAGTGATGTGAGTGATTTGGGGTAGGGACCTACCTTCTAGAGCAGAGACTTGGAGAGGGGTTTCTAAAGGGGAAGTGGCTAGCTGTAACTGCTCGACTAGTGCTTGGGCTATGAGCGATTGTTCGCAACCTGAGTCTAACAGAATGGAGAGATTGAATAGTTTCTGGTTATGAATTATGGTGGCATGAAGGAGAAGACGAGACTGACTAAGTCGGGTGTTATGGTTCGCCTGTTGCCTAGTGTTCATAGAAGGACCCTCTAGGGGAGCTTTCTCCTTCCTGAGGCAAGGACAGCTAGCTATGAAATGACCCTGGGTTCCTCAGTACAGACACTCCCTGGACTGCATCCTCCATTGTTGTTCCTCCTGTGTCAATCTGGTTCCCCCGAACTGCATGGGTTCCGTTCCCGGGGGGAGACGATCTGCAGGAGTCAGGAAAACCCCTGGAAGAGGCTTCAACGGAAAGAGGCGGAGGCTGAACGACTGCGGAGGCCTGGCTCGCAGAAATTCTGCGGTTAGCACTTAAACGGTCTCTCTCTCTCAGACGGCCGTTAACTCAGGCAGCCAGAGCAATAAACTTGTCTAGCGTGGGAGGCTAATCAAATAGGGCAAGTTCATACTGCAGGTGTTCATTTAAGGCATAGAAAAATGTGCTCTTTAATGTAGGAGGGTCCCATTCTAAACGAGCTGCCAAAGTTCTAAACTCTATAGAAAACTCGGCTACTGATCTAGAGCCTTGTCTTAACTTCTGCATCTTACGAATTACGGTTAAATAATCCGTCTCATGGCCAAAAACCATCATAAACTTGTCTATAAAGTCCTGGAAGGACAAACTGAACTCAGGATATCTATGAAAGCGCGATTCGGTGATAACCCTCCTGAGACCCTCATGTGGGTCTGCTTGGCCTGAGTGTTCTGTCATAATGTTTGAGCTTCTGACCCAAATAAAACAGAGAACTCTCAGGAGATCAGTTATAATGAATTTATTGAAGGGGAGAGGAGAGGGATCTGGCAACGGGAGACAGCGGGTGACGGCAATGTTCGGCAGGACAACAGGAACAGCGGGACAGCGGGGAACAGCATTAGACCCAGAACCACTGAGGAGGAGGACAGGACAGGTGAGTTGATGAAATATAGTGAGAGGAAAAATATTGGACTGATCTTGTGGTGGATTGGTTTTCGACGCCAGGGGGAGGTGAGATTTTAGTTCTCTTCGACAGTGAGCGAGTGGAGAAGTTGTCCAGGGGGCATGCACGGCAGATGGAGAAATGCTGGAGCGGGCAGATCGAGCCGAGCCAAGAGGAGCGGGAAGACCAGATGGATGCGATGAACCAGAGAAAGATCTTGTGAGGATTTGAGCACTGGAGATGACGGGAACCAGAGATGAGCACAAGGGTTGTTAAGGGCATGGGAAAAAGCACCAACAAAGTAACAAAATAAAGATAACAAAAAGCTAGAAAGACAACTGGAGGCAGGACTAGGAGAAAAACACAGAAACTAGAGAACAAGCAACAACTACAGAAATACACGAGATCTAGAGATTGGCACCGAGACTAAAGATTACCAGGAGTAACAAACACTCAGGCGTCAAGTAGCTGATGCACCACTCTTATACTGGCTCAGCTCATCAACGCCAACCGGGCGCACCTGGAGTGGCAAGCGCTCCAGCAGAGGTAGAGGATGGGTGACCCCCTGTGGACAAATGGAGAAGAGCTGAAAAGAACTCACTCTGACACATTCAAGTTGATGCTGTTACCTTGTATTTCAACAGTAAAGTGGTACTGGGCTATATTCAAAATCATTCAAAATGCTTTTATGTGTATGTCCACAACAGGATACAGAGAATCCGCCAGTCTACAGACTCAAACAAATGGAAGTATGTGCCTACGGAGCATAATCCAGCTGACCATGCTTCTAGGTCAGTCCAAACATCAAAGCTCAATAAGATCAGGTGGCTCTCAGGTCTAGCGTTCTTACGCAAATCACAGATGACCGTTGAACAACAAGAGACCTTTGAGCTTATCAATCCAGATTCTGATGTGAAAATCTGACCACAAGTAACAAACTGTGTCACAAGTCAAAAGGTCAACCAACTGGATCCTGATCGGTTTACAAAATTCTCTTCTTGGAAGTCTTTACAAAGAGCTGTTACAACACTCATTCATGTTAAGGATTCCTTCAAGGAGAAAAAAAGTACCACAGATTGAAGTGGTTGGCACTGGTGTTCAAAACCCTTCACCACTGATGAGATGTCAAAGGCCACAACAGCGATTGTTCTTGCTGTGCAGCGAGCCTCCTTCTCTGAAGAGCTAGACATTCTCTCAATGGAGATAATGTTCCCAGAAGAAGCCCACTGACTATGTTAAATCCGACTGTAGATTCCGACGGCCTGCTAAGGATTGGAGGAAGGCTTAAACTTTCTGACTTAAGCGACAGAGAAAAGCATCCAGACATTCTTTTAGGTTAACACCATGTGTCCACATTGTTCATTAGACACTATCATGAGCAAGTTGAGAATCAAGGTTGGACATTCACTGAAGGCGCCATTCGAGCTGCTGGCATATGGTTAGTGGGTGGCAAGCGTTGTATAAGTGCTGTTCTTCATGCATGTATTATCTGTCGAAAGCTCCGTAAAAACACAGAGAAGCAGAAGATGTCAGATCTCGCGCAAGAACGACTGAGCACTTCACCACCAGCTACACGCTTAAATTAGTGATTAAATGCAGTATTTAATAGTTATTATTGAACATACCTAGTAGTTCAAAACTCCCACTGGGTTATTTAATTTCCCTTTGGGATAAATAAAGTAGTTTATCGATACATATTTTTATTTTATTTTTCAAATTTAATAATTACGTCTGTAGATATAATTTATGCAATACGTAAATGTCACATCACATCTCTATTGACGACATTTATTAGGTTATTATTTCACAAAACTGGATCTGAAAGACAAAAAAGGAAATGATTAGTGACTAACTGGCTACATCCATAGACTCTAGATTAATATTTTGATGTATCTTTGATTTTAATTGATTTTCTGTGAAGTGCCTTGAGATGACACTTGTTGCAAATTGGGGCTATATAAATAAACTGATTCTTGAAACTGATTCTTAAAATACATGACTGGTTGCTTGCTTCTGATTGGCTCAAATGGATGAAGGGATTCCTTTTCAATCGTGGCTATGACGTAATTCTAGCGGGCATTATTTGAACTTGTAGCCATGGTAACCACCTTCCAATGTGGTTTATAAACATTTCTCTGAGTGTAAATGTTCTCTATAAAAAGTTTTGATTAATGGTAAAATTACTAAAGTAACAAAAATTTTCTCTTTTATTTTCATTTAATGAATAAATCTGTAGATAATAGTAGAAAACTAATACTTGATTTAAGTTCACACACTAACTAACAATAAAACAAAACTGTACAGCTCAAGTAGTGATTTAAATGCACTATTTCCTCCTTAATATTTTCTATTTCAAAACTCCCACTGGCTAATTAATTTTCTTTTTAGAATAAAGAAATCGCTTTGTCAATATGTTTTTTGTATTGCTGCTTCAAATTTAATAAATACGTCTGTAGATATAATTTATGCAATACGTAAATGTCACATTCTCTCTATGGTTAATATTTATTAGGTTATTATTTCACAAAACTGGATCTGAAAGAAAAAAAGGAAATGATTAGTAACTAGAAAGAGCTGTTCCGGCGAAACAGCAGTTGAGAACGCCAAATGCTTAAAGGAATTGGCAGAAGATGCCCAAGAAAGTGAAAAAACATGAAAACGTAGTATCAATTAGCTGAAGAAACTGCTGAAGAAAACTCTGAAATGTGGAAATTATGTTGAAGTTAAATTACGCTGAAGTGGTAAAAGCTGAAAAAAGTTGAAGTTTTTAAAGGATTTTAAGAATCTGCCATTCATTTCAAAATAGAAAAAAAGTTTAAAAAAGTTGAATAACTTAAAAAGTTGAAAAGATAATAACACCAAAATTCATAGCCGGAATGTCCAAAAGAAGCTGAAAGATTTGATAACTTAATTGGAAGCGCTGAAAGAAGCCATAGCAAGATTATCCTTTAGTCATAGCAAAATGATCCATAACAGGAAGAGCTGAAAGAAGTAATAGCCAAATGATCCTTTAAAGATAAGCAGGAGAAGAAGAATAGCAAAAGGAAAAGAAGCAGAATAATTATAAAAGGCTTTGAAATTTACCTGAAGGTACTAAACGATTTCAGTCAATTGCACAATGAGAAAAATAAGCTGCAAAACAGATATAAGGTGAACTAATTTGAAGAGAAAATGACAACAGTTGCAGAAATGAACATAGTAAACAAGGTTTGAAGATAAGTAAAACAATCAGTAGAAATATTTGAAAAATCTGCTAAAAACTATTATAACACAGAGATGAAGAGTATTTTTGAAAGGTCAAAGGTTAATCAAATGAGTAGAACTGAATGGAAAACACTCAAGGATGCCAAATTGTCACTGTGTATTTCTTAATGGCACAAAAGGGTTAAAAATGAAGTTTAAAAACATCTGAATCCAAGTCTAAGGAGTTTTTTTGTTCCTGTTCTTTTCTGATTCTATTTTGTCTCTGTTTTTTGTCTTCTCTGGTTCTGCTTTTGTTGTGGTTCTATTTTGGCTCTGTTCTGCTTGTAGTTCTGATGTAGTTCTGATTCTAGTCTGGCTCTTTTCTGGGTCTATATTTTGCTTGTGGTTATGGTTCTGGTCTGGTTCATTTTTTTTTCAGATTTATAATCCAAACAGTATTCATGTTCATGGCCCTGACGAAATCATACATTACAATAGTTACTTTGATTCAGCATACAAAAACTTTATTTAAATGAAAATATTATGACTTCAACGAACATAAAATAAACTACATACAATTAAGAATATATTTTAACAAAGTGCTTCCGTTTTTACAAGGTTTTCCTCAAAATGACAAAGTGAAAATGTGATCCATATTTCAATATTACTTAAAAGGAAAGAAGTGATTTTACTGAGTGAACTGAAAGATAAAATGTAACAACGTACCGTAAGGTCCCGGTGGAGCAGCATGCACAATGTTAGGAGGCTCTCCGTCATCAGTGTCACCTGAAGCAGGACAAACAATAACCATTACACACAGACTGAATGTGGACAGATTAGCGTTTTGTATGTATTCACATATAAATATCATACACAATTGGACAATCTTTTTGTTTTGTTTGTTGTTTTATAGTAAATTAAATCAAGTATGAGCAAGAGTACACAACAACTTCAGGTAACATGTTCATGAATTACATCTGAACATGACATAGCAGGCTTAGTAGGTGGAGTTCCAGAAGATGCTGGTTCACTGTCAGTTTCCTCCTCTGAATGCTGCAGGTCAACTGTGGGAATACAAGAATGGTTTAAAATGACTGACAGAAAGAGAGACAGACACACACCTTGTTCTTCTGTCTTGACATTTGTCGACTGTTTTAATTGTGTGTGTAGTATTTCAGAAAGTTGTAACAGTAATTCAAACTCTCCATGCATAACCTACCATCCTGTATTGGGGGAGTGGACTAGCTCTTCTTCATTATCACTAGGCTGCTGGTTTGTCCAGGCCTTTTCACTGCTGCTGGTAGAAGCTGTGGCTTACTGACTCTTTTATTTTTATTTAGAAAGAAGCTCCTAATACCTTTGCTACTCTTCATATTCTCTTAATATCCCTGGAGGAAATGTAATTTAATCACTCAATCATGCAACCAATGAATCATTCAATCAATCAGTCAGTTAATTCACCTCGTACAGCTATAGTTACAATAGAAAGAGGAATCATTGAATTGAGTTAAACCAGTGTACAAATTTAAGGTGTTTATGGGGCTCTGGGAACCCTTAAATTACAACTTTGACTTTATTAAAAACGTTTAGAAAACAAGGAAGTGTATAATTATGTTCTTCTTACACTTAATAGCAAAAGCAACACACATTGGATCTGTAACATTGGTGGCATTTTAATGCATGTTGGTCTGACTATTGTCTGAAATATGTGAGCTGTGAAAACAAGCCTAGTCCTTAATTTCTAAAAGAATAAAAAAGTCTCTAAACAGCAATTAAAACACAGAGCAAATACTGTGCTGGAAAAAAGTGCTGAAACAGCTTTAAATATGTTAGGGATGTATAACCAATCAATTTACAGTTTAATGTTTTAAATATTGTGGAAGAAGTCAAATCAATAAAATAATTTAAAAAATCCTCTTCAAATATTGTGGATAAATTAAAATAAATAAAATAAAAATTTTTACTGAAATATTATTTTAATTGTATTTCATGGGGATATTAACTTATTTCATGAAATATTTATTTATTTAGTTTGAATGAAACAGCTTTTCATACTAATAAGCCTTTTTTCATACTAATAAGCCTTTTTTTCATACTTATAAGCCTTCTTTCATACTAATAAGCCTTTTTTCATACTAATAAGCCTTTTTTCATACTAATAAGCCTTTATTTTCATACTAATAAGCCTTTTTTCATACTAATAAGCCTTTTTTTCATACTTATAAGCCTTTTTTCATACTAATAA
>JAVLVB010000825.1:140929-156194 GCA_032876305.1 Orestias chungarensis
GCCTTTTTTCATACTAATAAGCCTTTATTTTCATACTAATAAGCCTTTTTTCATACTAATAAGCCTTTTTTTCATACTTATAAGCCTTTTTTCATACTAATAAGCCTTTTTTCATACTAATAAGCCTTTTTTTATACTAATAAGCCTTTTTTCATACTAATAAGCCTTTTTTCATACTAATAAGCCTTTTTTTCATACTTATAAGCCTTTTTTCATACTAATAAGCCTTTTTTCATACTAATAAGCCTTTTTTCATACTAATAAGCCTTTATTCATACTAATAAGCCTGTTTGTTGTTAACTGCACGACTATCACATTTCTTACACTGGTTCCTGATAAATATTTCATCAGCTTTATATATGGAACACACACATGAGCAAAATCACCCCAGTCTTCAGTCCAGACCCGTTTCATATTCCATTTATCCCAATAAGAGCAACAAAAAAAACAACTGAGGTTAGCAGGCTGCTGCTAGCTAGCGCGCTAAATAGCGCGTTAGCTAGCGCTAGCTAGTGCGCTAACTAGTCATTTAGCTGCTGCTGCTACTTAAATAAAGCTTGTTAAATACAGTTATCCTACACAGTCAGAGCAAAGTGTGACTTACTAAAACATTAAATAAAATATAATAAAACATTACATACCTCTTAATTGTCCGTTTTTATCCAGTTAAAATGGATGCTGTCTCTGTCCTTTTTTGCCTGGAGCTCCGCTCTGAAGGCAGCACGCGGCACGCAGCACGCAGGGGGGGGCCCTCCTCTCCCTCATGCAGCAGCTGCGTCTAACTGTCATCATGTCTCAGTTAAACCAGCTTTTCATCCATTTACCCTTCCGAACAAACCCTTCCCATTTGAAAACCGTAATAGGTATCGATACAATTCCAAAAGCGGGAGCGTTTGGGGTCTCTCGCGTACAGCTGTGCCACAGCTCAGATCTCTACCTACTTCAGAGCCTGAGCTGTGATGAATTAAGAATGGAGTGCGTCCAAAAAAATCCAAGATTGAAATCAATGAGACTATAGGAAATCTGGCCATTTTTGCTTCGCCTTTTTTTTATTTAGGGATGTTTTTCTAAAGAACCGTCTAATCTAAAAAGATTCTGAAGACATTCTCCCGTAGTAAACCCCCGGTTATATAAAATATCTAAAAATCAGGCTAGTACTCCTAAACATGTACTCATGAGGGCGAGTTAAACACAAAGTAAGTGTCTTTAAAAAAAGGATCTTCCACACTCTAGCTGATGATGTCATCACTCTAGTTTTAGTGAAATTTTGTGATTTTTGCGAAACTTTGTGTCGCTTAAAAGGCACGTCGCGAAAAAACCGTGATAAATATCGACATACCGTCTTCACTTCTTATTAGAACACGGATATAACGACAAACTGAGAGTTAAACTGTGTTTCTAGCTGAAACTATGCTGAAGTGGAAAGAGCTGAAAAAAGTTTAATTTTTGAAAGGAGTTTAGAAATCCGCCATGCATTTTCAATGAGAAAAAAATGTCACAAAAAGTTGAATAAGTTAAAAATTTGAAAAGATATTAACAGCAAAAGACATAGCTGGAATGTCCAAAACAAGCTGAACGATTTGATATCTTAATTGTTTAAATCGGTTGAAGACTGTTGAACGAGTTAAGTGCCGAAAAACGGCGGAATAATAATAAAGAGAAACAGGAAAACAATAGTTGAGAATGCATTAATGCCATAATGCATTCTCAACAACTAAATAGTGATTTAAATGCAGTATTTCCCTCTAAATATGTTCTATTTCAAAACTCCCACTGGCTAATTTAATTTTGGAAAATAGAAAAAATCGCTTTATCAATATATTGTTTGTGTTGCTGCTTCAAATTTAATAAATATATCAACTCTCTATGGTTAAAATTTATTAGGTTATTAATTCAAAAAACTGTATCTGAAGGATAAAAAAGGAAATTATTAGAGACTTAATGGCTGCAGAAGGTCTACATTCATAGAGTGTAGATTGAAACACGTGACTGGTTGTTTGCTTTTGATTGGCTGAACTGCAAGAAGGGATTCCTTTTTAATGGTGGCTATGTCTGTTATATCCGTGTTTGATAATAACCAGCTGTCTTGTATCGCTCGGACACTTTATTAAAGTATTTTTTTATGGTTATGCTCACACTGGTTTCTCACAGGTGTTTTGCAAAGACTCTCTTGTTCTGTTGTCCTATTTGTTACATTTATGCATTACCTTAACTTACGATCGCCACCTATTAGACATAAACATAATTAATTTAATCATCACAATGACTTAATCCTAGGGGGCGTTATTTGAAGTTGTAGCCATGGTTACCACCGGACATTATGGTTTATAAACATTTCTCTGACTGTAATTATTCGCTATAATGTGTCTTAACTAGTAATACAATAACTAAAGTAGTGCAGCGGCTTCTAACGCTCCTAAGGAACACCCAGATTTAAGTTGTTTTTACGCCGGTTCCGAGGCCAAATTCATGCGCCTCAGGTGTATGAGTTATGGCAGGGCTGAACTTACCATGCATGCATGCCCACCTCCCCGTGCACATGGGAGGATCTGCGGTGGAAGTGGTCAACAGATACAGGTACTTGGGTGCACACCTGAGTAACAACCTCACCTGGAGCAACAACACTTCCATTCTGGTCAGGAAGGCGCACCAGCGGCTCTACTTCCTCAGGAGGTTGAGAAGAGCTGGACTCGGGAGCTCAGTCCTCACCTCCTTCTACAGATTTGTGGTGGAGAGAGTCTTGTGCTCCAGCATCAACGTGTGGCATGGAAGCTGCTCTGCTGCAGACAGGAAAGCTAGGCAGGGGGCGGTGAAGCCTGGACAGAGGACTGTAGGAGTCAGCCTCCCCAGCACCACAGACATTTACACCTCCAGGTGCAGGAAGAGGGCCTCCGGCATCATGAAGGACCCCACACACCCAGCACACTCACTTTTTGTCCCGCTTCCCTCAGGCAGGAGGCTGCAGAGCATCAAGTGTAAAACCACCAGACTGAGAAACAGCTTCATTCCTGAAGCTGTGACACTCTCAAACACACTCAATTACAAATGAAAAACACTTTCTCATTTAACCGGCACTGTTCACTTTAATATCACACTTTAAAATGTAACTTTAAAATGTCACTTAATATGTCACTTGCACTCCGAATTTTCATTGCTGCTATGTCCGAAGACCCACATTGTAGATTCTGTGTCCATATTGTAGATTCTGTGTAGTCAAATCCTATTTCTCGTATAGTTCTTTATATTTTATTATATTATTTAAAATTGTTATCAGGGTGTAAACTGGACCGGGAGATTAGAATTTCGTCCCACCTCGTGTACCACATGTGATGTGATGACAAATAAAATTCCTTGATTCCTTGATTCCTTGAATAAAGACAGGTCGGTAAGAATCTGGAAAATAACATCCGAGCAACGCTGGGCAGACTACAGCTCCTCCGGACTTCGGCATGGAGGAGCAGAGCGCTGCAGACAAAGGGCCTGCGGAGGCGATGCAAGAGGCGGCTGAAGAGGGGGAAGTGCTAGCCAGGCTAAAGGCTAATGCTAACCGACCCCCGATTCCGTCACTTTTCCTGTCCAACGTCCGCTCTTTGGACAACAAGCTGGACCTGCTGCGGCTGAGGATCAGTGTTTGTTAGCAGATGCGCGGTGATTTTTCGCACAGATACCTGGCTGAACGACACCATGCCGGACTCAGCCTTCCTACTCGCCGGCCGGCAGCTCTTCCGAGCGGACCGCACCCAGCTCTCCGGGAAAGCCCGCGTGGTGGACTGTGCGTCTATATCAACAAAGGTTGGTGCACAAACTGCGTGTTGGAAAACAGCCACTGCTCCGAGGCAACAGAACGGCTGACTGTGAAGTGCAGACCTCACTATCTGCCTTGGGAGTTTACGGCTGCGTTCGTTATTGCTGTTTACATAGCGCCGGATGCTAATGCTAACACCACGCTGAAGGAGCTACATAACAACATCAGCTCGCTTCAGAACAAGCACCCGGAGGCGTTCTACATGGTAGCGGGGGATTTTAACCACGTAGAACTGACGAATAGCCTGCCGAAGTTTAAGCAGCATGTGAACATTCCAACACGTGGAAATAACACGCTGGACCAACCTAAGAGACGCATACAGAGCCTTCACCCGCCCCCATCCCGGGCTCTCCGATCACATCTCCATCATGCTGGTGCCAGCTTACCATCCCCCGCTGCGACGCTCCAGACCCACGCAGAGGACCATCACTGTATGGCCCAGTGACGCCGACACTGTGCTGCAGGACTGCTTCGGCTGCACAGACTTGCAGGTCTTCAGGGAGGCTGCTTAGTACTAGGGAGAGCTGGACCTGGAGGACTACACATCTGCTGTTCTTGGCTACATCAGCAAGTGCGCAGAGGATGTTTCCACCACCAAGACTGTAACTTGCTACCCGAACCAGAAACCCTGGCTGAATGCAGAGGTGCGTTCTCTGCTGAAAGTCAGGGATGCCGCATTCAGGTCTGATGACGCAGTAGAACTAAGGAGGGCGCGAAGAGAGCTGACTGCAGGAGTCAAAAGGGCAAAATCTGCATTTGCTAAGAAGATCCAGGGACACTTTTCCTCCCAGGATCCACAGAGCATGTGGAAGGGAATCAAGTGCGTCACAGACTATAAAACAAAAGGTGCACAATGCCCCAAAGACCCCTCCCTGCCTGAGGTTCTCAACCAATTCTACACCCACTTTGAGAACCCTGACACCCCTCCCAGCACCAGACTCACACATTCATTAGGAGAAGAGCTCTTGGACGTCCTGGCCGGACATTTTCAATTCCTCCCTCATCCAGGCAGCTGTCCCCACCTGCATGAAGACCGCCACCATCATCCCGGCCGATAGTCATACGGGTCTGTATGACTATCGGCCAGTAGCCCTCACACCGATAGTCACAAAGTGCCTTGAGAGACTGGTTCAGACCCACATCAAAGCCTACAGGAAAAATTGATCCACAGAGGACGCCATTTCCTCTGTGGTCCACACTGCCCTCACCCACCTGGAGCAGAAGGATTCCTATGTTCGTATGCTCTTTGTGGACTTTACCTCTGCCTTCAACACCATAATTCCTCAGACTCTGATAAATAATCTCTCCTCACTTGGACTGAGCTCTTCCCTTTGAGCCTTGGTCCTGGACTTCCTGACCAACAGGCCGCAGTTTGTGAGGATTCACAACATCTCCTCCCCCACCTTCACCCTAAGCACTGTCTCCCGGAACTAGTTTTCAACTCCCAACACTGATTGAATGTGATGATTAACCGAACAATTGTGATGATATACCATCATCTGCACTTAAAATTCCGCCATTGGACAACGACGCACAAATTCTTCTCCTGCTTGGTAGGGACATTCTCCGGGTTCAGAAGGTGAGACAACAGATCAATAGTCCAGGCGTTGCTCCTTTTGCACAGAGACTTGACCTCCGATGGGTGTTAATGGCTGATGTGTCTTTGGGAAAGGTCCATAAGCCTATTGTCTATAACTGTAAGACAAAACTTCTAGAAGATGGAAGACCCTCACTGTTCAGACACTGTGAGAAACACATCTATCTAACTTCAGTCAACTTCAGCCAAGTTAATGGACTATCTCACAGTTACCACACTGCTCTGGTGGATCACGACTCTCTCGGCCTCACAGTCTTTAAGAGAAGAGCAGATGAAAATAACCAGGCTTTCTCCATAGAAGACAAAGAGTTTCTGAAAATAATGGACAATTAGGTTTTTCAGGACGACTCTAACATTTGGGTGTCTCCACTTCCATTCAAGTTCCCTAGGCCGCCTTGGCCCAACAATCGTGAACAAGGTATGAATCGCCTCTCTTCACTTCAGCTCACATTAAAGGGTAAGCCAAAAATGAAAAACCAGTATTTTGCCCTTATGCAAAAGATATTTGACAACAATCACGCAGAGCCAGCATCCCCACTACCCAAAGGAAGAGAGTGCTGGTACTTGCTGATGTTTGGAGTCTATCATCAGAGGAAACCTGACAAAATAAGGGTTGTCTACGACTCAAGTGCTCAATACAGTTGCATCTCCCTAAACAATGTGCTGCTCAGTTGACCAGATTTGAATAATAATGTATTTGGAGTTCTCATTCATTTCAGAAGAAAACGAGTAGCAGTTATGGCCGACATCGAACAGATGTTTCATTATTTTGTTCTAAAAGAAGGTCACCAAGACTACTTGCGCTTCCTCTTGCATCCAGTAAGGACATCATTGAGTACAGGATGAGGGTTCATGTATTTGGAAACAGCCCTTCTCCAGCTGTGGCAACGTATTGTCTCAGGAGAGCTGCAATGAAGGGAGAGCAACAATACGGGCCAGAAACAAGACACTTTGTAGAGCGGGAGTTCTCCGTTGATGACGGCCTTATTTCCACATCAATAGAGGAAGAGGCTATTTCTCTGTTAAGGAAAACCCAAGCATCTCTTTCAGAGACAAACTTAAGCCTTAATAAGATCACATCCAACAGCAACGAAGTCTTAAGAGCCTTTCCAACTAAAGATCATGCTAAGGGCATTAAAGAACTCTGCTTGCATAGCAATGTAGTACCCACACAGCAAAGCCTGGGATTGAGTTGGGATGTCAAAAGGGACGTATTCACCTTCCAAGTATCCATCAGTGACAAATCATTTACCAAACGTGGTGTCCTTTCCACCATAAACAAGTATCTTTGATTGTCTAGGCTTTGTTGCTCCTGTAAGCATTCAGAGCAAGTCATGTTGAGGGAGCTCACAATGGATGGAACGGAATGGGACAGCCCACTCCCTTAAGACAAGGCTGAGGTTTTGGAGGCATTGAGAGATTCGCTACAGCCATTGCAACATCTTCACATTCCTCGAGCTTATACTACTACATCTTGCTCTAACGCCAGTCGGAAAGAGCTATGTGTGTTTTCATACATAATGCAGCTGACAATGCTTCTAGGTCAGTCCAAGCCTCAAAGCTCACTAAGATCAGCTGGCTCTCTGCTCCAGCATTCTTACGCAAATCAAAGATGACCATTGAACAACAAGAGACCTTTGAGCTTATAAATCCAAATTCTGATGTGGAAATCCGACCACATGTAAGCTGTGTCACAAGTCAGAAGGTCAACCAACTGGATCCTGAGAGGTTTACAAAATCTCTTCTTGGAAGTCTTTACAAAGAGCTGTTACAACACTCATTCATGTTAAGAATTCCTTCAAGAAGGAAAAAAGGACCACAGAATGTATTGGTTGGCACTGGTGTCCAAAACCCTTCACCACTGATGAGATGTCAAAGGCCACAACAGCGATTGTTCTTGCTGTGCAGAGAGCCTTCTTCTCTGGAGAGGTAGACATTCTCTTAATGGAGATAATGTTCCCAAAGGAGGCCCACTAACTATGTTAAATCCGACTGTAGATTCCAACGGCCTGCTAAGGATTGGAGGAAAGCTTAAACTTTCTGACTTAAGCGACAGAGAAAAGCTTCCAGTCATTCTTTCAGGCAAACAACATGTGTCTGCATTGCTCATCAGACACTATCATGAGCAAGTTGAGCATCAACGTCGGATATTCACTGAAAGCGACATTCGAGCTGCTGGCATATGGTTAGTGGGTGGCAAGCGTTGTATAAGTGATGTTCTTCATGCATGAATTATCTGTCAAAAGCTCCATAAAAACAGAGAGAAGCAGAAAATGTCAGATCTCCCCCGCAAGAACGACTGAGCACTTCACAACCGTTTACCTACACTGGTCTGGATGTTTTCGGTCCTTGGAGTGTAACAGCTAGGCGCACAAAAGGAGGCATGGCTCACAAAGGGCGCTGGGCTGTATTGTTCACTTGCATGAGCACACGTGCAATCCACATCGAAGTCATTGAGTCCTTAGACACTTCTTCATTCATCAACGCTTTAAGAAGATTCTTTGCAATCCGTCGTCTTAACAAGCGGCTACACTCAGACTGTGGGACCAATTTCATTGGTGCTTGCAGAGAGCTGGAGTTCCATAAAGTGGTGACGGAAGCAGAAGTCCAGAGGTACGCAAACAATCAAGGATGTATGTGGTGTTTCAATCCACCTCACTCTTCACATATGGGGGTTGTGGGGAACGCATGATTCGATGTTGATGCATACTCCCTCCTCAAGCTTGTCTCATGAAGTCCTCTGCACCCTGTTTTGCTGAAGGATGATCATACATGCCGCAATGATTGGCCCATGGCTCTCATCACTGACACTTTTTCAGGCAGTGATGGCAAGGTCCGCAAGATTGAGGTCAAGGTCATTAAACTGTCAAACTTAGAATAGATTTTAAGATTCTTCTTTTGACATATAAAGCACTCACTAATAAAGCTCCATCGTATATCAGAGATCTGATTACTCCTTATGTCCCTAACAGAGCACTTCGCTCTCAGACTGCAGGTTTTCTGGTGGTTCCTAGAATCTCTAAAAGCACAATGGGAGGTAGATCTTTCCGTTATCAGGCTCCTCTCCTGTGGAACCAGCTTCCACCTTTAGTCCGTGAGGCAGACACCCTGTCTAGTTTCAAATCTAGGCTTAAATCGTTCCTGTTTGATAAAATTTATAGTTAAGAAGAGATAGAGAAGACAGCCTAATCCGGTTGGGGAGGAACTCAGTCTTGACAGACAGTTCTCCTTTGCTCTACCTTCTTCATGTCACACTCTATAGGGTTAAGTTATTTAAGTTTTTGTATAGATATGCTGCTATAGGCTTAGACTGCTGGAGGACAAATCTGACAACTTCTCTCTCTTCTACTTTCTTCCTTTGTCCAATCTACCTAGTTACCATTATTTCAACCTTGTTAAACTTTTGTTTTCTCTTAGTTTTCTTCTCCCCATAGTAACCACACCTGGGCGGGCGTTCTGTTAGCTGAGACAGCTTCTTGGATGAGAACATGGGCTGAGATGCTTCCAGTGACGTTCTACAACTGCTGCTATAAACTCTATTATTTCAGTATCCTGTGCTCCTAATTTAGCCTTCTGTCTTTTCAAACCCCCAGTCGGTCTTGGCACATGACTGCTTGTACTGAGCCTGGTTCTGCTGGAGGTTTCTTCCTGTTAAAGGGGAGTTTTTCCTATCCACCGTCGCTACATGCATGCTCAGTATGAGGGATTGCTGTAAAGTTATCGACAACACAAGCCATTGCTTTGGTCTGCTGATTCCAGAGGAGTGACTGCTGCAAGTCAATGACTCGATGCAATCTGCTGGGGTTCCTTCGATTGGAAACTTTTTAAATCAATTTGTTTATGATGTATCTTTGATTTTAATTGATTTTCTGTGAAGTGTCTTGAGACGACATCTGTTGTAAATTGGCGCTATATAAATAAACTGATTCTTGATTCTTGATCAAGGATGGAACAGCAAAAAAGTTTCTCAGGCCTATTGCAGAAGTTGTTATGCTTTTAAAGAATGAGGACTAACAGGCTTATAAGTTTATGTTTTACATACTGATATGTGGCATCTTGACAGATACCAGGCGAGGATTGTTCTGTGCTTTCGTTTGTTTTAAAATAGTTTTTTAGTGTTTAGTGACAGTACATTGAGTCTTTTATTTTGAAGGTAAGTTTTCATTGTATTTTCTTGAGTAGATTTTATTTAATATCTTATTTGTCAAGAATGTGTGAAGAAAATTTGGAATTTAATAGCTGCATAGTGCTTATAGGTTCATGTTGATTTATTTAGGGCATGGCATTATAATTTTCTTAGTTTACCTTTTTTCTAATGCTAATAAATAAAACACAGCTATTTTTTATTTATGTGTTACAGTTTACTCCATGTTACATGTTCATTTGGGACACCAAAATAAAGTGGAGACAAATAATCTACATCCTGACTCAAGCATTGTGGATCGGCTTTCCTCTAGGATAGAAAGCAATACAGCTCGACTATTGGTTGTCCACTTTGACAGCTGAAATCCTCCCCTTGAGCAAAATTCAGTCAAAGTTTCACCCAAATGCATTGCTTGTTCTTCTGTGTGCAAAGATTTCAAACAATCATCCACAAAAAAGTTACTATGGATGGTATCAGTTACTTATCAAAATCTGTTTTGTTGTCAGTTGTTGTTCTCTTCAGTGCATAATTAGCGCAGGTGGGTGATGAAACTGCTCCAAAAATATACACTTTCATTCGATGCTGTACCAGCTCTTTTGATGTGTCACCCATTGGCCACCACAGGAAACGAAGAAAATCTATACGTTTCTTTGACACCTTCACTTGGTGGAACATGGCTTTTACATCTGTCATTATTGCCATGTTTTCCAGTATAAACCTTGTTAAAAAACCAAATTGAGATTTTGCCAAGTCGGGATGAAGTTCCTTTAAATCCTGCTCCACAAATTTTCTTCTTCTGGTGATACACACCTTGGTGAGGTAGATACCATACTTTGCCAGCTGTGCATGTACTTTCATTTTTTGGTACAACTTCTGCATAACCACTGTCAATCATGTCAGTGATAAACCTGGAATATTCTTCTTTATAATCTTTATCTCTGTCAAACTTGCGCTTTAAGCTCTGGAGCCGTTGTTCAGCCATGCAGAGGTTGTTTGGCATAGAGACATCATCCACTTTAAAAGGTAGGTCCATACAGTAATGACCCTCCTCTATAAATGTAGACTTTTCCAGGATGTCCATGAATTTCTTATCTTCCTGTGACATTTACTTCTCTTCCAGCAATTTCTCATTAAAGTCTTGGTTATACTGAGTAACCAACAGCTCTTCCAGTTTCATGATGTGATCAAATAAAATTACAAGTGAAAAAAAATAAAATAAATGGCTCCAACAGGGGTCATTGTAAGGGGCGTTATTTGAACTTGTAGCCCATGTCGAGTGGTAAACTGGACATTATGGTTTATAAACATATCTCTGAGTGTAAATATTCTCTATAATGTGTCTTAATTAGTGATAAAATAACTAAAGTAACAAAAATTTTCTATGTTGTTTTATTTAATGAATAAATCTGTAGATAAAATTTGAAAAATATTAATTGATTTAAGTTTACACATTTGCTAACAAATTAAATAAAATGGACACTGAAATTAGTGATTTACATGCAGTATTTAATAGTTATTATTGAACACACCTTGTATTTCAAAACTCCCACTGGCTTATTAAATTTCCCTTAAATAAATTACTGTAGCGTCCTGCCAGACGTGCAAGTATGACGAGCGAGGAGTTGAATAAAAACAGAATTTGGTTATTGTCGGCCGTAACCACCCAACGTGACAACAACATAACAGAGCAGCACTCACTCCCGATGCATTCACAGGCCGTCGGAAATCAGATAAACTAACTTAACCCTTTAAGCACCATAACATTTAGTAACACATAACAGGGTCGTTACACTGCCTCCCCCTTACACAGACCCTCGCCCCGAGGGGTCACACAAAAAGTCCCTGAGGTGGCCCGGGGGCCTTCTCTGCCGCTTTGGACGTGTTGAAGGGAGTGAAGGTGCCTGCCCCTGCAGTCCTGGAACCTCCTGCAGAGGAGCAAGAGGTGAGTTCTGGGGTGGAGAAGGACATGGGGAGCTGGTAGGGGACACAGTCATTGAACCTGCGGTTGTGGCTGCCCTGTTCCTCCTGGAAGGTGTTGAGGACTCAGGGCGCTGATGTGGATGTGCGTCACCTCTGTATGGGGCCAATCTGTCTCTGTGGAGGACTACATTTCTCCCCCTAGGCGGCAGCTGGACCCTGTACACAACCTCACCCAGCTGCTCCACAATCTCACAAGGCCCCACCCATCAACTGTCTAACTTGGGGCATTGGCCCTTCTTTCTCTTTGGGCTATACACCCACACCCAGCCATAAAGTCCCTCCCTCTGGCCCGCATGTCAGTTTCTTTTCTTTCTCATCCCTGCTTTGTGAAGCTGATCACGTGCAAAGACATGAGCTGACTCCATCCGATCCTGGAGCCTTCTGGTGTATTCTGGTCCTGGTGACACCGCTGGTGCATCTGGGGTCCTCCCAAATGCCATCTCTGATGGCGTCCGCAGCTCTCGCCCCAACATGAGCAGGGCAGGTGTGCATGAGGTGGAATCCTGCACAGCTGATCTGTAAGGCAGTAGCGCAAGAGGGAGGTGCTTGTCCCAATCACGTTGGTTTTCAGCAGTGAGGATGGCAAGCTGTTTTGGCAGGGTTCTGTCAAATCGCTCGACGAGCCCATCGCTCTGCGGATGTAAAGGAGTAGTTCGAGTCTTTTGCATGCCAAGGCGCTGACACATAGCAGAGAACACACCTTACTCAAAGTTCCTCCCTTGATCACTGTGAATGACTTCGGCTGCTCCAAACCTGGCAAAACATGCCCTCCACCAGCATATCTGCAACAGTCCCTGCCTCCTGATCTGGTATGGCATATGCCTCCGGCCATTTTGTAAAATAGTCCATGGCAGCTAGAACATAACGGTTGCCTCTATCTGTGCGATGAAATGGGCCCATTATTTCCAATGCCACCCTCTCCATTGGCGACCTCACTGCCAACTACTGGAGCTGAGCGGGTGACTGCTCCTGGGGGCCTTTGTGTGCCGTGCAGAGGTCACAGCAATGACAAAAGTCCTCAACGTCTCTTCTCAGCCGCCCCCGGTAGAAACCCTGTCGAACGCGACGAACAGTCTTTGAGACTCCAAAGTGTCCTGCCCCAGCAGCACCATGAGAAGCTTTCAGCCCCGTCTCCCTCAGTCCTCTGGGGATCACCACCTGCCACCTTTCTTCCCCTTTGACTGGCTCCTTCCAGGCTCTCTGGAGCACTCCATCCTGCACCCGTAGAGCCCCGAACTTTGAAACCAGCCCCTTTGTGGCAAGGGAGCAACCAGCAACCTCCGTCCACTGGGGCTGTTGTCCTGACTCCACCCACTGAGGCACTGGGTGCAGATCAACGTCCTGTTCCTTTTACGCTCTCCATTCATGTGTGTCAATCACCTGCATTTCTCTGCAGACAGGTTCTTCGTTATCATGCATCGGCCGGTGCTCCTCCCTGCGAAGTTCATTCTCCCGGACCTCCGTCTTTCACGGTAATGGCAGCTGTTCAGAGCACAGGGATGCCGGGACGTGGCGTCAGCATTGGCATGCTGAGTTCCAGCTCTGTACTCCACCTGGAACACATACCGTGACAGTTCTTCCAGCCAGCATGCAATCTGCCCTTCTGGCTCCTTGAAGGACATTAACCACTGGAGGGCAGAGTGGTCGGTCCGGACAGTGAAGGGCAGGCCACATAGATAGTACCTGAAGTGGGTTATTGCCTTCACAATAGCGAACAGCTCTCTGCGTGTCACACCATAGCGGCGTTCAGCTTTGTTGAAAGTTTTATTGAAGTACGCCAGCACATTCTCCCCCTCCCTCCCAACCTGGCTCACTACCACTCCCATTCCAACATCGCTGGCATCCGTGTCCAGAATCAAGAATCAAGAATCAGTTTATTTATATAGCGCCAATTTACAACAGGTGTCGTCTCAGGGCACTTCACAGAAAATCAATTAAAATCAAAGATACAATCCAGGATGAACGGCAGGTTGGGATCCGGGGGGGTGAGGACAGGAGACTCTGTCAAGGCCTTTTTCAAAGAGGCCTCAGGGGACCAAAATAAGTCGCTGTCTTTCTGCTGTAGGCGGAACAGGGGATGCAGCTATGCAAGAAAAGCCACGTACTAACCGCCTGTAGTAAGATGACAGCCCGATGAAGCTCTTCAGCTCTTGCAGGTTGGTGGGGACCGGCCAGTCTCTCACTGCTTGCACCTTTTCCTCCAATGTGCTAATGCCCTCCCTCCTGACTCTGTGTCCCAAAAACTCCAGTTCCCTTCTCATGAAGTAGCACTTGTCAGGGTAAGGCTTTAGCCCGCCCGCTGATATCCTCTGTAGAACCCTCTGCAGGGCCCCTAAAGCCGCTCGGAAAGATTCCCCATGCACCAGTATGTCGTCCAGGTAGACCAGGCACTACTGTCGGGGGATGTCACACAGCACCTTTTCCATCAGCTGTTCAAAGGTGACCGGGGACATTGTACAGACCAAAACAGAGGATTCGAAACTGCCACAATCCTCTGCCATTACAGAAGGCAGTCTTTGGTCTGGCTGAGAGGCTGAGGGGCACCTGCCAATACCCGCAGCGGAGAATCTAACGAGGAGAACCAGGACGAGCCGGATACCAAGTCCAGGGATTCGTCTATGCGGGGCAGCGGGTATGAGTCTTTCTTCGTCACACTGTTCAGTGGCCTGTAGTCGACACAGAACCTCATCTTTGAACTCCTCTTCTTTTTGATCATCACAACCCCCGAGGCCCATGGGATGTCAGATGTCAGGCTCTCAACAAATTCTACGCCCGGTTTGAGAACCCTGACACCCTCCCCAGCACCAGAATAATGACCACACCAGGAGAAGAACCCATCAGTGTGACTCCAGCAGAAGTAAGGAGGACGCTGAGGAGGATTAACCCCCGGAAAGCTGCTGGCCCAGACAAACATCCCCGGACGGGTGCTGAGAGAGTGCGCGGACCAGCTCTCAGATGTGCTGGCGGACATCTTCAACGCCTCCCTCACCCAGGCAGCTGTCCCCACCTGCATGAAGACCGCCACCATCATCCCGGTCCCAAAGACCTCCGCAGCGACAGGTCTAAATGACTATCGGCCAGTAGCACTCACACCGATAGTCACAAAATGCCTCGAGAGACTGGTTCAGACCCACATCAAAGCCACCATCAATGTCACTGTTGATCCACACCAGTATGCATATAGGGAAAATCGATCCACAGAGGACGCAATTTCCTCCGTGGTCCACACTGCCCTCACCCACCTGGAGCTGAGGGATTCCTACGTCCGTATGCTGTTTGTGGACTTCACCTCCGCGTTCAACACCATGATTCCTCAGACTCTGATTAAAAAACTCTCCTCACTTGGACTGAGCTCTTCCAAATTACTGACAAACCAGGGTCCAGACCAGGAAGCAGAGTCGTAGTTTAGAACTCCTCTCTGCGGCTTCTCTACAGTTACCTACCCAACATCCCATTGAGACGGTGTCCTGCCCACGGCCAAAACCAAATAGATTAAAGCTCAATCTAAAAAGAGCTAATACTGAAAATCTCATAAAGATGAAAACAACTCAGATGAAACAAAAATGTACAACTATTAAGTGTGGCTTATTGAACATCAGATCTCTATCCTCAAAATCCTTATTAGTTAATGATTTAATTCTTGATAATCAAATTGATTTGCTTTGTCTCACAGAAACCTGGCTGCAGCATGAGGATTATGTTAGTATAAACGAATCAACTCCCTCTAATTATTCCAACT
>JAVLVB010000826.1:0-27009 GCA_032876305.1 Orestias chungarensis
TCACATCCGAGGGAAAAACAGGTTATGCCCTTGTTGTTCTATCACATGATTATCTTGTGTTCTATCACATGATTATCTTGTGTTCTATCACATGATTATCTTGTGTTCTATCACATGATTATCACATGATTATCTTGGCGGCACACACAGACACTCCCCACCGCTATCTACACACCATATGAACATATTTATTCAACAAGCGCCATCTTGGATCTATATCCATGGGTGGGTTGGTGGTGTGTGTGCATCTCCTCCATGTGGGATGGTATTGTGGCGGGTGGAGGTGCGTGGTCCCGGGCCAATCTTTCCACCCAGAGTGAATCTTCTCTTCTCCCAAGCCATCTCTTGGTCGACAGGTGGGTGGTCTCCTCTGTTGCTCTGTGGGGGGCGGTGGAGAGCGCGTCTTTGGGGGTGCTTCTTGTCCTGGCGGCCGCCCACTGGGCAGCATCAGAGGCTGGTCCCCCCCAACCACCAACCCAATTCATATCTTGAGTGTGTGAGTGAGGGAGTGGGTTAGTGAGTGAATGAGTTTGGGAGTGAGTGAGCATGTATGATTGTGTATTAATGTGGAGGGGACTGGCTCTGTGACTGGGTGTCCTCTGCCTTCCCATGCTATTCCCGTGTGTGAGGGGTCGTGCCCTGCCCCCTCCTCACCCTTCCTCACTGCTTGCTGTTGCACTCACTTGCAGCCAGACTGGGCCCCGGGGTGCAGTGCTGATGGCAAAGGGGCTAGTATCGATCCGCCCCAACTGGCTGACTGGGGTCGCCTGCTTGAGTGTCAGGGTGACTCTCTGCTGGGCGTTAGGGCCCTGGGTCCCGGCCCTGGCCTGTGCCTGGGCGACCGGGCCCTGGCGGGGCAGTGATGGCGCTGCTCCTGCGGGGGGCTCTGATCTCGTTGCTCTTGCGTGGCCCCAGTGTCCTGGACTTTGTGCTTCCTCTGCTCCCTCTGGGCTCTGGGAGGAGGGTGGCAGTGGCCCTCTATACCCATGTCTGAGCATAATTCATGTAAGACCTAAATCACAATTCCTGCATGCTCACGCGCAGACACACACCATAGAGACCACAACACTTTAACTGTGCCAACCTGTTTATTAATAACATCAAGTTTGCCTCATATATATTTATTTTGTTTGTGTTATATGCCGCATACATTGCTGTCTTTGCACTGTTTTCCAATAATTATATCTCCACAGTGTCAGGTTATGATCAATGACTCGAGCAGAGGTGGAATTGCAAGAAAGAATAATTTATGTGGGGAAGAAAACATTAACCGGAACAAGCCAAGCGGAAACAAAACAGGAATAACGCGGAACTGAAACGTAAACAAAACAGAGAACTGAAGCGAGACGCGTGGACTACAAACGTGGGTAAATAAAACAATCGAAATAAACAAACTACCATAAGAACACGGGGTAATAAGAAGGGGAAATAAACTAACAGACGAAATATAAAATAATAATAATAATAAACACAAGGAAAACAGGAGGTGACGAAGGAGCTTAACTATGAGGAATAACTTAATAAAACTAAGAACAAAAAAACAAGGAACCTATAAAGGAAATAAACTCAGACAGGGAACAGGGGAGAAAGGATAGGGGAGGAAGCACGGGAAACCGGAGAAATGCACGGACGGGACCTGAGGAGAAATAATGAAGGGAAAAGAACCAGCACAGAGAATCAGCGAGCAAGAAGGGAAGGCTTACTGGTAGACGTGGAGGAACTAGCAGGAGAAGGAGCAGAGAGACGAGGTGGTAAGCAGACAGGCTTAAATACTGAGGAGCAGGAGGTGGAGCGGTGGAGATGATTACTGGATAATTGCAAACAGATGTGAGTGATAATGAAGAGAGAAAACACAGAAAGAAGAGGGACAGAGCAGAGAACACCAGAGAACACAGAAAACAACAAAAACAAAGACTAAACAAAAATAAAAAATAATATAAAGAAAACAATAACAAACGATAACAAATTAAAACAAAGCAACTACAAAAAATTAAACAGCAAACTAACAGGGAACAAAAACACATATCATGACACGCAGGAATGTTTCATTGCCATTTCGAAGTTTCAAAAGGATGCTTCAGGAGATCTAGTAGCAGCTAGTTTTTGGGATCCGTTGTTTTGTTTTGTGTGTTTGTTTTAGTTATTGTTTGTTTGTTTACTTGTTTCGATTTGAATATTGATTTTTGACTCTGTACAACTAACCCCCCCCCCCCCACACACACACACACACACACACACTCCTAAGTCATGTTTAGCATTAGAATGTATATAACTCAATAAAGGATTAAGCTATGGGTAGCAAGGGATGCTCTATATTTTTAAAGCTCCACTTGGACACAAAAATCTGTTAAGCACAACTATGGCAGCCAGGTGGCAGGGCTCTGTACAGTGCGGCTCAAGCTAACCTGAAGAGAGGAATTAAAAACATCAAGTCGGACTACAGGAGGAAAATTGAGTCCCATCTGTCCAGCAACAACACACAGGAGGTGTGGCAGGGCATCCAGAACATCACAAACTTCAGAGGCTGTTAAGTGTCAGCATGAGACCTGAGTGTGTCACTAGCGGAGGAACTGAACTGTTTCTTTGCTTGCTTCAGGACACCCCAGGACCACCAATCTTCTCCTTCTCTGCTACCCCCACTTAATCCCAGCTCGATTCCGTTCACTGTCCAGGAGCATGAGGTATGGAGGCTTCTTTTGGCAGTGGACCCCAGGAAGTCTGCTGGACCAGAAAGAGTACCGGGAAAGGTCATTAGAGTGTCTGCCCACCAGCTCACATTGATTGTCACCACGATTTTCAACCTATCCCTGGCCGAGGCAGTCATCCCCCCCTGCCAAAAGACTGCCACAATCATCCACGTGCCAAAGAAGTCACCAATCACCAGCCTGAATGATTTCCGCCCAGTGGCCCTCAAACTGGTAATCAGGAGAGGCTTTGAAAGGTTGGTCCTCCAACACATCAGAGACCATCTTCCCCCACTTTAGACACACCGATTTGCATACCGGGCAAACAGATCCACGGAACACGCCATCGCCATAACTTTCCAGTCTTTGGTGAGCCATCTGGAGCAGCAGCAGAGCTACGAGCACATGGTATTTGTAGATTACAGCTCAGCTTTTAACACAATCATCCGGGACATAGCCTGCTTACATTCTGCATCACAGTATGGTACGGCAGCTGCATTGAGGCAGACAGGATGAGGCTTCAGAGGGTAGTCAAAGCGGCAAAAAGAATTATCGGCTGCCCCCTCTGGCAGTTTCTACAGGTGCATCAAGGCCAGGACAAATAGACTCAAAAACAGCTTCAGTCAAAGGACTCTAACATTGCAATATCGCCATGTCGGTGCAATACATTGCCTTTATGACAACTTTGTGCAATACTTTATATTTATATTATATTTATTTACAAGTGCAATCTCTCCACCAATGTCTAATCTAGAAAGGGTTCTTTTTCTGTATATATTTCATATTCTTATACATTGTTTATTTTCTGCAGATCGTTACACATTGTTTATTTTCTGTATGTATTTTTTAAACATTTTTTGCACGGCACTGAAAGAAGTGGTGCTCCAATTTCGTACAATGTCTATAATGACAATAAAAGGCATTCTATTCTATTCTCCTGGACCCCTGGCTGTTTGGCTGCAGAGCAAATAGCAGTTTGGATGATGCAGTAAACTACACAGCATCATCCACTACATTCTCCATCACCTGGACTCAACATGAACTTACGCAAGGATTCTGTTTGTGGATTTCAGCTTGGGCTTCAACACCATCTTCCCGACTCTGATACAGGCAAGGGCGTAGGTTTGCATATGGACAATAGGTACAAATCACAACCAATATTTAGAGATGACAAAAAAGTCCCTACCAAAATTTAGCTATTTAATTTTATATAACAAAATAGCGCTGGGGGATGCATCGACTATACGCGATGTATCGCTATCGTTAAAATGGCTCTATTGCAACTAAATTTGTTTAAGTTTATGTCCTTAATTCAGTAATCATTAAAAATTTCATTCACAAATATTATTTTCATGAACATTATTGGCAATACAAATGTATATTAAATAGGTTTAAAAAAAAAAGCAAAAATCTTTGCACTGAACTGCACATTGCACTGTAATTACAATCTGATGTGTTACTGGCAGGATTTTATCAAAAAAATTGCTATTTTAAACCTTATTTAACATAAAGGTGTACCTGCAAGCTATAAAGCTTCTCTTTTTAAAGGTTAACTCATTTACAATCTTATCGAAGTAAAGCTAATGTGAGCCCAGCAGATCTTTGATTAAGGGTGAGAGGTTTAAATCACTATAGAAAAAGAGGGAAGGAGAAAAGGATACACATATCCATTATTATTCATCAACAAGGAACTATAATTTATCAGTTATGTAAAATAATTGCACCAAGAACAATAGTCAAAGGAACATAATGGAATGATTAAGCTGTGTCTTAGGCTTGTTTGATGTATTTACAATGCAAAGAGTCCAATCAATCAAAACAGTTAGTTCTGCCCTTTCTTTTTTACAAAATTGTCATTCTTTGGTCTCACATAATCCAGCTAAAAGTTTTAATCTTTGTATTTTCTGTAAATATCCAATATTTGTGCATCTGGATTTATTTGTTTGCAAACATTTGTAAGTGTCAGTTCTTTTGGAAAGATGAAAAAACAAGAGAAAGAAAAGTGTCTAATTAGATCTACATATATTTATATTTATATACCAAAACTGGATTTCAAACCTGAAAACATAATCACCTTAAACCAATAAATATGAAAAAGAGATGCAGAAATGTCACTGAATGCCTGCTCAACTGTTCATAGATGGCTGTGGTCCCTAACATTTGTGAATACTGATAGTCTTCTGTATATTAAAAATTCAAGACATGACCTTTATTGGAACTGGAGGCAGTTTAGGTTGGGCAACACAAACAAGACACGAAGAGGCCAAGAGCTCCATGGTAATTTTATAATAGTTGTAGAGATCCACATTTGGGGTCAGACAATATAATGTATCAAAGGAAAAGTTGTAAAAAACTCTCCAGAGCACAATTGAAGAAACACAGGGAAATTTCTAAATTTCTAAGAAAATCTTGTTTTTGAAAAACAGAGATAAACACACATTACTTACATCATACCGTATGCAAAAGGCAATACAGTGGTACTGAGTACATAACCTTGAGATCTTATTCTAAGTATAACTGTGTCAGGGAACATTTTGAGTTGTGGACCCAAATGCAGATGGCAGAGACCATGATGGATGATTTGTTGTGAGTTTTGTTAATGAACTCAGGAAACGGAACAGCAAAGGAGCACATAGAGCGAGTGATGGCGAGGCATGGAGATGAGTAGCAGACAGAGACTGCCAGACAGGAGACGACGAGGAACTAAGGGAACTCGGAAGGAACACTGGAGAATCACTAGGAGGACGGGGAAAACAACGAGGAGAACAACGAGAAGACTGGCACAAAACAAGGAGAAAACATAATGGGAGAATCCAGCAGTGAGTAGAATAAATAACCAGGTATATATGCTTGGAGGATACATAGTGGAACAAAGGAAATTACTTGATGGTAGAATGATTACAGGTGTGTGGTGATTAAGGGGGAAGTAGACTGAGGAAGAGAGAGAAGGAGAGAAAGAGAGCGAGAGAGATCACAAGGAGATATTGTACTGAGCGGTCTGTAGGATGATATCAAAAACAAGGAGAGTTGCACAGATTGGGGGCACACTCGTGCCTCATATGCTTTGAGTATGTCAATGTGAAACTAGTCCAAAGTGTCAGGGTGAGTTCTTTAGTGCGTTTCACAGGTTATCTACAGAAGGTTGCCTGAGCTCTCTCTGAGCACCTTCTCCAACAGCTCACCTACCAGGGGCATCAAGTTAAGGCAATCAGCTGAGCAGTACAAGAGGAGCGGTGGATCAACTACTCAGCGCCTGAGTATTAGTAAGCTTATGGTAACCTTTAGTCCTCAGTGCCGATCTCTCCAGTATTTTTCTAGTGTTATTGCTCTCTAGTTTTTGATGTCTCTAGTTTCTTCAGTTTTCCAGTTATTTATTTTGACACTTTGTTTTCTTTTTGTTCCCTCACCGTCACCTGTGCTCCCCCCCAGGTTACAACCATCTCAGTGTTCACTCTGTTTCAAGATTCTCACCGGTCATACAAACCTCTGGTCTTACCGCTCCTCTGGCTCAGCTCGGTCTGCTCGCTCCAACAACTTCATCTGCTGTGGTCACCCTCTGGACAACCTTCCACTTGGATCTGCCTAAAAGACTCACCACTCACTCCTTCTGGCGTCAACCTTCCATAACAAAGTAAGACCGTTTCACATTGCTTCATGTTCTCCCTGCATCAACTCACCTGTTTCACTTACCCCTCAGTGGTCTCCGGTCTCCCACGTTGTCCCCGTCATCTGCAGAAGTTCCCCGCTGATCTGTTCCGTGTCTGCTGTCTCTGGTTCCCTAGTGTGCCCGCCATCCAAATTCCTGGATTCATACACACCCCTTCCTTCAATAAACTCATATTATTGTACTCCTGAGAGTCCTCTAATTTATGTGGTTCAGACGCTTAAATACTATGACACAAAGTTTTAATTCCTATTGTTCTTCTTTTAATTTTTTCATTGAAACTCTGCAACAATTCATTCAAATATATGTGGTTAAAATCCAGTTCAATCACAAAAACCCTGTCGGGAACTCTAATTTGTTTCCTGGTGATCATGCCTCTCAGTGATTCCTAGGCAACCTTATCGAGGTCTGCTCATAAACATAAAGAGTCCTAATAAGGACTGCAATGAACTCCCATGGCTAAGGGTCCGCATTTTAGCAGCAGATACTCATTGCCAAGACAACAGTTTTTGAATTACATCTGTCTGTGTACCATTAGTCATTGGTCAATTTTAGCATGGTTACACAGTTAATCAAACCCAGCAGACGTTTGGGTTTTGCGATGGGGAAAACACATAGCTGGTTACCATACTTTCTTTACTTAGCTATTAACATCACTTTTATTTTTGGTTTTAGCCAGTAATGCGGGTGTTTTAATGGAAAGCATGGCTACCTTAGCTGACTTGTTGATTATGTTGTTGATTATGATTTTCTTATCAAAGTGGGAGAGAAGACAACTCAATAATAAGAGAAAGACCGTACTTTGTCTTTATAAGTTTATTCAAAGACATACAGCATTTGAAGACCCTGTCTCTGACCAAGTCAGAGAGGCACAGCCCCGAACAGAATTTACAGACAGTATTTATACCATTATGGGGGTGTTATCTCAACTTCAAAGAGATTGGGAATATAACACCCAGACCCCTCCCCGGGTCTGAGGTAACAAAGTTAGGTCATGAGGTTACTCTTTACCCTACCCTAGAGGTAAAAAAGTCTCAGGCAGTCTTAATCATTTATTTTCCCGGTAATGGATTTATAGCCCATCCTCTCTAAATAACTAACAACACTAAGCACTAGTATGAGGGGTGAAAAGAAGATAAGAGCAAAAAAGAATTTTCCCACAACAATAAAATTTCTGTTTTTCTGTTTTGCTTATGAAGAAGGCTTTTGATTTCTGGAGGAATGGCTGGAATGCACCATGTCAGAGGCTATCTCCTATCTGTACTTGCCCTTGACATCACACATCATCGTTACTATGATAGGAATATATTTCTTAACAAAGCACATTTCCTAATTAAAACAAAAAAAAATAATATGTCTGTTTTTTCAGGTTTTTTTGAAAGAACCAAAGTTCAATCTACAGGTTTATACCGATAAAAAATAAAATGACATATACAGTTTTAGATTCATGTTTACGTCTTCAAGTGGATGAATGCTCTTTCTTGAGCAAAAATCTTAATATTTTCTCAAATATGGTTGGAGTTCTCATAAATAATTGGTTTTAATGATGTAAAACTTAGTTTTAATTGGTGTGAAAGACCATTAGACATAAAACATATTAATTTACCCAACTAAACAAGGCCTAAATAACAGTTCTGGTCTGTATTGCTGGACTTACCAGTAATGTCATGATTGCTTCAGTACAGCAGTTCTAGTGATGGAATCTTCAACACAGGAATTAAATTTACAGTTTATTCACTGACTTTTTGTAAGGAAGTAAGTTTGTAAAGTTTATTCCTACCGTGCTTTTTAACAGATTAAAAACATGGTAAAGTGGTCATTGGGCAGCTCTGGGTAAATACATGTATACAATATCTAAACTATACAATTGTAGATACACATCAATCACGACAGCAACAAGACATGTAGATGTTTAGCCTCAAGCCATACATACCAATTAGAGGCTGGTTGTAAGAAATTAATTATTGGGAACATGATACTCATCACAGTCTAAAGTGTGGATGTGATTAAGCTATCCAAAGGGTTTCTCTATTCAATGAGCTGCAGCTTGTGTGTTTCAACTCTCCTGACAGTTGGGTTGCTGCTTCTTCTTGTGTAATCAATCTCTGGGAGTAGCTAATATTTAGTGTCAGGAAAGTAGTACAGTGAACATGCATCCAAGGTAGTGTAACCACTGAACCAGTGGAGGCAAATTTTGTTGTTAATTGGCTACTATTATCTACTAATTATATGGCTCAGTGTTATATCTAAAACGTAATGTGTCTATGCTGGGCAGCTCAAGTTGGACAAATTTATTGCCAAGCCATTTATCTAAATATCAGATATCTCTCACTGGAAAGTAATGATGATAGAGAGAGGGAATATTCTTAGCTATATGTAATCTGGAGACCTAATACATTGTTGTTCATTTTGTTATATTTCTTTTTAAAGAAGCAAAAGTTAAAACGTTTTTAGATTGTCCCTAGTTGTGATACAATGAAAATTATCTTCGGAAATTTTCGATTAGATTTAGAAAGGATTTAGGGGACATTTTAGCCAGGTGCTGTTGATCAATTTAATATCATTAACAAATGATCATAAATGATTTAACACCTTTGTAATATTAAGAGTTCTGTTGGTTTACTGCTCTCGAGCAAACAGGTGGGTTTTAATACAATTTCAAAATGGAAAAACGATCAATGATCTTATAAAGAATTATTGCTGCCAATCAATCTGGGAAGGGTTTAAGGTCATTCCCAGAAAATGCACAGATTTTTCACAGGTAAATAAAAACAAAACAATCAGAATGTGAAATGATAAAGAGACATTCCAAAAAATAAAAAAGAGCTCACTCTTAGAGTTTCCAGGCCTTACTTATATTAGTAAAAAGGTTTAATTTATTACAGTCAAGTTTTTAAAAGCCTGAATAAGTATGGTTGGTTTGAAAGCTTTGCCAGGAGAAAGCCAGATTGCTTTGAAACAAAGTTGGTTGAACAATTTCGATTTACAAAGTTACACCAGTAGATAGAACAAAATGGAGGTTGCGATTTTTGTTTTGTTTAGATTTACTTTGTTTTGTTCACTGTGTTCTTTGTTCTTCTGTTCCCTGTAATTCATTGATCTGAGGTTCCTTAACATCCGTTTTAATGTGTTTTCAACTCTGCCATTTCTCCTTTTAGATTCTCTGGCAAGTGTTATCCATTACTCAAGTTTGCTTGCCCTCAACTAAAACAAATCATTTCATTACAATCACCTGTTCATTTTAGCAGTAGCAATTATTCTTAGGTCTTCAACTCTCTTGCTTGTAAGTTTTTGTCAGATCAATTGCCTACTTGCTTTTTGTGATGTCTTTTTTACATGTTTTGTTTTAACCTTTTAAAAAGCAATTATATTTTGTCTGAATGTGGGTGTTTAAAAAACCCAGAAAAAAAAATTAGGACATGGGATGGTCCATAAGTTAAATCTTACCCCAAGCCAAAAGCAAATCTACAACAGACTGTGATAAATAATAAAAAAGAAAAAAAATGAAGTGTTTCAATGGCTGTTAATGCCATTGCACAACCTGATAAAAGCACAACCTGATAAAAGGCCTGAGAGATGCCCAAGAGTTTTTCTTTACCCCTCTTGGATTCTTCCTGTTATCCCATGTTAAAGTCTATTTTTTATGGTTTCTGTGAATACTTCTGGTTTAAAAAAAAAACAACAACAGCCATTTGACTCCCGCATCTTGTCTTGTCTGCACTTTAAACTGATCCCCGCACTATACATGACACCGTAACTCCTTCTCACCTCCTATATAGAATATTCTGTTGTTTGGCTTATTAATATTCGCTTGCCTTTTCCCTCAGTTTGATACAGACATAACTTCCAACAGTTCCTGGTTGTGTTTCCTCCCACTGAGAACAATCTCAATAAATTGTTTCTAAATGTTCCTTTGTTTTCCATAACTGTTGCTTGCATAAGATTATTGGCTAGTATTTTCACAGAAATTACTAGCTAAGATGAGAACTGCTGTTCTAAATTATTTTGCCTTGTTGTTGTTAGGTGAATCGCATGCTTCTCAGCTCATTTGCAGTGTCTATATTAGGTTCAAATAAATTATAGCCATATTTAATCTGCAAACATGCTTTGTCTTTATATTTGCTGTTGTGCTAAAACCAACAATAGAACTAAACGTGTGAGACAGAGAGGAAGAGAACAAACATTTACAGAATATTGAGACTGTCAGGAATCTAGATGTTGTGTCTATGTGGTTGTGTTTTTCTTGTTTACAGAGTCTCCACCAGATAGAGCATTGAAGCTTGGCACTGCTGCCATTTCTCCTGGATGATGGACTCTAACAGGAAAGCTTCAGTAAACAAGCAATTAATCTAATTCATCTACTGGAGGATAAAAAATAATGTTCTGCCTTTGTGACAACATCAGGCTGTCCCTGCCTCCTTGATTTTAGTATGTTTCCTTGATTAAGCTCTTAATCATTGCCCTGTGTCTCTGCTTTAAAGTAGCCTCTGTGAGTCACTCTGGTTCAAGCTCCCCAGAACAGCTTCCTGGATTCCTTTATACAACAAACAATAAAACTATAGAATCTTCCTCCACAACTGACAACATCAAAGCTCCTCTTCCTCATCCGTTATACCCCAGTATAACCTGTGCACACTCCTCAACTCCCCCATTCAGCTTTACATCTCCAGCCACCCCTACCTTTATTTAGGTTCATGCTTCCACAGCTCCCTTAGCTTCCCCGATAATCTTTCTGGCTTTCCCGTGGATGTCTATTCATTGCAGCTGCTTCCCTATTGGTCTCTATAATTACACAGACTCAGCTTCTGGATCTTCACCTCCTCTCATTGAAAACAGGTTTTCCAATGGCAGATTATTTAATTTTAATCATAAAAATTCCTAAATTTAAAAAAATCAGTTTTTAAAGTAATTTGAATAAAGAAACCCAGCAAATTGCATCAAGTCGTGGACTTGTAGCATTTCCTGGACCAGCAGTGACAGCAGATAATAGGTTCCTTAAAATAAGTCACCGTTCAGACAGAGTTCAGAAACTGTAGACTAAGGCTGCTGGAGGAGAATCTGACCATCTTTCCTCACTCGGCTACTTTCTTCTACTGTCCAATTTAATTATCAATTAATTGCTGGGGATTTTTATTTTGTTCTCTTTTATCATGCTATTAACTTTTAAATTTTGTTCAACATAGGAAGTACACCTAATTAATTAAAATTTGCGTTCTCAAACACCCATTGTGTCATAGGTCTTATTAAGGCAGGTTTTCATGGAGTTTACTTCCTGTTAAATGTTTGTTCTTCTCTCCACTGTCGTAATGGTAAGTATTCAGAAGGCTGAATGACAAGGAATGTTTTCAGTGTACCACTCCAATACATATAAACAACTAGAAATCTGTTAATGTTTCTCTAACATTGAAAAAAGTTTCTCCACTTTAAATTTGATCTATATTTGTATTCAAAGTTCTGTTAAATTCCATAAATGCAGATTTTTTGCATAGTTTTAAATGCTGTAAAAACATAAAATAAATGTTTTGTAATATTTTTGGTCACAAAGAATTACATACTGGAAAGGAGCCAAAACCTTAGCTCCAAACATAAAGAACCCCAGGCAAGTTTTAACTTATCTTCACTGGTCCTCCCCCTGAGAGTCAGCAGTGTTATTTACTGTAGCTAATTCTTGGGTTATAATCTATAGCTGAAAAAAGTGGAAGATAGTACTAAATGTTTAGTTTATTGAGTTGCTAAAGCGTAGAGAAAAAAAAGAAAAAACTCTAATGAAAAATATATTAACCTAAATTCTTTGCGTTGAACAAAAAAACAACCAAACACTGGTTCAAACTGTCAGCTTACCCTTGTGTAAATGGATATTACTCTAGTACAGTATCTCCATTTTAAATATTTTAGTGAAAGGTTTAAAGTTTCTCAATCTATTACTTTATTACGGATAATTAATTTATCTTAGTAACCAACCGAAAAAGTGAATATGAAAAGCACAAAATTACGGCAACTTTCTAGTTGATGATTTATGCTTGGTTTTTGTAAAAAAATGCTCTTGGCAATAACTCTTACACAGTTTGGAGTTTTTGTCACCTTAAAGGTTGTAACGTTAGAAAAAAAAATGCATTTGTGTGTTGTGGACTTGAACAAATTAGGTTAGGTAAAAGGAAAAACTTGCCAAATGTTCTCTGCTATTGACATACAATTGCTTGCAGAGGCGCTGTGATCCTCTGGTAACTACATATTTCTTAATGGAAAAACAAGGCAAGCCATCATTTGTTGCAACTTCAATGCAAACAGACATCAAGAATAGATTGTAAAAACAGAGGTAATCCTATATCTCCTTGGTCTGGTATCTTACTCTCTCATAACATGTTAACACTTAAACTGAGGGTTCTCAGAGACTGTCTTGAGTGTGTAAGAAGGAGTGGAGAGTCTCATCTGCATTCTTGACTTACATTTTCATATACACTCGTGGGAACTTGTTGAATGTTTTGTTTATGCCACAGGGATCTGGACACTTTGAAACACTTGTGACAAATATTGGTTGAATAATGGGACGCCATCCCACAGCAGTGTGTCTCCAAGTTAGTGACTTGCATGAAAATGACGTGCTGAGCAGTTGTGACTGTTCACACTTCTTCCATCCCCTAACTATTTCCTGTTTGGTAAATTCAAAAATTCTTCTACTGCCTCAAACCACAATAGCATTTTCTTTATAAATTTTGCACAACTTAAAGTAAAGCACACAGGCTTTCCAATGGCAGAACATTTATTCATAAAGTTAACAAGCGCAATAATAGAAAGTCATGCAAGTTAGGACAACTAGTCAGATTGTTTTGAAGCAGCCTAAGCCATTAGCCTGTAAATTTATAATTTTAGCAATATTCAGGAGGTGAAAGAGCGAGACATTAGAGACCTGTTTAATGTGGGATTTAAAGGACATATCCTGCTGAAAAGTAACACCAATTTGATGCCATCTTGAGCAAATGATTATTTATAACTTGCAACTTTCATAAGCAGGCTAAGCCAAAAGGCAACTTTTGATTAAGCCTGCTGATTACATATTAATAGATAGTTGTGAAAGAAAACACTCTGTTAGACAATCTTTGTAAACTACAAGCATAACTGAAGTACTGACAGAACAGAAAAGCAAAGTGCAAAAGAGTTTTGGAGGGGTTCAGAAGATTGCAGATACAGTCAGTGTTTCAAGAGCCACGACACACCTGCTGTCACCATTGCTTGTGTTAAATTCCACTGGAGACAATGTCAGAGGCACTTTTTGCCTTCGATTTGGAAAGTGATGGCTCAGATAGGAGTGGAGAAGCACTAAATACAAGCTGATTGAGGGAACCTTCCACAGTCTCTGATAATTTAGTAGTTGCTGTATGTTCACTGTGTTTTATCAGATTAAATAGGTAATTTAATTAATAATTTTGTCTAAGCTTCTATTTCTATTTTAAATATTTGTTGTTTTATTTATCCCAGGTCATTTGTTTTTTATTTGGTTTGCCTGAAGCAATAATCATAAAACAAGTATCAACATATCAATGTTTGTGTGACTAATTTATATAAGTTGTACTATTTGAATTGAATTAACTAAATAAATGCAGCTTTTATTGATGTTCTATTTTCAGTACGCTTTAATAGAGTCTCTTACAACAGACACTGGGGCTTAACAGCTGTAAAATTAGAATAAAAGAAGTTGCAACTAAATACCAGCTTTGGCTCTGAAGCAGTTAGATTTTTTTACAGAGGAAGTGTCTGGCTGCTGCTACCTTCGTTCTCTTTGCGAGAGAAAGCTGGCTATAAATTGCTGGCAGTGTATGCCTGTCGTATCCATGCACTGTCAGAGGAGAAAAGGGAGTTCCTCTCTCTCTCTCTCTCTCTCTCTCTCTCTCTCTCTCTCTCTCTCTCTCCACTAACACAGCTCAGCATCACACGACTCGTAAAGCCATCCGTTTTATGCTCCTCAGTCCTTCAGAGCCACTTGGAGGGAGGATTTGTGTAACAGCTCTGGTAAGAGGTGAGTCATTCCATATCTCTGTCATTTCATTTATGAAAATCTGCTACCGATCTTGACATGCACTTTATAAAATGTATTTTTGTAGATTAAACCTGCACACATACATTTAATAATAACATTAACTGCATTATTGTTATTAAAAGTTATTAATCTTTCTCTGTGGTATTATTAGTTTGACTTTCTTACTTGACATTCTGTGATTTATTTTGTACTTTCTGTGTGAAATGCAAACATTTGAAATAATAAACTTTACTCAAGTAGTTGAAATGTATTATTAAAAAGAAACCTATATAAAAGCTATTTTATATAAGCAGTGTCTGCATCTCTGCTTATATGTCAAAGTCGCATTCATTGAGCGGTTTCATTTTTATTCTTGCCCAAAAGAAAATGAACTGAGCTTTCTAAGTTTTTGAGTTAATTTTATAGTATATACAGTATATTAATGCCTAAGAAAGATAAATGCATTACCTTTTTATGTGTTAATACTATATGTACATTGGATTTGTAGAAAAATGTTAGGATTGGTGAGGCACCAGTGAGATTAAGCCTTCCTCTCAGCTCCTCTGCTACAACAGATATACAGAAAGGCTGATCAGTCACACAGCATGCGGCCAGATCTGTATCACACATAGCTCAAGTTCCTATAGCTACCATATTTTCAGACTTCCTTATGTCTCAAGCATTGTATTGCTAACAGAAGCTAAACATGCATGTTTTGTCAGAGTTAACTCCACAGCTGATGGTATTTATTTGTAAACTGCGTTTTGTGCAAAATCTGAACAAATGTGTAAGACTCATTGATGGCAATGAGCGCAAGGGATGGCAATTAGTATTATGAAGAGCACACACGTTTCATCCAATCTGAAATAATAGGACTGTGAAGAAAACATAAAATTTTTTGGATCAGTCTCAACGGGAGTAAATGACCAGCCGCAGCATGGCAACAAGCTTTGCTCATGTGAGACAGCATTTAAATCTGGCTCCTGACAATCACATTCACCTCTGGGTGAAAAACAGCATACAAAAACTGTTTATGTCCTTTAGTTGTAACTTCTGATTTACATTATGACCTGCTGATCTCTTCTGACTGTTAGTGGGTGACTGATTTTCAGAGAGAGCGTTGTTCTAATTAAGCTCAACAGCAAATCAACAGAGAGAAGTGGATTTGAAAGGACAATCAGAAGACAGCTCAATTATTTTACTCTTATTAAGTGTGAGGCATAGAAAGAAAGCAACTCTCTATGAGGATATTTGACTGTTGGAATAAAAAATCTTTTTACCCCTTTTTTTTTACATTTTGTAATGACATAGCATTTCTCTAAAAGTAATTTAAATCTAGTTATTTTTTTAAGATTCTACACAGAGTGGCCCATAACTAATATATATTTTTTGGATAGTTTTGCAAATAATGTTTTACAATGTTAGCTTTTAAACATTACAGATTACCTATACCCTTTGCTATGAATCTCAGAACTGAGATTATCTGCACCTGACATCTAGAAATCATCCTTGATAGGATTCCAAAAACTTAATTGGAGCCTACTTGAAGTAAATTTAGTTATCTATGCAAAATATTAGATTTGCAAATCACACTGAGGGTTTTTTCTTCTGGTAACGGTATCAGTCTGGTGCTAGGGGGGGGGGGGTCAGTATTCTCAAAACAGGCGTAGAAGTTATTAAAAGCTGCAGGCAGGGATGGTTCTTTGGGGCATTGTGCAGATTTGGCTTTGTAATCCGTGATGCACTTGATATCCTTCCACATGCTCTGTGGATCCTGGGAAGACAAGTGTCCCTGGATTTTCTGAGCATGTGCAGCTTTTGCCCTCTAAAGACCAAGTCTATAACAAATAAATGGAATAAGTCAGACAAGTTTTGATTTGTTAAGGTTTTGACTGAGGAGGTGCTTGGGGAGCTGCCTGTAATGCAGGTCTGTTCCAAAAACATAAAGTAGAGCCTGTATAAAAAATATTCTGAACTGACCTTTGTTCTTTGATTTGTAAGAGGATAGAAAGCCTTACATACAGAGCAAAATCAGGTCTCCAGGGGTTGCCTTACAACAACACCCCTGTTTATGTTTTCCTTTTCTATTTCATAAAAGATTACTATTATTATTATTATTGTTGTTATTATTATTGTTGTTGTTGTTGTATATTTATCACACAGCACACCACCTGAGATCCTACTTTTTGGTCCATACACAATTTAAGACATTTAGTTTAATTTCATTCTAAATTTAAAGTTAATACATTAATAAATTAAAAGTATATTACAAAAATTTCAAAAAGACTTTTTAACATAAAACTAAATGACATCTTTAAAAACTCTTTACCTGTCAGCAAATAATCTGTTAGTATGACACCACAATCCTCATGAAACATATGTGTGACTTCTAAGCGTCTTGATCTGTATCTGTAGCTTTTACTCGACTAAGAGTTCTCAAGTTAAGACGAGGATGAAATACTTGACAATCTGGAGAATACCAAATCCCCAAAACATCAGAAGGCATCAGTGGGTTCTTTTTGCTTTTGACCACAGCTGTGCAGCGGACAACATTAGGATTAGACCTTTTGCCTGACCATGATTGCATTTAAATTTACTATAAGGCCTCAAACAATGTATAAAACGCCACCTTTAGGTTAAGCATATTGTCACCAACAATAAGTCTAAAACTTTTAAAAAGTTTACATATGTTACATTACGGAACACTTGGAGCCGGTCACGAGAAGGTAGTGCAATCTCTCTAATGAGGATACATCAGATAATAACAACGTTCTTGTATTGAAACATTCTGTGGCACAAAAAGTACCTCAGGAGTAAGTACAGATGTTTTACGCAGATACATTTTTTATATGCTTTATAAATCCAGCGATGTTGTGGAGGGGATAGTGTGTTCATGTGTTTGTATGCGCACATACATGTGTTTGGTGAGTTAAAAACCGGGTTTTGTTTTTTATAAATTTGATAGACAGGGTATGTTTAAGTAGTCCCTTGTGTTTTATTTTCTGTGTGTATATGCATGCATAGGTGTGTGTGTTAATTCGTGTGTGTCTGTGTGAGTTTAAGTAGATATGATGCACCTTAACATAAGTAATGAATATGTAATAGATTGAATGAGTCCTGCTTCCTTGTTTTATATCTAACCTGTTAGCTTGGTGTTATTTTTGTGTGAGGCAAAGGCTAAATATTGACATTTGCATACTTGAGAATAAGTAAAACTGATATTTCTTGTTTGTACATTATATACTAACTAGGGAGTCTGACTGATGCTAACCGCTGGTCTACATCACACTGACAAGGGGAAGCATGCTGTAGACAGAAAAAAATGCTCTAAAATTTTAAACTTATGATAAGCTCCTATGTTTCAAGCAAACAAGGAATTTCAGCAAATGACATTGTCAAAATGTGTAAATGGACGAACCAGGCTTTGCATAGGAACACTCTATCGGCTGGAAGTGAATAATTTGCAGTGTTTTAGTGTGCGCAGGTATTTAGGGTACGCAAAAGCAAAATATGCATTTTCATACACTTATTATCAATATGTTAATAATAAATATAGTCTGTTAACTTTAGGGGTGGTTTGACAGCTTTGTGCTGTTGTTAAATTAACGGCCTTCGTTAACACCTAAACATAGCTGATCAGGTTTAGAAAAGACCTTTAAAGGAATTTACTTTCCATCTATCTATCTATCTATCTATCTATCTATCTCTCTATCTATCTATCTATCTATCTATCTATCTATCTATCTATCTATCTATCTATCTATCTATCTATCTATCTGTCTATCTATCTATCTATCTATCTATCTATCTATCTATACAACGTTATATGTAAAAGCTCTGTTTGAGAAGTTTCTTTTGGGGTTTACGTTAAGAGTATAACCTACTTTAACCTGAACTGGACTAACAGACCTTCAAGGATTAAACAGCAAAAGCCATCGAAGTAGCTCCTCCACAATATGTGTGATCTGAAGTTTATGTGCTCTATAGGCAACAAACTACAAAAGGAATCAAACAACAGACTTCACAATATATCATAGTGATGTGAGGTTTCATCAGATACCTTGTTTTTCATTTGAATATTTTCTTTCGCATTCTAATCTGTTTGCGGCAATTACCACCTGATAATCCCCTGGGGTTGTTCTGCAGCTCCAAGCTAAGAGTCATAACTGGAAGTGTAATACTTATTTTGGACGAGAAAATTCTCAAGACAGAAAAAAAAATATTCAAGTCGTATGTCTGTGGTTGTGTATCCCTGGCAACCTTTGAAAAGAATCTTTGACTGAGTTGTTGTATGTGCTGTTCCTGTTTCATTAGATTCAGTCGCATCATGAGATGAGGAGCAGATTGAGATTTTAGTGTGGAATTCAATTTTGGTGGATTAGACCGAAGAGAGGTCCAACAGCAGCTCTTCTCTTTTGTATTGTCAGCTGTTTACTCCTGACAGTCACCTTCTTCTGTTAAAGATTATTAAAAAAAACATGACAAATCTAGTTAAAAGCTGATAGTATCTTGATATAAACTGACATACAAAAATGTTTCTGAAAAGATTTTCATTACATTTTTGAATAAGTAATTTACTCATAAAACATTTTCTAAAGTGTTCCTGTTGGTGTGCTTGTAGAATTAAAAAGCTTTATAACAAAGAAACGAAAACTCTTATTTAAATGGCCTGAAGTGCCTCTTCACTTTGCAGACTGTAGTGCTTATTAAAGCTTATGTCTAACGAAAAAAATTTAATTACATGTTGAATTCAATTTGATGTTAATCAGTGCTCTGCATTGACTCATCTCAGCACTTTACCATTGTACCTACTTTAGCTTTAAGTGGTTACGTGTATATTACCTGTTGAATTTTGTCATATTACTCAGGAGGTTCTAGTCAAATTTCTATTCTTTGATTATTGTAAAGATAAACTGAAAACATAGGTAAGAATTGTTAGAAAGTCAATAATCTGAGGACATGGTGCAAAGTTGTTTTTTGATGTCCTCCAACATCAAAACTTCATAATCACTTTTGCAATTTTGATCCTGTCAAACCCAAACTTTTCTTATACAAAAAAAATGAGTTAGAAACAAGCACCAAGTATTTTTGCCAACAGGCCATTGTGGACTTGCTTTGAAAAAAAACTGTTCAGTGTTTTACAGAATGGTCCATAAGCTTAGGAAGTTATGTGCAAAAACAAAAAACAAACAAACAAGTGCTGTTATTCTCCTTAATATCATACTGATATGGGTTAGAAACATAGATAATATTTGTATGTTGATCTGTCTATTGAGATCAAACGTTTTCCAGATGGAATTTACAAAGAACAAAATAGCATCATGGAGACGCTTTTATTAACTTCAAATCTTATGACGTTAATGTGAACATGAAAAATGAGTTTAAGAAAATCCATTACTAAGCAAAATCTTAAAAAAATAACAATTTGATACGTCTGCTTTACAGATAAGAGTTCCATTTACTGTTGAGGTTTAATTCTGTAAAACATATTTCATTTAAGTTTTAGGCCAGGTGCAGTTTTGATAATGTCAAGAAAACCCATGGTAGTTTACTATTGTTATCTTTTATCTGGAAAAAAATTGTGCTGTAGGTGGGGGATCAATGCATCTCAGTTTGCATCATAAGCTGAGAAACAGTCCTTATATGCTTTATGTAAAATTAAATTGATACTTTTTTTTATGGTGTTGTGCAAATAGTCTTAAAGCTGTAAACTGGTGAAAGGTCAGTAGGGGATACTGACTGCTGGTACGTACCATATGCTAGGATAAAAGTCCAGGAACACTGAGGGTTAAAATTTAGATGTGGTGGTAGTGCGTACATTTGTTATATAACTTAATTCCAAATTTGGAGGGTTAACAGGGGCGTGCTTCAAGTTTAATGTGGTTTGATCTGGGTTTATATCCTATAATTTGGATTGTACTGTATTTTAGATGTTGTCCAAAATCTCTGTTGGACAATATCTTCCACCCCATGCATGAAGATGTTGCTAAACTGGCAAGCTCCTTCAGTGACACACTGCTGCATCCTAAAGGAGCTTTATTGCAGTTCCATTCTGCCAGCACATTTTAGGTTTTATAATCATTGCCACTCTCAACAAATCCAGTATATTATTCTTTACTATGTTTTATTTTTTTGTATAGTTTATATTTTTATCTTTGTGTAAATCTCAATTCCTTGGACTGGGTGTGACTGCTGCTGTTATTTTCCAAATAACATTGTCACAGCCATGGGACAATAAAGGGAATTTCTTTTCTATTCTTCTTAAATGGTCCATGCATGGATTAGAACTACGATGTTGCGGACCTACTTCACCCTCAGTCTCCCTCTGGTTTGCAAAGTTGCTGCACTGCTGTTTTAAAGGAGAGTGTAAAACTCATAGAAAACACAAGTGTATTTTGAGAGTAGGATTATACACTAAAGATTATTGTAAAAATCAAGCTTCTTGTATTTCCAAAATAAAAATACCCAGAAAGCTAGTTTGGTACAGAACAATTCAGCACCGACATATTGGTTATTCACAAAACTAGGTAAATCTTTACATGTGCTTTTAACTACTAGTATGTTTTTATTACATTTTATTTTATCGTTTTGCCTATTTTAGTACCGACTTTAAGTGACCATGCAAATCACCGGTTCCTGTTATGTAACATATACAATCTTAGACCTAGAGGTCCTACTTACCTACCCTTGCTGCTGTGTGAAAGGGGACCCCTGATTAGAACCTAAGAAGCCAGTTGGGAACTTGAAATATGTGTTACCTGCCAAAGCCAAAATGTGAAACAAGGCATTTAGAGTCCACTTACAATTTGTGCAAAAAATCTAATATACAGAAATATTCTGCTACCAATGGTTTCTTTTCAATTCATATTACATTTTTTTTTACATCTAAAAGCTAACTTACTACAGCAAAATTGCAAAATTTTATCTGTGTAGCACTAGCTGGTATCTTAAAACTTTCAGGGTTATAACATTTTCTTTTAAATGGCATTAGTACAGTACATTCATATTTTCCAACATACCTCAGATTTTTTTAAGTTACACGTGGTGATGTCACATGATTATTCTTAGAAATGTAAAAAAAATTGAGTATGACACATGTTGATGTTATGACTGTTGTTATGCAGGCTGCTTAATATGTATTTGGGTAATAAAAAATAATTAAAAAAAAAGGTTCATAAAACATATTACTTGAATCAACTTAAGTTCAGCAGTATTTAGTCCAAACAGTTAAATGATAATAAACTTCTGTTTTATTCAGCTAACTCCAACACATACATATAGGTATGCCCTCACTATCACTTAGTTGAAGATTAGCTATTAATGTGGGAGGAAATAAGAGGTCACACTTTCAAAACTAAGTTAAGTGCGATCTTCTCTAATGTGTTAACATTTGATGTTATCTTATACTGCTGTTTCTGGTGTATTGTCAGGGATTGGAATTAAATGTTTTTTTTTTTCCTCCAATTATTGCTGGATGAACAAGACGTTCAGGAACAGCCACTATTTTTTTCCCAACACATTTTTGTTAACAGTTGTCAAGGCGTTGGAAAAAAAGATCTTAAAATGCAGTGAGTGTAGCTTGTCTATACTCTTAGATTAACCAGCAGCTGTGTTTTTCAAAGGTCCCAGGTGATGATGTGGTGTACCTAGTTATTTCCAGGCTCCTGCAAAGCCACATGAAAAGAGCATATTAAGCCTTTTTATTCATCTACAGTATGCTGGAACAAGAATGCATCTAAGATGCTCAGTATACCAGAAATTGAAGCTTTGACTGGGATCTTTAAATAAATATAGGCATGTTGACATTGGACATGAATATTAAATTCTTTCCTTCTTGTTCCCATTTAAATGAGGCCGATGACAAAGTATCTTAGTCTACACTTGACACATCTTCCAGTGTTCTAGACTAAGTCTACTGTCTACATGAATTGTTTATTGCGTACCCACCTCATCCTTTTCCACCAGAATAGAAGCGTAGTGTGGATTGGAGCAGTCACCTCTTGACCAACCCTCACTCACATTTTTAAAGGCTCCCCCTAAGACTGTGGGTTTCTCTGTTTCAGTTACAATCTACTTGAATTTCATGTTAGACACAGGTAGAGACTCAGTTATCACGTTCACATGGAGATACACATCGGTATCTGTTGAGCTCTCGCTGGGTGGTTAACTTAGTGTTGTCGCTCTGGACAGAGTATCTGCAAGTAAAATGTGTTTAACTGTTGTGTAGATTAGTTCAAAATCATAGCACTGTAGCTTCATTTCCAGTCTTTGTATTAGTGGTGACATCTCACTGAGATTTTTCTTGATGACACTGATTCTATCAAACACTAATTTTTCTTGGTGGTTATTAATGGCTTGAGCTCTGTCTGTGCCAATAATGTCGGTAGGCTGTAGACATAGCTGTGGAATTTCTCAAATCCATACACTAGTCCCAGGCAATCTTTTTCAATTTGGACACTCACCACTGACCTCTTATGGTTGAGAGTATTAACAGCTGTTATCACTACAGGAGCTATCATAAGTCTTCGTCTCATTTCGTCATTAAAGTGGTGGTCAAATCCGGTCAGTTTAAGTTACCAACTGAGGATGTTCATTTATACTGAGTTTTGAATTTGCCTATGTTTTTTCAGCACTGACTAGAAAGGTACATCGTAAAGTGATATGCATCACATGACACTCTTGTAGATATTTTGTTTGAGGTATTCAGGCAAGTTAATATCAAACAGCACTCCGGTGACTTGCCACAATTTTTACCACGAGCGCAGTAGCACCAGACATGTACAATATGTGCTGTTTGCATTGTCACATTTTAGGTTGAGCGTTGGTGAGAAGGAAGACCCAGGATGGATGCTATCCATGATTAAAAGGAGTTGATGTTCCTGTGGGGCATCAGCTCATGGTTCTAATGCTTTCTGATACAAAATGAACAATGCTTAGATATTAACATACCTAAGCAATGCCAGTGAGGTAAATACCTTTTGAAAATGTGTATAAAATTAAGCAGCAGGTACTTATTGGCAAGTAATTGCTACACTGAACCCACACAGCGGATACTCACTTTCATTTCAAAGGTAAAAAGTGCCTTCAAGTGCTAAATGATAAGGCAAAACTTTATAAGATTTTTTAAGAAAAATTATTAAAGGAGTAAAAGAGTTTTTTTTTTACCTTGGTATATAAAAAATCTGTTGGCTGCTTTAAATAATTAAAAAGTGGCTAGTTTAGCCACTTTGTATAATTAAAAAGTGGCTAGTTTAGCCACTTTTTAATTATACATTGGGCAAATATTTAAGTTATTACCCTGGAACATAATACAAGCATTGCATCAGTCTATTTGCAGAAAAAATACATTAAGCTCTTTTTGATGATGCCTGTTAGCTGTGGAACGCTAATCCATCCAAGTCAGTTGTACTGAAATAATGCATTGTGAATCACATTGTATGGATGTAGGTTGTTGTGTTGATGAAAAAAATATATCCATCTTATCATATTTAATAACATTTGTGATGTAATCTATGTTGTCCGGATCTCTAAATGATTAATGTGGTATACTTCACTAGAGATGCAACTTACGTTCTTTTGTATGTTTTTATTATTTTATTTGCCACATTCATTTATAAATAATCCTTTGACCGGAAAATATAGTTCGAAAATGAATGACCCATCACGCAATCCATTAGGTTGCTTTAATCACGGTAACCTAAAATGTCTATGTGTGGGCAAAGATTTTGTTTGCTGCAGTGCATAATATCTCTTTTTCTTAATATGCTGGTCTGTGAGGCCTTTATCTGATGCTGCCAAATGTGTTACATTATTATTCTATTCACAGCAAGTAAATTAAGTGATCATACCCAGGTTCCTTATAAGCAGCCTACTGCAGACATTGATAGAGAAGGTAGATGATAGTTGGATTGTCCTTCCTTCAGCCATCAGTTAATTATTAAGGTTTATTTAGCTTTCAGTCCCACTTGCTAGTACTATGACGTGGATTTGAGATGTTCCTGCATCATTCAAACATGGCCTTCATTGATTCTGTGGAATGTCAAGCCCTACCATGTGTTTGTGTGTACCTTCATTAAATCCTGTTGGGAATAACTGGGTGTGTGTTCAATATTTGCAGATTCACCTATTCGTGGATTTTTTTGTGGGTGGTGACATGATACAACTGAACACACACTGCTGCTTGACGACATCAGCACTGCTTGGCTCTACCCCCAAAAGCATAGATAAGTCACTACATGCATGTTGGCTTTTGCAGCAGTGCCAGGACTGTTTCAGTTGTGCAAACTATGTGTATTTATTTATTTGGTGCCTAATAAAGGTTGTATTTCTAAATTTGTTTTGCGGGATCTGAAATATTTGTATATTTTACATATGAATGCCAGAGTATGAAGCTCCAAGTAAGTCACGAAGTAAAATTTGGTTTTAACATCAGGCATCCAGCTTGAGAAGTGAGGGAAGCTTCTGCATAGCTTAACAGGAAATCAAAATATATTTCCCTTGGAGACTACCTGGCAAATTTTGATCATAGGTGCTGTGATTTGGGGCAGTGGTACACAAGTGTGGTATAGACTGTATATCAATCAATCTGTCAAGCTACGGAGATAATGATTCGAGCAGAGGTGGACTGTGTGAAAGCAATACAGGTTTATTTCAAGTGATGCATAATGAACTGTACGTAAACAGAGACAAAGTGATGCGGAACTGACCGAGAATGACATGGAACCAAAACTAGCCGGTAAACAAACTAATTCTAAGACAGAACACGGGAACTATCAAACGAACAAAACAATAGAAATAAACAAACCAGCGGATAAACACAGGATAAGAAAATAAACAAACAAACTAATAACAATAACGAGAAACGCGAGGGAAACCAGAGGTAACGAAGGAGGAAAAACTACTGAGGAATAAAACTATTAAAAACTAACAACAAAGAAGGATGAGGGGGAAACCACAGACTACACAGAAACTAAACAATAAAGGAATTAACTAGGATGGGGAACGGAGGAGAATGATGGAGGAGAGAGAACCAGCACAGAGAATCAAGCGAGCAGAGGGAAGGCTTTCTGGGAGACGGTGAGGACTGGCAGGAGAAGGAGCTCAGAGACAACAAGGTGAGGTAAGGTAAACAGACAATCCAGCGGTGAATGAGAGAATGAATGAGGCTTAAATACTGAAGACCAGGAGGTGGAGCAGTGGAGAAGATAACCAGATGAAAAGCAGGGGAACTGGAGGAGAAAAATGAAATAAGACTAACCCCAATAAAACTAGAGATAATACTACTACTAATAATAATAATAATAACAACAACAACGCTAACCAATAACACAGAAAGCCTTTAACTCAGAAAAACAATAAAGGACAACCGTTATCATGACACAATCAATCAAAAATACTTTATTTATCCCAAAGGAAAATTACATGTGATGGCTGCAGTGTTCAAGAATCAAGAATCAGTTTATTCATATAGCGCCAATTTACAACAGGTGTCGTCTCAAGGCACCTCACAGAAAATCAATTAAAATCAAAGATACATTCTAACAAATCAATTTGAAAAAGTTTCCAATCTAAGGAACCCCGGCAGATTGCATCGAGTCATTGACTTGCAGCATTCACTCCTCTGGAATCAGCAGGCAGAAACAATGGCTTGTGTTGTCGTTGACTTTACAGCAATCCCTCATACTGACCATGCATGTAGCGACAGTGGAGAGGAAAAACTCCCCTTTAACAGGAAGAAAACTCCAGCAGAACCAGGCTCAGTACAAGCATCCATCTGCCACGACAGACTGGGGGTTTGAAATGACAGAAATCTAAATTAGAAGCACAGGATACTGAAATAAAGGAGTTTATAGCAGCAGTTGTAGAACGTCACTGGAAGCATCTCAGCCCATGTTCTCATCCAAGAAGCTGTCTCAGCTAACAGAACGCCAGCCCAGGTGTGGTTACTATGTAGAGAAGAACACTAAGAGAAAACAAAAGGTTAACAAGGTTGAATGGACAAAAGCAGATTGGACAAAGGAAGAAAGTAGCAGAGAGATAAGGGGTCAGATTGTCCTCCAGCAGTCTAAGCCTATAGGAGCATAACTATACAAAAACTTAAATAACTTAACCCTATAGAGTGAGACATGAAGAAGGTAGAGCAAAGGAGAACCGTCTGTCAAGACTGAGTTCCTCCCCCAACCGGATTAGGCTGTCTTTTCTACCTCTTCCTAGCTATAAACTTTATCAAACATGAAGGTTTTAAGCCTAGATTTGAAGCTAGACAGGGTGTCTGCCTCACGGACTAAAGCTGGAAGCTGGTTCCACAGGAGAGGAGCCTGATAACTGAAAGATCTGCCTCCCATTGTGCTTTTAGAGATTCTAGGAACCACCAGTAAACCTGCAGTCTGAGAGCAAAGTACTTTGAAGCTTCATCAGAACTCTTGCTTCAGCATTTTGGACCAACTGCAGACTTTTAATTGCATTTTGTGAACTTCCTGCTAATAAAGAGTTACAATAGTCCAGCCTTGAAGTAACAAATGCATGGACTAGCTTTTCAGCATCTATCCTAGAGAGAATATTTCTAATTTTTGCTATATTCCTAAAATGAAAGAAGGAAATCTTACAGACCTGTTTTATATGAGACTTGAAAGACATTTCCTGATCAA
>JAVLVB010000826.1:27109-39495 GCA_032876305.1 Orestias chungarensis
ACTTTTAATTGCATTTTGTGAACTTCCTGCTAATAAAGAGTTACAATAGTCCAGCCTTGAAGTAACAAATGCATGGACTAGCTTTTCAGCATCTATCCTAGAGAGAATATTTCTAATTTTTGCTATATTCCTAAAATGAAAGAAGGAAATCTTACAGACCTGTTTTATATGAGACTTGAAAGACATTTCCTGATCAAAATGGTATTGATTTGATAAAATATTTTAAATCAGTTCACACTTGTTCAGTATTGTGACGTAAAGTAGTCAAAACAGCCTGCTGACTTCAAAATAATTAAATGACATTATATTCCCTCCATCGGAAGGCTCACTGATGTTTAAACTGTGGTTGTTGTATATTTAATTACTCATCCAACATACTAGGTTTCACTTTTTAACCCAAAGTTTTGTTAAAACTACCAAACATTTGTTACAACATAAAAGCTGACATTTAGGGAGAAACAAAAAAAACAGAATCTTTACAAATATTGGATACACTGGAAATACAATGTTGGTCATGAAGTATAAGATAAAGACCCTACGCTGGATTCCTTGACACAGTGAAGGAGATGGAATGGTTGGTGTAACAGTAAGAAAGACAAAGGGAATACTAAGGTGGTGCCATGTGATTACCTATCATAAAAAACACTAAAAGCCCTCTTAAATAGATTTTATTTTATGTACATTGGCAGTTTGTTGACAGCAGGGCCGTTGAGAGACCTTTGGAGAGGCAGGTGCTCAAAGTTAAAAAGGGGCACATAGAGCACGGATTTGAAACACGATACACAAACATGCCCTGCTATACAACCGGTTGAATTGAACAAACTCATACCATAAAGAATTGAACATGGAATCACAACACACTATATCAGCCTCATACAGCTCCTTCTGTGTCTGCTTTAACCTCCTCTCTTTGTGAGACATCTCTGCAAAATGAAACATGATCATTAAGCTACAGTCTGATGCACATAAAACAAACAAACAAACAAACACACGCACACACACACACACACACACACACACACACACACACACACAAACACACACACACACACACAAATTGACATTTAATACCTTATAAAAAAAATTTACAGAATAGGCACAGATTTGATAAGATAAGATAAGATAAGATAGACCTTAAAGATCCCGGAGGAAATTGTTTTGCCAGGGTTACAGAGTATCAATTAACAATTAACACGACACACTCATCTCACATACAACACAGTACAGCACACAATCAACAGATAACAATAACCACACTACTATTTATCCCTCCTGCAGATGGAAGAGGAATTGTACAGTTTGATTGCCACAGGTAAGAAAGACCCCCTGTGGCGTTCTGTGGTGACTCTCGGTGGTCTCAGTCTCCGGCTGAAGGTGCTTTGACAGGCCGTCAGCGTGGCATGTAGGGGGTGGGAGGTGTTGTCCTTGATGCTGAGCAGCTTCCTCAGCATCCTCCTCTCTGACACCTCCAACACAGACTCCAGTTCCAGTCCCAGGACAGAGCCAGCTCTCCTGATGAGCTTGTTGAGTCTGTTGGTGTCAGCCGTCCTCAGCCTGCTGCCCCAGCACACGACAGCATAGAAGATGGCGCTGGCGACCACAGAGTGGTAGAACATCTGCAGCATGGTCCTGCAGAAGTTCAAAGATCTGAGCCTCCTGAGGAAGTACAGTCTGCTCTGACCTTTTCTGTAGACAGTATGTGTGTTCTTAGACCAGTCCAGTTTATTGTCTATGTGGACACCGAGGTATTTGTAGACATCCACTATCTCCACAGCTGAGCGGGCTGTTTTGATGCTGAAGCAGTTGAGGAGAGTTGGTGGTGTGCGGGGGGTGCAGGGTGGACGGGCAAGGTCGAGTAGCTGATCCACCACTCCTCTTATACTGGCTCAGCTCATCTGCGCCAACCGGGGGCACCTGGGGTGGAAAGAGCTCCAGCAGAGGAAGAGCGCTGGTGACCCCCTGGGCAAACTGGAGAAGTAGCTGAAAAGAACTCACACTGACAGTACACCCCCACTCCCTCAAGGGCATACAGAAGATGAGGAAGAGGCCTCAAAGTCATCAATAAGGCTGGGGTCGAGGATGAAGGAGCGGGGCACCCAGCTACGCTCCTCGGGACCGTAGCCCTACCAATCGACGAGGTATTGGTGACCTGACCTCGTCGACGGGAGCCGGAGTGCGTCTCCGGTCAGCATACTTCTTATTCAGGGCAGAGGATCGTTGAAGGGCTGTGGTGCCAGTGCCAGCAGAGACGTGAGAATTGTGGGCATACTCAACCCAGGGAAGGTGCTGGTTCCAGTCGGTTTGATGGGTAGAAGTAAGGCACCGGAGAGCTGCCTCGACCTCCTGGTTAAGTCGCTCTGTCTGACAGTTAGACTGGGGGGGGTAACCAGATGTGAGACTGGTCTTGGCCCCCAGGGCTGCACAAAAATATTTCCAGACTTGAGAAGCGAACTGGGGGCCACTGTCAGACAGGATATCAACGGGTATACCTTGTAGCCGGAAGACATGTTTCACCAGGAGTCGGGCAGTCTGGAAGAGAGAGGGTAGCTTGCGTAGAGGAATGAGGTGGCAGGCCTTAGAGAAACGGTCAACAATGGTGAGAATGGTGGTCATACCTTGAGTGGGAGGAAGGCCAGTGATGAAATCTGCATTAATGTTATACCAGGGACTTTTGGGGATCTCAAGGGGCTGCAAAAGGCTCAAAGGAGGTTTATTGCCGGTTTTATTTCTCGAGCAGATAGGACAGGCTTGAACATACTCGACAATGTCTTTATGGAGGTTGGGCCACCAGAATCTGCGGAAAATCAGAGCTATGGTCCGACTGGAACCAGGGTGACAGGAGAGACGAGAAGTGTGGAACCAGTGAATGAGTTGTGAACGAAGATGGTACATACAGGGTTCTCTGAGGGGAGGTCCGAGGGTCAGGTTCATGGAGAAGGGCGTTCTGGACGATGCCTTCGATCTTCCAGGAAACCGAGCCAACCACGTAGTCAGGCGATATTATGGGAGCTGGAGGAGGGCATCAGGTTTGATGTTCTTGGATCCTGGCCTGTAAGAGATGGAGAGGTTAAACCGGGAGAAGAACAGAGACCAGCTAGACTGTTGGGGATTAAGACGTTTTGCAGATTTGATGCACTCCAGGTTGCGGTGGTCGGTCCAAACCAGCATCGGATGGTTAGCACCCTCCAGCCAATGACGCCATTCCTCTAGTGCTAACTTGATTGCGAGCAGTTCACGGTCTCCCACGTCGTAGTTGCGTTCCGTCGAGGAAAGACGTCGGAAGAAGAAGGCACATGGATGGAGTTTGTTGTCCTCCTCCGATTTCCGTGAGAGGATGGCTCCAACTCCCAGGTCGGAGGCGTCAACCTCCAAGGTGAATTGGCAAGAAGGATCGGGTTGAACTAGAACGGGGTCTTGAGAGAAAAGGGTCTTAATGCGTTGGAAGGCTTGTTCCAGTTCGGGAGTCCAGACGAAGGTTGTTTTAACAGAGGTTAGGGCTGTGAGTGAGGAAACAGTTTGGCTATAGTTCTTATAAAGTGGCGATAGAAATTGGCAAAACCTAAGAAACGTTGTAGCTGTCGCCTAGAGTCTGGAGTGGGCCATTCTGTGACTACGAGAACGTTGGTAGGGTCTGCTCGGATCTGCCGGCCCTCGAAGATGTAGCCGAGAAATGTGATGGATGTCTGGTGAAACTCACATTTCTCGGCTTTGATGTAGAGGCGGTTCTGTAAAAGACCTTGGAGAACTACATGGGATCGGTGCTCAGTGGGATCTTTGTAAAAAATAAGAATATCATCAAGGTAGACAAAAACAAAGATATTGAGGAAGTCACGTAGAACGTCATTAATGAGGGCTTGGAAAACAGATGGAGCGTTGCATGAACCAAAAGGCATAACTAAATACTCAAAATGTCCGAGGGGAGTTTTGAAGGCTGTTTTCCACTTATCCCCCTGGCGAATACGGACGAGATGATAAGTGTTGCGGAGATCAAGTTTAGTGAAAATGGTGGCTCTGTGAAGGGACTCAAAAGCAGTGGTTATGAGAGGTAATGGGTACTTGTTCTTTATGATGATGTTATTCACCCCTCTGAAGTCGATGCAAGGTCGGAGCGAACCATCCTTCTTGGTGACGAAGAAAAAACCCGCCCCGAGGGGAGAAGAGGAGGACCTAATAATGCCAGTGGCGAGGTACTCATTAATATAGGTCTCCATCGATTCCCGCTCCTTGTGAGAGATGTTATATAAACGACTGGAGGGTAATGGCCTACGGCGCAGTCATATGGTCTGTGAGGGGGTAGGGAGAAGGCCTTACTTTTGCCTTACACTGACAAAACTAGTTTTAGAATAATCGAATCCCAATTTTGAAGTGTCTTATGTTTTGTAGTTTTGAAGCTGGGGCAGTTCTATTGTGATGCAGATATTAAAAAAGTGCTTAATTGGGCCTTTAGTTAAGTTTCAAAAATCAGTGGGTTTAAAAATCCCAAACTTTTTTTGAAATATTCCAAACCTAATTTAGAATTATCTACTCTCTGTTTTAAGTGTCCACCTTCTGTAGTTTTTTTTTATGCTTAAAGATTAAAAGTTCTGAAGGTAGCGAAATATTATGAGGCATCGCCCTTTAGTCATTTTCCGTAGTGGAACTTCAGCTTCTTTACTTCATGGGGGGATGCATAAATCCATCAAATAATGGCTTTAAAACTACAAAACATAGACACTTCAAACATTAGACTGGATTATTCTAAAGAGATTGCAGAATATATAAAACCAGGTTTGTGATTTGTGAAACCTTTCTCTGATTTGTGAAACTTACATAAAGGCACCATTTCAGCACTTTTTTTTTTAGGGTCTGCATCACACTTCAGCTGCTCCAGCTCTAATTTTACAGGATATTCTGTCTGGTGGAGTGCTGCCACATTTCAGTTTTCAAGACAAGTGTGTTGCAATCATTTTTGATGACAATAAGCAATTGGAAAAATAATGGGGTACCTGTCAGACCTGCTTGACAGCTAAAAAGACATGTCTGCCGAAGTCAAGTACAGGGTCTCTTTAGACAAAATTAAATACACGCTGAATACAACTGTGAACCAGAGCATGTGCATTTGTGGAAAACACTGCGTGAGTTCATTCTTTTTAAGAATAATCTGGCCTCATAATAATAACAAAATATGACAAAAGGGCTCTCTGGTCATCAAGGGGCAAAGGGGCAGGTGCTCAAGGGCCCCTCTGTCCCCCCTGCACCTCCCTTGCAAATGTATTTGACTTAAAATTGATATTTTCTCAGTAAGGTTTTAAATCTAAAAGGGCATTACAAAAAGTTTTCATACCATTCTGAGCACTGCGTAGTAACAAAACTCTTCTTTCTTAAAGAAAAAGAATTAAAAAATTCATCAAAAAGTCCAGTTTCCTTTTACATAATCACTGAAGGATTGTCATATCCTGTATCACTGAAAATCTACATCGCCATATTTACAGCATTCTTATTATTCATTGACATGTGGCACTGCAGGAATTAAACCCATGCTATAATTTCAGAGCATCATTTTAAATGTTTCTATTCTCATTTCATATTTACCATTTGAATGAGCTTACAAATCTTTGAGAAAGTAAGGCTTACTTGTTGTTGCTGTTGTTTTTTTACCTTTATCAGATTCTGAATTAGATTTAGATTCTGGCTAGGCCCCTCAAAAAGGTTCACACTACTTTTAGTCAGAAACATGTTGATCCATATAAAAAAATAGCTTAAAGGTAACACTGCCAGGGATCTGAGTTATTTGGGTAAAGCTGTGGGTAGCATGCATTCAAGACTATATACCATAATAATACAGGGTAGTTAAAGGTTATTTTCGCAATGATGATTGCTGAGACCACAATTTTCTCCAAACAATCGCATCTTTATTTCTCCACAGTGGGCACTCATGTGCTCTTTGTCTGTGAAACTGCATAGCCACACTACCAGCAAACAAAATCCCAGGTGTAGGAAACAGAAAATCCTTCTATAACCACACCTCAGCAGGGAGCAAAGATGGCTGCTACCTATGACAGAATTATATGCGAAAATGTTTTTATAAAGCACTTCTGCTTTGGTGCTGATGCAGAACTCTTCCAGCTTCTTCTCTCTTATAAATTTGTCGCTCTGGGCCATGCTCCTCAGCTACTATACAAGCTATTGGTATATCAATAGTTAGGGCAAATTTAGATTAGAAACAGTTGCATTGTCAGTGTGGCTACAGGCTCTGTTTAGTTATGAGAAACCGACTATTCAAGGATACAGAGAATTTTCCTAAGAAAAAACGCAACATTTATGATGGAAAAAAGCTACATATCCTTTATCTGTTTTCATTTTAGCTTTAGTTGGACATAATTAACAGAGTGGGCTTTTTTGCTTTTCTAATTAAAGCCTTGGCTGCAGAACCTGTTACATCATGTGTGCACAACTTATGAGTGGTGTCTGTGATGAACCAGGAGGCCTAAATGGTACCCTGGTGGTAAAGCTGCCTTGACTATTTTGTACCCTTTGGTGTGAATATCTTAGCTCCTGCATTATGTGTCCTCTATTGTCTCTTTCTCAATGCTGGAAGTGAAGAGAAACTTTCATGGGGATTCATCTGCAAAGTGTGGTTGAATATTGAATACATTCTGGTTCATATTATTTATGTACAAGTAATGCTTTCAAAAAGATTTATGCATAAAAACTTGCTGTAGGTGCAGTGGAATAAAATTAACAATTGAAGAAAGAGCACTATAGTATTTGTCGGCACATTCTGACGTACAAGATTGCATTAGGATTGTGGTAATATTTCCATCAGATGCAGAAACATTGAAAATGACTGTTACGACATTTTTCAAGAAGAGACAAGCATCAAAAATAATTATGCCTTTGGATCATACAGAAACATTAACAACAGGAGTTTCTGATTCTGTAAACGGTTTAAATCTATAAACCCAACTTGCTTACTTATTCCTGAACAGCTCAGACAGCTGTTTGTATAATACTGTGGACAATACCCTTCTCTCACATTTAGAAACACCCAATGCCACCTATTTTTGGCTTTCAGTTAATGACTTGGCTTATTATAGAAGTTGACTAGTTCTCTTTCTTTTTTGCCACAGTTTAAAGTTCATGGATGCAGTGGGCTTTCCAGTCAGCTGAATCCAATTTAACGCCCTCAGGATGTGGTTGAAAGGTATACTGCCAGCATTACAAGTCTGCTGAAAGTGTTTGAAGCAAATTATGGAGCAGGGAATCAGAAGAATCTTTTCAACATCTACTATATCTTCAAAAATGAAGGCAGAAAATAAAAGATATTAGACGGGGTAAAGCATTGGCATGCAGGGAATACATTTAAGGAGATTTAAAAAAATTCTAAAATGGAGTTGAGCTCTGTCCATCATAGTAGAAAGTGGGAAAACACCAAAGGGTATAAAATAGTCAACATTGTCCTTGAGGAGGAAATTAGTAAAACAAAATCGGAATGATTGTGATTTGTGATCAGTTAAACATCTGGTTAAATTGGTAGAACAATGGAATAGTAAGACTGTGTAACCTTGCAGTCCTTTCCAGTTAAGGGTAGTTTAACCTTTAAAATACAACTTACACTAAACACTTAGCTAGTATTTTTGTTTTTACTCAAATGGAGCTGCAACGGTGCTGTTTTAATACTCTGTGATTAACGTAACCTTTGAAAATCTACTAGAAATTTAAGAACCATTTTACAACCACAGGAATGTCTTCAAATATTCTTTTAGGGTTGATACATCGTACCTCATCAGTGAAAACCACTCAAAGGTGTCAGTCCTATACTGTTGGAAGTTGACATAGAGTGCCTTACAAAGATTTTTATTTCTACTGGACCTTTGTGTATTTCATCATTTTAAAATCCTATGCTATTATGTTTTTTATCAAGATTTTATGAAATAGGAAAAATACCAGATATGGTGTTTTCTTATTTAATAATTAATGAAAATCTGAAAAGTCAGCCTTGTAGTTCTTCCATCCCCCTCTTAGTCTGCCTATCAAGAGACCAAACTTTGCCCATTTGTCTCGTAAAATTGATTTAATTCTGTCAGAATAAACAAAGAGCATCTGTAAATACTGATTTTTAAGATTCTAATTTTGAACTTACAGCACTTATAGAATACCAATCTTCAAACCTAATTATGTTTCCGCTTCCTCTTATGCAGTTTAGATGGTTCATACATTGAAATTTATTAAGGTGAAATTAATTCTTTGTTGGTCAATCATATGGTGAATATGTGGAAAATTAAATTTTAAGTTGAGTGTCTTAACTCTAGAGTAGAGATTAAAAGACAGGCTATTCTATTTGCCCCTACCACCAAAAGAAATAAAAAATGTCACCCATCACATAAAAATGCACATTTGTCATTATAATTCTCAACTACAAAGACCTGGGAGTGAACTTTTAATCCTTCTGTGGAAAGATGAAAACTCTATTGCTTGAGCATAGAAAGTAAGTCTTTTAAACCTACCAGAGGACAAGTTTAAGGAACCGCAGTGGAACAATATATCAGGCGTAATGACCAAATCCAAAGCTGGACATAAAATTATTCTAAATGAATAATAAATGGCCATTCAAATGCTGCATCTTTGCCATTTTGACAGTTTTTATAATACAGTTGGTTTAAAATTGGCATGTGAGGAAATTGCACTAGTAAAACTACATCCCATAAGCATTAATATTGCATAACATTCATTTTGATATTTGTTATCTTTGTCAGCCTGTCTGAAAATGGTATGCAGATAAAGTAAGGATTATCTTGATGAGAACCACAGCAAGGATGAACAGGATGATAACATCTACATACCAGGAGGAGGAGCTCCTGAGTAACTCCACCTGGACCTTCTCCTACTATCAGCAAAACAACACTCTCATTCCTCCGCTTCTGCAAGATAAGGCAACCACCCCAAAACCTGCCGCTTGTGAGCAGCTCCACATTGCTGTGGAGGTTGGTATCAATGTGTATAATGTTAAGTATCTGAGACATTTTCAGACTATCTTGTTAATCCATGATGACTTTCAGTTTATTTACTTTTATTTACTAATGCAGTGTATTTTCCCTCCTCTCTCTTCAGGTTTTTCTAATCCTGGGTATCATCTCGTTACTGGAAAATATCATGGTCATAACAGCCATAGTGAAGAACAAGAACCTTCACTCACCCATGTACTTTTTTGTCTGCAGGTAAAAATGTAATATTAATATTTTTCGCATTACATATTTTTCAGAAATAAAAGTATTTACAGTAAATTATTTCAACTCCATCAGAGATAAGAGTTCATCAGCATAACAAAAATCTAAAATATTTGGTAATAGTATAAATATCCATAACGTATCTAATTATCTTAATTTGTTTTCTTATGTCTAATTTCTAACAATGTTTGTATTTCATTGAACAAGAAAGAGAAAAGAAGATACAGATTAGATTTTATTGTAATGAGAAGAAGCAACCAATGTGTTTTCGAATTCACTGAAGTGCAATATACTAACTCCTCCAATTTTAATATAAAAATATTTTAAAAAAATAGAATAAACTTCAAAACTTTTCTGAATTACAATGTTTTTGACTTTTAAAAAATTACTGTAGACTGATGGCAAAAACAGATCTTTCTCCTCCCATCTATCTTATCCCTTCATTCCTTGTGTCATTTTGTGCTCATCATATCTCCTCCACCGCCTTCTCCTTTGCTTCTTCCCTCCTTTGTCTATCATCCACTCTGTAGGTCTTTTGCCGCTTACTGATGTTGTTCTGAGATTACCCTTCACCTGCAAGATCGATGTCAGTCCATCACTGACAGGAATCTGTCTTTGATTTCCTTATTTTTTTATAAAGCGTCTTTACAGATCTACAGAAAACATCTCTCCAGAAAAAAAGTTGAATCAATGAAATTGTGGAAAACTGGCATGACAGATCTCTTGTAGAGCATTCAAATAAGATCACCTATTGTACTAAGCATTCACATTTGTATGCGGGCAGTTTACCTCAGAATTCTTCATTATACCCTTAGAACAAAGAATCTGGTCATTGGATTTCAACTGTACCTTCAAAGATTATGCAGATTGTTTGATTTCTGTTCAAATTCAAAGCAACACCTTCTTTGATGTGTTCACATCATACTTAGAAATTATGATTATACATAGCTAGGTTTTATTATGATATTCTGATTCAACAAAAGAAAAAATAATGTCAGTTTTGCTTCGGTTTTCAGGGTATCATAAAAAGTGGCAGGCTGACGTTGTCCTCTTGGGTGGATTCAAATTTGCAGCTGTTGTTTTCTTTAAAGGAAATATAAAATATATTGATGATCTGTATCAATCTCTATGGATGAACATACAATCATTTCATTACTGCTATTTTAAAGCATTAAAGAGCTATGAAAAAAAATCCCTTTACTCATTTATCTTGTTTAGGTCTAATTAATCAATGAATTTAAATATTTAATCAAACAACTTTTATTTACAGACGAACACACCTCATAAGAATAAAGCTGCAAATAAAAGATGTAATAACAGAATAGTATTTTGTTCTTATAAGTCTAACAGAAAGAACATACTTCTTTGTTTTTCCAACATATGTTTTAGCCTTTAAAAAGAGAAGAACAAAAAAACTATCCCAACCGTGAATCCACATACAATACATGATGAAGAAAAGGGAAAGGGAACATAGATATGAAAATAAAAAAATGTTCAATGATAAGACTTCAACACACCTTAATAAAATGCAAAGACCTGGACATGAAAAAATACCTAAAGTCAAGTATGTTAGAGAAAGGAAGCCTCTAATTATGTAAAATAGTTTCACTCAAGGACTGGGCTTGATCCCTGTCCTTGGTACCTGATTTAACTAAACAGACTTTAAACTCCTACAATCTTCTTGCTTTTATGTTGCTTTAATAGCAAAGTGCATCCGTCAGTGGTAATAATTTATCACCCATGAATCTAACTTAGGACCGGAATTGTGGCACAAGCGGCAAGAAAATGGCTCAGCTCCACAGGGAGGGAATGCTGCACACAAATTCATTGATTGATTTAATGGATTTTCCTGCTGTGAGGCAGGGATTTAAATGCATCATTACACAGCATGAATGTCTGAAAGCTCATCTGCTGACTACTGTTGAAAGCACGTTTGTACAGAACCTGCAGGTATGTATGTATATGACCAAAGCTTCAATTGACACGTCTGCTTTGTTGCAGTCTGGCTGTGGCAGACATGCTAGTGAGTGTGTCCAACGCATGGGAGACCATCATCATTTACCTCCTCAACAACAGACAGCTGGTGGTGGAGGAGCACTTCATCAGACAGATGGATAACGTGTTTGACTCCATGATCTGCATCTCTGTTGTGGCTTCTATGTGTAGCTTGCTGGCCATCGCTGTAGACAGGTAACAAAGAGAGAATTTCTACAGTACCTCGCATAAGGGGTATTCACTTTCCATTTTAAAAGAAATCCATAAAAGATCTTTCTAGAGTTGAATGCTTCATCCATGTAAGGGACACATTAAACATCTGGTTAGATGAGATCAAAACTCAATGGTTTGTACTAGTGTGAAAAATGGTTGTGGCACTATAATGCTATAGGAATAAAGATGAGAAAGCTTTTCTGCATTTATCGAAAGATGAAGGTATTTGAAGACCAATTCGGGAAAAAAACCAAATCAAAGCTTGTGAGTAAGCTTTTCGAAAATCCATAGGAAAATCTCATAATCAGTGGCTAGTTTAAAATCCCTGCCTACATTGTGTTCCAACCTGTGATTACTTTGCCTTTTTCCTTCACAAGTACGCATTATTTTTTGCTAACAATGCCAGTAGCTACGTTGTGCTTTATTTGTTTGCTGTCCAAGGGTGGTGAAATGGGAAAAAGTTGTACGTGTTGAAATATTTTTGCAAGGCCTTGTGACACCAGGTTTTGCAAACAGAAGGAGTGATAGGACACAATTTTAAACAGATATAACATATAAACATTTGACCTCAAATTAATTTACTCACCCATGGACTAAATTGTGCACAAACATGTGTCCAGATGAGCCCGCTCTACATTCATCAATCCCCTCATTGTTTTATCTAACAAAACCAACCAAACTCTAACCCAAGACACTACACTAGACCACTACACACTAACTAAACACTCAAAATACTCAAAATATCACAAATTACTGAAATCTCAAAACTTACTATCAAGAATCAAGAATCAAGAATCAGTTTATTTATATAGCGCCAATTTACAACAGGTGTCGTCTCAAGGCACTTTACAAAAAATCAATTAAAATCAAGGATACATTCTAACAAATCAATTTGAAAAAGTTTCAAATCTAAGGAACCCCAGCAGATTGCATCGAGTCATTGACTTGCAGCATTCACTCCTCTGGAATCAG
>JAVLVB010000826.1:62501-95804 GCA_032876305.1 Orestias chungarensis
TCTTTGGCTCTGAGGTTGAGGGTTACCGGTAATAGGCAACACTCAGGCGACGAGTAGTTGATCCACACTCCTCTTATACTGCTCTGCTCATCAGTGCCAACCCGAGACACCTGGGAACCGCGGGACTCCATCCTGGAGCCCCGCAACAGCGACCCCCGTGGCCACCTAGGGAACTACAAAGAGAGACTCAACCTGACACAGTGGGCCTCAGTACTGTTCTCTGATGAAAGTCAATTCACGTTGAGCAGAAATTATGGCCGCCAACGATGTTGGCGACATCAAGCAGAGCGCTATGCATCAGCCACTGTTGTCACCAGACGAGCTTTTGGTGGTGGCGGTGTCACAGTGTGGGCAGGTGTGTCCAGTCTGTATAGAACTGCCCTAGACTTTGTGAATGGTACAGTGACCAGCCCCAAAACCTCAATGACCTGATGGCTGCCTCTCAAGAAGAGTGGGATGCCCTGCCTCAGCAGACAATAAGTCGACTTGTGAACAGCATGAGACGTCGTTCTCAAGCTGTAATTGGTGCTCAAGGGCACACGACGAGTTATTGAGACGTTGACATTTCTTGTTGTGGTGTACACTATTGTTGTTAACTTTTTTTAACTTTTGCATACTTCTACTTAAATGTCCTACTTTCCTGATATGATATCACTGTAGCGGGAACTTTTTACTTTTTCCACAAATTTCACCCGAAAGCCAAATATCCCGAACTTTTTGTGAGTAGAATATACCAGAGATCTAATTTCTCCTTATGTCCCTAACAGAGCACTTTGCTCTCAGACTGCAGGTTCACTGGTGGTTCCTAGAATCTCTAAAAGCACAATGGGAGAGAGATCTTTTAGTTATCAGGATTCTCTCCTGTGGAACCAGCTTCCAGTTTTAGTCCGTGAGGCAGACACCCTGCCTAGTTTCAAATCTAGGCTTAAAACCTTCCTGTTTGGTAAAGTTTATAGTTAGGAAGCGGTAGAGAAGACAGCCTGATCCGGTTGGGGTAGGAACTCAGTGACAACAGACGGTTCTCTTTGCTCTACCTTCTTCATGTCTCACTCTATAGGGTTATTTAAGTTTTTCTATAGCTATGCTGCTATAGTCTTAGACTGCTGGAGGACAATCTGACCACTTTTCTCTCTGCTACTTTCTTCCTTTGTCTAATCTGCTTTAGTTACCGTTATTTCAAACTTGTTAACCTTTTGTTTTCTCTTACTGTTCTTCTCTCCATAGTAGCTACACCTGGTCCAGCGTTCTGTTACCTGAGACAGCTTCTTAGATGAGAACATGGGCTGAGATGCTTCCATTGACGCTCTACAACTGCTGTTATAAACTCTGGCAGATGGCTGCTTTTTACTGAGCCGGTTTCTTCGTGCAGAATTTTGCCTCTCCACTGTCATTACATGCATTCTCAGTATGAGGCATTTCTGTAAAGTCAACGACAACACAAATAAATAAACTGATTTTTGATTCAGTATCCTGGCACAAGGGGCACAACTTGTTTGTATCAGTAATCTAGATATATGGTGTTTGAGTGAATTCCTCTACTCATATTATGGCTATATTATAGTAGATAAAATGTTTCCTCAGAATTTTACTGGAGGGCCAGCAATTTTTCTGTCCTACCTCTGATTTGTCCTGACCCATCTGGTCTAGGTTAGACCCCAATGTCAAAAGCCAATCTTCCTAAATGTTTGGCTCTGTTTCGTGAAGACACACCTGAACTGCATATTTAGACGTTAGGAATACACAGCATGAAAGGAAGACACTAGATCTGTAAAATGGCAAGGTACATGGAACAATGAGACCTCCAGCTGGAAGTAACTGTAATTATTGTACATAGTTCAAGTGGAAAATATAAGCCTTCCTACTAACATCTTGTTGGTGGAATTGTCAATAGCATTTATGGCAATGCAAAGTATTATTCTGAAATAAATTTTAAATAAGCTGGAAGTGCAACCTGCTATTGAGATGGTGCACACAATTAGACAAATACTCCAGACCAATTTCTCCCGCATATATTAATATCGGACTGTGCCGTTTAAAAAAACAGCTGGCGGCAGACATAATTAAACTGTCTAAAAGTCCATATCCATCTCTAATTGTAATTCAGTCATTGGTTTCCAGTCTTAGACTTAATTATTGGCTATTATCTAACAGCTACGAAAGAAGACGAAATATAAAAAAAAAAAAACTTATTTGTCATCTCTCAACAATACCTGTGTTGCATGTCCATTTATGATTATGATTTTGACATAAACTATAGACCTGTGAAGAACATCACTTATGCTGATCTGTTGCAATGCACAGATGAGTGACAAACTATCTCTCATTATATAGTAAATTCTTTACATTAGAGAGTTTTCACCCTGTACTCCTCCGTAGATTCTCCCAAAAATACAAAATAGCTCAAAACTTTACTTGAATGTATAATAGATGTAGAGTATATGCTTTTCCTACTCATTTGCAGCTTTATTTATTAGTCTATATATCCAAAGCAGTACGCACTAAATTGTAGGAAATACCCTGATTAAATCCTGAAATTAAGTAATGAAAAATGAGAGTCAGTCATCAGAAGTAAAAAAGATCAACTTGTACCAGAGGGGGGACCAAGTCATTATTTTTGTCTTTGCTCTCAAGTCCCGAGTCAAGTCCCAAGTCAAAACAAGCATGTCCCGAGTCAAGTACTAAGTCGTACCCACCAAGTCTCAAGTGAAATCCCAAGTCTTAACGTTTGAGTTTCAAGTCCTTTCGAGTCCTTTCAAAAACACATTATATTTATACTGATAATGTTTGTTTTTAAGATCAATATTTATCAAAACCTTTTGTAAGAACATATTTCAAACAATAGGAAACAAATGCAAATGTAAATAATTACTTAAAAGTGCTGACATAGTATTTCTATTGCATTTTGTATTACTATAACTACTTCCATGGCTGTTTCTGTCCAGTCCGGGGAGGCACAAGAAATACATAAATTTAACAATGAATGAGGGTGGTGCTTTTTCTTTCAGGGCTCTAAACTAATAAGCCAAAAGTCTGTCAATCATTTGTGTATGATGGGGACGTAATATGATGCGAACATGCCTGAAAACTTGCTCCACTGGATATATATAATATTATTGAATATATTATTAATTACACCAGCAGCAGAAGAAGAAACAGCCTATGTTTTAATGTGTAATGTTTTTTTGGTTTGTTCTAATTATTTCCTCCTTCCTTTTGTTTCCCAGGATGCCTAGCGGCAGTTTTGGTAACTTTTGTGACACCATGAGTGAGATGGAAGCTTGTTATATTTAAGTGCATATTGCTGCAAATGAAATCTGATGAACGTGTTGAACTTGGGTAATTAATAATAATCATTGACCTAGGCAAGCCTCGCCATAAACCCCCAATTTTAAAGCTTTCATTAAGATTCCCGAGGGGCAAACCTGCAAATAGAAGCGGTAAATAGAATAGGAAACTTGAATCGGAATAACGTCATATCTGTCCTGGTGAAAAACGACAAGGAGAGCTGGCGATTCTGACAAAGAAAAAACCTATACATTTAGAAAACTTCGATTTTAGTCCAGGGAGGGCACAGCTGACTCCATGTTTTACAGTTTGTCTTCGTTGTTAAGCCTGCAATTTGATTGGTTGTCAGTTCAAAACCACGTGGATCTAATCTGATTGGATGTTGTGCTGACGGCACATAGCAACCCCAGATGAAAGACAGACTGGTCCTTGTCAATACAGTTTTAAAATGAGTTTTTGAAAAAAATAGCAAGTCTTTTCGAGTCAAAATGCTCAAGTCCAAGTAAAGTCACGAGTTACTGATGTTAAAGTCCAAGTCGAGTTGCAAGTCTATTTATATTTCTCAAGTCCAGTCTAAAGTCACCAAATTCATGACTCGAGTCTGACTCAAGTCCAAGTCATGTGACTCGAGTCCATACCTCTGACTTGTATTGTTTTTAAAATTTAGGGCAATTGTGGCAAATTCCCTGCATAATGAGTTGAGACTTATAGGAGTGAAAAGATCCACTGATATGCTCAAAAGTCAGTTTTACTGGCCAAAAATGATCATTGAGGTTAAACATTAGATTAACAACTATGGAAAGGGTGTTTTGAGTAGCACACTTAACATCAGTAAGTGCTGGGTCAGCACATTTTGTGTCAATTTATTCGCTCTTTATGGAGTACGATTCAAAGGACACAAGTAATGTAGTAGTAATCACATAATCACAGATAATTTCACTGGCTTTGATTATTTCACTAGATATATTAAAGCAATTCAATAGATAAGTTTCTATGAGCAGATGTAAATCCTGCTTACCTACCGGTCAACAGCGATGGCCAGGAAACTGGAAATGGAGCCCACAAACGACATGCAAAGCAGAGAGTCCATCACATCATCAAGGTTCGTCTCATGTTGACCTGTCTTCTCCAGGTGTCCTACATCAACAAGTACTAACATCAGGTTTTCCCACGTTTTTGCCAAGCTGGCAATGGTGTTGAAGGCAGCCAAGCTGCACATGAAGCAATACATCGGCGAGTGTAGGTTTCTGCTGCATATAACAGCCACCACAACAAGGAGGTTTTCAGCCAGGCTGACTATCCCAACAGTGAAGAATGCAGGAAATGGGATCTTGACCTCAGGGCAGTCTGTTTGGTTCATTGTGGTAGTGTTTATTCTTCTAACTGATTTAAATGTTGATTATCTTGTAAGCAAGAACCTAAAAGAGATAAAAACAAATAGAAATATTACACAAGTTTAAATGCTTAGATCAAATGATAATGATGTACTGTTGGGATTATTCAAGTTTATTTATAATTGTTTTGCTATATGCATTGCTTTAGACTAATCGGTGAATTGTGGAATAAGGCATTTTATATTAAAAATGCTAGATTACTACATGAATTGTCCAGGAGGCCTTGTGTGTGGAATGCAGCCTGTCTTGCAAATAGTATCAACTGATGTTGTACACCTGTTGAAACAATGCCAAACCCCTGAACAGAATAGCCTAACCATACTTTTTATAGGTTTTAAACAGTGTGAAAAGTCTTACAATCTGTTTTTATAGTAATCTGCTTTGCTCTCATAACAACTTATTTTAATCTATTGATGCATGAGCGAAATACTGGGTGTTGGGTGTCCTCTTCAAGGATGAGAGAAACAAGTAAATGAAGCTGTAGCCACAACCCTGCCTGCAGCAACACCCAGTGTCAGTTGATAGATAAGAACAGAAACGTGCGTTTGAGAAAAGGACTGGACGCCCTAACATCACCCAGAAAGAAAAACATGTTTTGAGAAGATTGTGAAGCTCCAATGAAAAATGTTTTGTAGCTTGTTCTGTTGAATCATTGTGGTATGCACCCACAGCTTGGGATAAAGAGGGATAGCGCCACATAGGGCGCTATCCCTCTTTAACAGGAAGAAACCTCCAGCAGAACCAAGCTCAGTACAAGCAGCCATCTGCCACAGCCGACTGGGGGTTTTAAAAGACAGAAAACTAAATTAGATGCACAGGATACTGAAAAAAAAGAGTTTATAGCAGCAGTTGTAGAGCGTCACTGGAAGCATCTCATCCCATATTCTCATCTAAGAAGCTGTCTATAAACTTTACCAAACAGGAAGGTTTTAAGCCTAGATTTGAAACTAGACAGGGTGTCTGCCTCACGGACTAGACCCTGAAGCTGGTTCCACAGGAGAGAATCCTGATAACTAAATGATCTGCCTCCCATTGTGCTTTTAGAGATTCTAGGAACCACCAGTAAACCTGCAGTCTGAGAGCGAAGTGCTCTGTTAGGGACATAAGGAGTAATCACATCTCTGATATATGATGGAGCTTGATTAGTGAGGGCTTTATATGTCAAAAGAAGAATCTTAAAATCTATTCTAAGTTTGACAGGGAACCAATGAAGGGAAGCTAAAATTGGGGAGATATGATCTCTCTTTTTAAGTTTCATCAGAACTCTTGCTGCAGCATTTTGGACCAACTGTAGACTTTCAATTGTATTTTGTGAACTTCCTGCTAATAAAGATTTACAATAGTCCCGCCTTGAAGTAACCAATGCATGGACTAGTTTTTCAGCATCTGTCCTAGAGAGAATATTTCTAATTTTGCTATATTCCCAAGGTGAAAGAAGGAAATCTTACAGACCTGTTCTATATGGGACTTGAAATAAATTTCCTGATCAAAATGACCCCCAAGGTTCTTTACAATTTTACCAGACGCCAACCAGATGCTATCCAGGTAAAGTGGCTGACTAAGCAATTTATTTTTTAGAGGTTCTGGTCCAAAGATAAAAACTTCTGTCTTTTCAGAGTTCAAGAGCAGAAAGTTTAAAGTCATCCACATTTTTATGTCATCTAGACATACCTGTAATCTACCAAACTGACTGGATTCATCAGGATTTATAGATAAATCCAGTTGTGTATCATCAGCATAACAGTGGAAATTAACCCCATGCTGTCTGATGATTTTACCAATAGGGGGCATGTATATAGTAAATAGAATTGGGCCAAGTACAGAACCCTGTGGTACTCCACAAGTAACCTTACAATGAATTATCATTTAGATGAACAAACTGGGATCTATCAGACGAATACGATTTAAACGAGCCTAGTGCTGTTCCCTTGATCCCCACAGTGTGTCCGAGCCCTTCTATGAGGATATTGTGATTGACTGTGTCAAAAGCAGCACTGAGATCTAACAGAACTAGAATAGACACGAGTCCATTGTCTGAGGCCATGAGAATATCATTTGTGACTTTAAGGAGAGCTGTCTTAGTGCTATGATGAGCTCTGAAACATGACTGAAATTCTTCAAATAGGTCATTATTCCTCAAATGCTCTCTCAGTTGATTAGCAACAATTTTTTCAAGGATTTTAGATAAAAAAGGAAGATTAGATATGGGTCTGTAATTTATTAAGTCTTCTTGATCAAGAGAAGGTTTCTTAAGTAGGGGTTTTATTAAAGCAACATTAAGAGCCTCTTGTACATAACCATTCACTAATGACAAATTAATCATATCCTAAATGGGGGTAACAGTAATAGGAAATACTTCTTTAAACAATTTTGTCGGGATTGGATCTAACATACAAGTTGAAGGCTTAGATGAAGAAAATATTTTTGAAAGCTCAGAAGGCTCAACTGGAACAAAACACTTAAAACAGGGATCAGGCTCCAGAGCCACATTCAGTGCCTCATTGCTTACTGAGGTAGTAGTTATGTTTGGTAGGATGCCATCAATTTTAGTTTTAATAGATTCAATTTTATCAATAAAGAATTCCATAAAGTCATTGCAGCTAAGAGTTGGGAGAATGGATGATATAAGTTTTTATTTCTCGTAAGTTTAGCAGCTGTATTAAAAACAAACCTAGGATTGTTCTTATTCTCCTCTATTAATAATGTAAAATATGCAGATCTAACTTGGTGCAGGGTCCTTTTATACAGAAGCATGCTGCTTTTCCAGGATAAATATGACTCCTCTAAAAGCGAAAACCGCCATTTCTTCTCCAATTTCCTGTTGTTTCCCTTAAAGGGACGAAGTTCTGAATTAAACCTGGGGGCCAACCTCCTATGAGTAATCACTTTTCTTTTTATGGGGGCAACATTGTCCATGTGTTAAACATTGTTGTATGCAATGAGGACGTAATACTGTGAACAACAGCATCAATCTGTGTAGGGCATGAAATTAATTTGTTCTTCAGTGCCCTCCACTGCGTTTCTGCACTGAAGAAATTAAAGGCGGAATGGATTCTTTAAAGACTGTAACAGCATTGTCGGATAGACACCTACTATAAAGACATTTTCTGTCAGATTTGAAGTACTTAGTGAAAAATAACTCAAAAGTTATCAAAAAATGGTCAGAAAGGAGAGGGTTATGAGGCAGTACTGTAACTTTTTCACACTCAATGCCATAAGTCAGCACAAGGTCTAAAGTGTGACCAAGAGAGTGGGTAGGTATTTGGATATTTTGAGTGAAGCCAATTGAGTCTAAAATGGCAGTAAAGGCTACATTTAGGCTGTCATTTTTGGTGTTAATATGAATGTTAAAATCTCCCACTATAATGATTTTATCAGTGTTTAACACTAGTTTAGATAAAAAATGATAGATATGATCTATAAATTCAGAGTAAGGACCTGACAGAAGATACAAAATAACAAACATAAGTGGTTTAATTCTTTTAAAAGTTGGATGAGGAAGGCTAAGGGTTAAATGTTCAAAAGAACTATAACTATTAGTCGGCCTGGGATTAATAAAGAAATCTGATTGAAAAATGCTTCCTACTCCTCTACCTCTCCCAGTACTTTGAGGAATGTGAAAGTTTAAATAATTAGAGGGAGTTTATTCATTGATACAACATAATCCTCTTGGTGCAGCCAGGTTTCTGTGAGACAAAGCAAATCAATTATATTATCAATTGTTAAATATTTAACTAATAAGGGCTTTGAGGAGAGAGATCTTATGTTCAATAAACCATACTTAATAGTTGTACATTTTTGTTTCATCGGAGTTGTTTTTATCTTTATGAGATTTTCAGGATTAGGTCTTTTTAGATGGATCTTTAATCTATTTGGTTTTGGCCATGGGCAAGACACCGTCTCAATGGGATGATGGGTAGGTAACTGTAGAGAAGCCGCAGAGAGGAGTTCTAAACTACGACTCTGCTTCCTGGACTGGACCCTGGTTTGTCAGTAATTTGGGGAGTTAATAAATTCGGCCATATTTCTAGAAAGAAGATCTGCTCCGTCTAAAGTGGGATGGATGCCGTCTCTCCGGATCAGACCAGTTTTTTCCCAAAAGGTCTTCCAATTATCAATGTAACCCACACCGTTTTCTGGACACCACCTAGATAACCAGCGGTTGAATGACAACATGTGACTAAACATGTCGTCACTGGTCCGATCAGGCAGGGGACCAGAGAAAACTAGAGTCCGACATTGTTTTTGCAAACTCACACTCCGAAGCAACACTAATTTTAGTGACCTCTGATTGGCGTAACCGGGTGTCATTACCGCCAGCATTAATAACAATCTTACTGTATTTATGATTATCCTTAGGCAGCAGTTTGAGGTATGATTTTATGTCGCCGGTTCTGGCCCCTGCCAAACATTTGACTATGGTTGCTGGTTTCTCTAAAGTTACGTTTCTGACTATGGAGCAGCCAATTGCCAGAGTCTGTTTCTCAGCGGGTGTATTGCTGAGTGGGGAAAATCGTTTTGAAACGTTAACAGGTTGGTGGTGAACCAAAGGCAGGGTTCTGGGACTATGCTTTCTGCGTACAGTCACTCAGCCAGCCTGCTTACCCAGCTGCTTGGGAACTGCTAGAGGATTACTAGGGCAACCTGTTCTTGTAGCCTCCACGCTAGCTAATGGGCCGGGGCTATCTGCGGGTGTTTCAACAGCGTGGAGCCAAGCTTCCCATTCACACACCCTCGCCTCCAAAGCTAAGGAAATGCTACATTTAATGCATGTACCATTATCTCTAAAGGAGGCAGAGGAATAACTAAACATCCGACACACAGAGAGGGAAAGAGGAGAAGCAGAGGGAGAAGCCATAGCACTCCTAGAAGCTAAGCTAACTACGCTAGCGAGTGCTCACGACACAAAAAAAAGGTCCGTTTAGAATAAATACGGTTTCTAAAAACTTCAGTGGAGCAACAGAAATTTGTGATTAACGTGAAGGTGTGTTTAGAATTACCTAGAAACATCTCAGTACAGAGAATTCGGAGTAATAAGAGAGCGCGCGGAGCTAGCAGCCTCAACAGAGACACAGTGCAACAACAGGAAGTTGACGTCGATACGTACCACCGTCAGCCAAAGGAACCCCAGCAGATTGCTGGGGTTCCTTTGTCAACAACCCCACAGAGAGTTTAACAATGAATATATAAGACATTAAAACACAATTTTTCCTTAACCAACATAGAGACAGAGCTCCTAAACCACTAGAGCAGACAACACACTAAATCAGAGAGAAACCCAACTGCAAAACTTGCTTAGCTATCTTTGCAGCCTTAATAACTCACGCAGATATATGTTAACCTTAAAAAATTGATCACTTTCAATTATTCCTCGTAGTTACAAACAAAATATAGAAAACGACCGAGCTTAAATGATTTCAGGGGTTTAAACAAGGACAAGAGCTTAACCAGGTTAGAATTTTTGATTCACTGTTAATTAAAAACAGAAATAATATTAATAAATGACACTCACTATTCAGGCTATGGATAATCTAGAGACATCCTTGTGCAGAAGTACAAGAAGGTGATGAGAAACAGGTGGTTGTCTTGTCACTCCCAGATATAGATTAAAATAAAGATGTATTTTCTACTACATTTACTGAACAAAGACCATTACAGTATATCCACAAATATAATTTGCAGTCATTTAAGTTTTTCTATGAATTAGAAGACAATAGTTGGGTCATTCAAAAAAATTGGTTCATTGAGATACTCAGAAAACAACTTGTTTATCTTAACACAAAACCTTTATCAGAGGAATCTTAACAGATTAGCCAGGTTAGTCAGTCTAGTAAATTAATTCCAACATTAGAAGTTTACAGTAAATCATAAAGTTGTTAAAAAAACTATACTTTAATAAATTGAGATTTGGGAAAACTAGTCTCAACAAGAGGGATGGTTAATAAATTATATCATAAAACAAAATGCATATTATAAAAGGCAAATTTCCCAAACCTAATTATCATTATAAAAGTAAAATATTTATGGATTTTATTGAAACTATTGTACAAGAAATAAATAATAAATAATAATAAAAATGCCAAGAAATGGGAGTTCCTACAACTGTCCACCATGAGATTCAACCGCATTTTGTGATTAGAATTATAACTCTGTTAAGACAACATCTAGGATCTATGCTAAAGAATATCCTCAGAGTGCAGGACTAGTGGAGCGAACGAGTACAACTGTAGAAAAAAAACTTAGGAAATAATGGAACAAAAAAAATTAATGTGGACTAAATGTTTACTATTAGTCAGCCCCTGGGAAAAAATATTGTATAATAATAAAAAAATGAAAGTTAGCTAAACAACGAATAAAAAACAAACAAAAAAAATAATATAGATATATATATATATGTATATATATATATATATATCAACAACTCATCATATCCTTTCAAGCTTAACTATGTTTCCAGGTGACTGAATTCGGATAAAGACCATTAAGAAGAATCCCTGGAACTCTCCATGGTGGGAAGGCCCTTTCCAAGTCCTCATCAGCAAGTCCACAATGCAGTGGAGATTATGAAAAGACCTACGTGGATTCAACTAAATCAGTGAAAGAAGGTAGAAGGTGAGTGGAACTAGTCGACAACCAACTAATTTGTAAGTCCAATTACAAAGGGAGTGCGTCTTTTTGTGTCTCAAAGTTGGTGAACCACACGCTCTGCTAGTTGTTTTTAGGATGTTCCGCTTTATCTTATTTGTGATAGCTTTCATCCTGACCCTTGTAGGTCTGGTTCACCGTTCTCTATCCGATCAGCAAGCCATGACTTACCGAACTCTCGACCAGATTACACTCCTCTTTCAAAATCTCAGTCCCAGAGCAGCCAATCCCAACCCTCCACCATATGAGGCCGCTGCAGCTTACATCCTACCGTCACCTCCTCCTCCTCCTCGTCAACTTCCAGTTCTGGTTCACCGCGGGGTTTCAGGACGCCGTTAAAGGACGAACTGGCCATCTTAGATGAGCCTCCCTCACTGGATGAGCTTATTGTGCTAGGATTCATGGCCATCTGAGGTAAAGAAATAGGATGAGAGCTTACCATAGAGCATCTGCTTGTCAAGCTCCCATAGCCTTTCAGACTCCTCCTCCTCCAGCTGAACCTAGTTCCAGGACTTCCTCTGATCCCCACAGGTCGTCACCACCTGGACCTAAACCCATGCAGGTCGGACAAAGCAGGCTCACACCGGAGGCACGGCAAAGGAGGATACAGTCAGTGTCTCTACTGCAGCAACCCCAATCACTTCATTGCTGTTTGTACTCTGCTCAGGAAGAAGAAACTCCCCTAGAGGGTCCGTCTGTGAATGCGAGGCCACAGACGGACCGGACTACAACACCCCTCCAGCCTTGTCTTCTCCTTCCTGCCACACTCATACACAACCAGGATACAATTCAACTCACCGCCCTCGTTGCTTCAGTATGTGAACAGTCGTTCATCGCCCGAACCCTCATCAAACATTTACAGATCCCCACCACGCCTCTGGATGTTCCCCTCCGTGTCTCAGCATTGGATGGCCGTCTCTTTCCTCAAGTAACCCACATCACTCACCCTCTCAAATGTATTATCTCCGGTAGTCACAAAGAGTCTCTCCCTTTTTATGTCTTTTCTTCACTGCAAAAAGCAAGCCAGTTGTATGCTCCAAAACAAGTTGGTAAGTAGGTGTTACTTATATCTTTACATTGGGGTTCAAAACAAGGGACAATAGTTCTGCCAACTCTTAATTATTTGTTGTGAAATGCAGGAAAGCCAAGTTTCAGAGTTGACACTTGAAGTCTCATTGTGGGATGCTTCCTCGAGCTTGAGTGCACACAAAGGTAAGTTCTAACCAACTTTTAATTAAACAAAGTTAAAAGATACAGCAGTTTTATTGAGTTTTGTTGTGTGGTAACTTATGTTGTAGGCGCCATACACATTTTCAATATTTAATCACAAACAGAGTTTCAGTCTTTAGCTGAAGCTAGGGGCTAGTGGCTAACTGATGCTAATGGTGTTGCATCAGTTAGCTGACATTTCATGTAATTTTTCAGAAGAACTGGCAGTGTGGTCTCAGGAAATGACAGACATACAATCCCTCCATAAACTGGAAAGAATGTACAATAAACTCATGGTCATCAAACTGCCTCCCCTCCTGTCTCCAGGCTGCTTTCCCTACTAGCCCGCCCCAGAAGGACGTCTCCGCCCCAGAAGGACATCTTTAGACATTTTAGGAAAAATAGTAATAGATAATTTAGCAAGGCATAATATCCATCATCATTCAATGATAATATGTGTTTAACACATGGACTAAATGAAGACTTGGAACCATTTGTTACGATGTAGACCTATCTGCAGAAACTAGTTGGTAATAAACTAAATCTTTCTAATGGGCTTCACTTAATAAATGGCTTTACAAATTTTGAAACTTTTAATGTTAACTTTACATCAACCAATATCGATTCCATAACTTGTATTAAATTTAAAATCAACACAAATGTACCTGTAGATAATCATTTAGATGATGGTTGAATCAATATTGATAAAATATCAATCATGGTTGATAACATCTCAGGCTTCAACATTGATTCAATATTTTTGCCTAACCATATTTCAATGTTGATTCACTCATAATTTGCTATCTGGGCTACCATCCAGCCGACTGTACAATATATCTCACAAGGAATGAGAGTCGATGGAGACCTACATCAACGAGTCCCTCGCTGCTGACATCATTAGGTCCACCTTGTCTCCCCTTGGGGCGGGTTTCTTCTTTGTTGCCAAGAGGATGGTTCACTGCGGCCGGGCATCAACTACGGAGGTTTAAATAACATCACTATAAAAAACAGGTACCCCCTGCAACTTATCTCCGCCACTTTCGAGTCACTACACAAAGCTACTGTATCCACCTAACTGTATCTTAGAAGAGCTTATCATCTTGTCCGTATAAGCATGGGAGATGAGTGGAAGATAGTATTTAAGACACCCCTTGGTCAGTTATTAGTTATTAGTGTATTTAGTTATGCCATTTGGCCTTTGCAACGCCCCCTCAGTATTTTAAACTTTAATCAATGATGTTCTCCGCGATTTTTTAAACATTTTTTTTTTCGATTATATAGATGAGATCCTTATTATTTAAAAAAAAAAACCCACATAGCACAAATCCTATGTCTGACAAGTTCTCTAGCGCATTCTTCAGAACCAATTATTTGTTAAAGCAGATACGTTTGAATTCCACAAGCCATCCATAACGTTCCTGGGTCTTATTTTTGAGGGCGGTGAGAGCCGAGCTGACCCCATCAAAATTCAAGCAGTAACTGATTGGCCCATACGGGAATGCAGGAAACAACTTCAGCGCTTCCTGGGTTTTGCCAACTTCTATCGCCGCTTCATAAGGAATTACAGGGAGAACACAGCACCATTAACAGCACTAACCTCCACGTAGAATACATTCTCCTTGACTGCTGAAGCCAATACCGTATTTCAGAAATTAAAGGACTATTTTGTCCAAGATTCCGTTTTAGTTCAGCCTGTTCCCCTCAAACAACTCGTTATTGAGGTCGACGCCTCTGATATTTGCGGTTGGAGCAGTCCTGTCCCAGAGGTCTGTAAAGGACAATAACCTTCACCCCTGCGGCTTCTTCTCCTGCCGTCTCTCACCTGCTGAGTGAAATTACGACGTTGGAGACCAGGCGTTATTAGCCATTAAGCAAGCCCTGGAAGAACGGAGTCACTGGTTGTAGGGCGCAATCCACCCAGTACTGGTCTGGAAAGATCACAAGAACCTTAAGATACGTCCAATCTGCCAAACGCCTCAATCCCAGAAAATCTTGCTGGTCTCTGTTCTTTTCATGTTTTAATTTGTCCATCTCTTACAGACCCGGTTTCAAGAACATCAAGCCTGATGCACTCTCACGACAGTTTTCTCCGGATGACACACCCAAGGAACCGGCCCCCATCATTTCCCCAGACTGTGTGGTTGGCTCGATGACCTGGGAGATTGAAGGTATAGTTAAGAATGCTCTCTGTCATGAACCAGATACTCGTCCTTCTCCCCAAAGAACAATCTATTTCCCTTCAACAGTACGTTCCCGAGTTATCCACAGGTTCCACACTGCACGATTCTCCTGTTATCCTGGTTCCAGTCAGATGGCTGCTCTCATTTCTGGCAGGTTCCGGTGGCCAATCCTACCTAAAGACGTTAAAGAGTATGTCCAAGCCTGTTCCTCCTGCTCTCGTACAGGTCAAATAACAAACCTCCCTCCGGTCTTTTCCAGCCGCTAGAAATCCCCAGACGTCCTTGGTTCCATATCGCTGTGGATTTCATCACCTATGTCACAAGGCATGACTACTATCTTGACTATTGTAGACCGTTTCTCCAAAGCTTGCCACCTGGTTTCTTTCCGTAAATTGCCCTCTGCTCTCCAGCCAGCCAGCCTCCTAGTAAACCATGTTTTTCGCCTTCACGACATTCCAGCTGACATTTTGTCTCACCGTGGCCCCCAGTTCGCTTCCCAGGTGTGAAAGCATTTCTGTGCAGCTCTGGGTGACAAGACAACATCTGGGTACCACCCTAAAACTAACGGTCAGAGAGAGCGTCTAAACCAAGAGATCAAAACCACCCTCCGCAGCCTTAAATCAACCAATCAATCCGACTGGAACCAACCCACATGTCTCTGCAGCCACTGGTTTATCCCCTTTCGAGATCTCCCTGGGTTATCAGCCACCGTTTCCCGCTGATAAGAGGGATATCTCGGTGACCTCCATCCATCACCACATCCGTGGATCCCGCAAGATTTGGAATGCAACCATTGCCGCCCTACAATGCAACGCTGTCCAGAACAAGAAGTATGCTGAGAGGAAAGACAGAAAAAAAAAAGTTACCCAGTCTACTCACCTGGTCATCGTCCCGGAATATCCCTCTGAAATCTGTCTCCAGGAAACTCTCCCCACGTTACATCGGTCCATATCCCATCGGCAAAGTCATCAGTCCGTCCACCGTTCATCTTCGCCTCCCTCCAAGTCTCAGAATTCATCCGACGTTCCATGTCTCACAGATTAAGCCCGTTCAGACAAGTGCTTGGTGCCCTCCAGCCAAAGCCCCTCCGCCCGCCCGGATCATTGATGGGAATCCTGCCTACAATGGCCGGAGGATGGTGGCTTCCCGTCGGCAAGGTCAGGGACAGCAGTATCTTGTTGACTGGGAGGGCTACAGTCCCGAGGAACATAGCTGGGTCCTAAGCCTGAAAACCATGACGTTGAAAGTCTTTATAATAAGAACAATTTATTGATATTTTAAATTCATTTTTTGCTTCTCATATTTTACCCAGCATTTCTTTATACTATGAGGCTTTAAAAAATAACTTACACCTGCCCTTTAATCCCTGAATATGTTGTTTTCTGTTTTCTTATTTTTTTAATGAGAACAATATTATTTTACCTATCATCACTGCCCCCTAAAAAACAATGTCTACTAATATCCGAGGCAGGTCATCATACTTCAAATATGAAGGGCATTCTTACTTAAAATTCCAGAAGCAGCGATGTAATGAATTTCAATTTTATTTTCCCAAACAAGTTAAAATGTCAGAAGCAGGACTGCTGACACAGGATCAATATCAGTCATCAATGAGCTTCTTACTCACAGATTGAGAGGGAATATTTATACAGACGAAAATCAATACACATATAAAAATAAACGAACAACAGCAAAAACAAACTAAAAACCAAAACATAACAGAGCCAGAAAACTAGCTGCTATCAGATTGCTCCTGAAACATCCATGGAAAACTTCGACAAGACTAAGAATAATACCTGTGGAGATATAATTAGCGGAGGGCAGCACAAAGACAGCAATGTATGCAGTACTAAAAAAAATGAGGCAAACTGGATGGTATAAATAAACAGAACAGCACAGTCAAAATATTGTGATCTATACAGTGTGTGATTGGGCGTGAGCATGCAGAAATTGTGATGTAGGTCTTACATGAATTATGCTCAGTCACTCCAGGAGCCCAGAGGGAGCACAAGGTCCAGAACACCTGGGCCACCAGAGATGACAGGGATCAGACAGCTCACTGCAGGAACATCACTCACCCACCTCGAGAGCCGAAGAGGGGGTCCGGGGCAGAGCCCCAATGGCTGCGGAGCATAGCACCCAAGGTTCTAGGACCTTCTATCTACGAATCCCACCAGGCCCCCTGACCCAAGCACAGGCCAGGGTCGGGACCCAGAACCCAAACTCACTCACTCACACAGTCACTCAAGGTAGGGATGGGGGTGTTGGTTGGGGGGACCAGTCTTTGGTGCAGCACAGTGGGCAGCCCCCGGGAAAAGAACTACTCCCACCAATGCTGCCACCACCGCCCCAAGCCCACAGACAAACACCCCTACGCAAGGTAGCATCTAGAAAACAGGCACGGGAAGACCACTCCCCTCCCCCCTCTGGCCCCACAATGTTGAGAACTAGCATGTAGGGGAGGGGATGCGGAGGGAACCATGCCACTGTTTGCAGACAGCGGAGTTCCTCCCCAACCCCGCCCCAAACATGGGCCTTCAGTTTCAGGAGATGAGCAGGGAGCCACGTGAAACCGGCAAGATGATCCCCCCTCTCCAGCTGCCACACAGCCCCCCGCCCCCAACTGCTCTGAGTGTGGTGTGATTTTGTGGTATGTAATAGTGACTAATGTGCAAATAAGAATGAGGGGGATGTGTTCACGCAGTACAGCAAAAGTCTAGTTCACCCCACTCCCGGAATCACACAGGGGGTAATTATTTATGAAATATCTGCATGGGCGTCTTTGAGTATGTTGTATGTGTGTGGCATAAGGAAAAAAAGAGTATCAAAGATGTGTGGCAAAAACAATGTAGAAAAGAAATAAATGTAAAACCACCAGCCCTGGCATTACAGTTCATTTTGAAATGGGTTAATAGCTCACTTGCTCTCTCTCTCTCCCTCTCTCTCTCTCTCGCTGATACACTCCCACAGTTTTTCCAACACTGAGTCTTGTCTGGATCTTTACATTATTTACTCTTGATATTAGGAGTCACAAAAAAAACAATACATGTAGTTGCATGTTAATTCCCTTCAAAGACCTGAGCTTGAAGTCTTTACAACATTGCATATATTTAACTAGTTTTCATTAGTTATTAATTTGGCGTCCTTTTTCCATCTAGTTTTAATGTAAGTTGTAATATTATTCCTACATGTTTGTGAGCATGAGTATAGGTCTGGATATCATTTTTTTGGGAGTATTTCCTTTAAATGCATAAAGAAGGATTGTAATAAGGCTTGTATCCTCCTCCTCTAAAAACTTTGGTTCTATCACAATGGTGTCTTAACTGGAGGTATCTAAAAAAGTCCTGTCTTTTCAGGTCTTTCCAATATTTCTGGAAGTTGTTGGTAGTCTTTTAGTACGTTCCTGTCTAAAATCTTTCAGCAACGTGTTATACCCTCATATGACCACTGTATAAATCTCTTATCTATTTTTGCAGGTACAAAGTCTGAATCATAAGCAGGCCATTGCAGAATTTTTGCACGTCTTTCAGTTTTTTCTTATTTAAGTGTTTTATGCAATATTTCTATTGGTACTTTCACTAACATAAGGCAGGCCGGCATTAACGAATTTGGTTCCCTAGGCAACATTTTAGGGGGTGCCCACCTTACATCCCAATAAAGTACTTTCACTACTACTGTACATATGAGAAACTTAATAGCTTTGTCTTGGAAATTATTTTATTTAAATAAAGCAATTTACACATTCAACATATTTTGAAATAATTAAAGAAACAAGTAAAAAAAATTAACTGAACATATCAAAAACAATATAAATAGCTTATATAATATATTAAATTTAAATACTCCTGAATAAAATATGTAAACAAGCGACATTAACTTAAATACAATACAACTAATGCACTGTGCAAAACAAGAAATTAAAGAAAAGATTAGGGAGAAAAAATACAACGCCCTAATTTGACTTGCTACCGCTTTACTCTCCTGGATTTTCTTGCAGCAAACTACTCTACAACATCATCATATGACAACTGATTTGAGACCACACTGTTTATGCTTATGATGTCAAGTCCACTGACACGCTCTTGCATCATAGTAGATCTCATGGAAGTTTTATGCAATTGGGGCTTGGAGAAGCTTCTTTCATCAGCAGCCACTTTAACAGGAAGAGTTGCAGGAAAGTTAAAAACTCTATGTTTGTCATATTCTTGGATGGAAATGGAGAGAAATTGTGCATTTCCCTTGCAAGTTCGGCACCATCAATATCTGGCCACCTGCCATGGATCAGAGTGGTACTTAAAGAATCACTGTTGGTCTGTGCTGCTGAGGTGAAGGCAACACAAGGATTTGCAATGGCTGGACTGAAAAGCTTCAGCAGTGCATCTGAAGACAGAAAAGGAATATGTGACACAAATCTAATAATGAAAATGTGATTTTAAAGAATAAAAATATGAGGTAATATAAATGAAAAGACAGACATGGATGATGTAGACTATTGTGTGTCAGGGTAGAGGAGTTTTTTTTATATGGTTGTCCACTGGGGGTCGCCACAGCTCCATCCTGGCGGAAGCGTGTTTGTACACCTGTGCCACCTGCACAGGTATTCTCTATTGACTGATGATCTGGAGCAACATAAGAGGAGTGGTGGACCAGCTACACTTCGCCTGAGTGTTTGTTACTATTGACTGATTTCAAACCTCAATTGCTTGCTGAAACCTGGCTCAATACCTCACTCTGGTTCTACCCCTAATCAGATCGGTCTGCCCGCTCCAGCCTCAGTCAGCTCAGTCTCCAAAGAACCCCCTTGGACAACCTTCCGTCTGGAATCAGCAAGGATCCCTCTACCCACTAATTTCTCCCTGGCGTAAATATCACCTCCACAAGTAAGAGACCTCACCACAAAATATTAATTTTGTCTGGCAGCATCTCAACCAGTTTTTTCCCACCAGCAGAAGTTCCCGGTCTCCCTCGTTGTCTCCAGTCGCTCCAGTTTCCGGATCACATTCTGACCTGTCAAAAAAAAGTTGTTTACCTGATCTCCTGGGAGTCCTCCGTTTAAGTGGGTCAGGACTTAAAAAAATATGACATTGTGTATAATAGACAATGTAATTTTTTAGATATACAAATTATAATAGTATTTTAAAGGTTATAAATATTTTTTTTGTCATTACAGTGAACTGTTAGCTAGCAGAATGCAAAGAGTAAGAATCAGTAAACTGCAGTATAATACACTATATCATATGGGAATGCTAAGTTATGGTGTAACGATAATGATGTGCACTTTAACACTGATGCAACGCTTAACATGATAAACACACTTTAGGAAAATGAGCTTTAACACAGCTATGCTTATAACGACGTAAAATTAATAATGTTTGTTTGACTATTACAAGCTGGAAAACGTGATGAAACCATGTTAATACAATAAATATCATAACACATGCTTAATAGATGTAATATTTTCCATAACAACTGGGCCCTTCCATAATATTTATTGATGTTAACTAACAGATGGTGCTGGCTATATTAGCAATTATGCTATGCTAATGGCTAACGCTATCTTCGATCATCACTCTACAACAGGAGAATAATATCAGAAGCTGAAGAAATAATCATGTTTACTCTAACCTTACCAATGTCTTAGTTGCGTTATTCCTACTCTTCTTTTCTTTGTTTCCCCCCTCTGGGATCCAGACAGGTTGCAACGCTTCTACATGTTCAGATTCTGACGCAACAAAAGATGAAAAAGGAGTGGCTTGTAGAGGGGGGTTTGCGACCTGTTTCAGAGTCGGGCTTATTATTTAAAGTATTGCTTTAAAGGCTCAGAAGTTAAATGTGGACTTATTCTTTTTTTTAAGGGATGACATTTTTCCATAAGAAAATGATAACTATTGAGTCACGTGACGCGCTTGGCAAGTATGGCTGTTTGAGAGCTCTCTGTGCCTCCCCCGCACTTTATTTTACATTTTAATGCAACAAAAAGCGACCATAACTAAGCAGAAGTACTCTAATTTGGCTGATAACATGCTGAACAACACGAGAAGCACAACCATACCAACCACAACTACAGGAATTGTGAGCAGTAAGAGCTGCAAGCAGGCTACTACGAGTCAAGCTAAAGATGATCCTAACCAAAGGCCTCCCTCTTCTCCACGCTCTGGGATGGAAGAGGTGCCCTCAGTGGAGTCTCACAGTGTACCTTGTGAGGTAGCACAGTAGCTGGCTAAGCTCACTGCTCCTATACTGGAGAAATCGGACAGCCATGATAAGAAACTGGAGGAGATTCGCATCACAAGCACCACAAAGAGTAAGCTAGCAGACCTGGCTAACCGCATTAGCAACGTGGAGAGCCGCCTGGGGTTTCTGGAGGACGCACAGAGAATGGAGGCTAATCCCCCGGCTTCCAGCAAAGAGGTTGAGGTGCTCAGAGAGAAGCTGGATGATGTTGAAAATGGTGAACTCAGATGTAACTGTCATGATCTGTGTTTTTGGTTTGGTTCAGTTTTCTAGATTAGTCTTGTTTTATTATTATTATCATTATTTATATTATTAGTTATTGTTTTCTTTAGGTTGTTTTCTAGTTTGGTTTAGTCTTGGGTTTTGTTCTTTTCTGTGTTCTCTAGTTCCCCCTGCTCTGTCCCTCCTTCCCTCTGTGTGTTTTCCCTCATCATTATCACTCACATCTGTTTGTAATCATCCAATCATCTCCACCACTCCACCTCCTGCTCCTCAGTATTTAAGCCTGGTTTATTCATTCATTCACCGCTGGATCATCTGTTTACTTCCCGTCCCGTACATCTCCTGCCGTTTCCACACCGTGTCCTCGTAAGCCTTTCCCCTCTTGCTCGCTGGTTCTCTGTGCTACTTCTCCCTCTTTCTCTCCTCCATCATCATCATCCTCCTCCATTCCCATTTACTTCCTTTATGGTTTTATTTCCATGTAGTCTCTGGTTTCCCTCGCATACTTTCAGTGTTGTTTGTAGTTTATTTCCTCAGTAGTTTAGCTCCTTGTTGCCTCTGGTTCCCCTCGTGGTTGTTATTAGTTTGTTTATTTAATTATATTGATTAGTTTTTTCACGCTCCATAGTTCCTGTGTTCAGCTTTAGTTAATCAGTTTGTTTACTTTCTAGTTTTGTTTTTGCGTCAACCCCGATCAGTTACTTTGTCTCTCTTAATGTTCAGTTCATTATTCATATCTTGCAATAAATCAGTATTCCTTTCACGCATCCACCTCTGCTTGAGTCGTATTTACCGCTCCATGTTAGCCAGGCTAAAGGCTAATACTAACCGGCCCCTGATTCCGTCACTTTTCCTGTCCAACGTCCGCTCTTTGGACAACAAGCTAGACCTGCTGCGGCTGAGGATTAGTGTTTCTGAGGTGATGAGGAACTGCGCGGTGATTTGTCTCACAGAAACCTGGCTGAACGACACAATGTTCTCTAGTTCCCCCTGCTCTGTCCCTCCTTCTCACTGTGTGTTTTCCCTCATCATTATCACTCACATCTGTTTGTAATCATCCAATCATCTCAGCCTTCCAACTCGCCGGCCGGCAGCTCTTCCGAGCGGACCGCAACCACCTCTCCGGGAAAGCCCACGGGGGCGTACTATGCGTCTATATCAACAAAGGTTGGTGCACAAACTGAGTTTTGGTAAACAGCCACTGCTCCGAGGCGACAGAACAGCTGACTGTGAAGTGCAGACATCACTATCTGCCTCGGGAGTTTACTGCTGTGTTCGTAAGTGCTGTTTACATAGCTCCGGATGCTAATGCTAACACCGAGCTGAAGGAGCTCCATGACAACATCAGCTCACTTCAGAACAAGCACCCGGAGGCGTTCTACGTGGCAGCGGGGGATTTTAACCACGTAGAACTGACGAACAGCCTGCCGAGGTTTAAACAGCATGTGAACATTCCAACACGTGGAAATAACACGCTGGACCGTGTTTACACCAACCTAAGCGACGCATACAGAGCCTTCCCCCGCCCCCACCTCGGTCTCTTCGACCACACCTCCGTCATGCTGGTGCCTGCTTACCATCCACCGCTGCGACGCTCCAGACCCACACAGAGGACCATCACTGTGTGGCCCAGTGACGACGACGCTGCGCTGCAGGACTGCTTCGGCTGCACAGACTGGAAGGTCTTCAGGGAGGCTGCTGAGTACGAGGGGGAGCTGGACCTGGAGGACTAGACATCTGCTGTTCTGGGGTACATCAGCAAGTGTGTGTGGAGGATGTCACCACCACCAAGACTGTGACTTGTGACTAGAGCTAAGGAGGGCAAGAAGATAGCTGATTGCAGGAGTTAAGAGGGCAAAAGCCGCATATGCTCAGAAAATCCAGGGACACTTTTCCTCCCAGGATCCACAGAGCATGTGGAAGGGCATGAAGTGCATTACATACTATAAATCTAAAGCTGCACAATGCCCCAAAGACCCCTCCCTGCCTTAGGCTCTCAACAAAACAAATGGCCTTGTCCCAACTTTTTTGGGATTTGTTGACGCCATGAAAGTTTGAAACAACATATTTTTCCCTAAAAATGATACATTCTCTCAGTTAAAACTTGTACTCTGTGTTCTATTCTGAATAAAATAGTACAATTTTTGTACCTCCACATCATTGCATTCAGTTTTTATTCACAATTTGTTTATTGTCCCAACGTTTTTTGGAATCCAGTTTGTATGATTTTAGAGGTGAGGGAAAACATTAACGTTCTTTGTTGTTGTTTCACAACTTGTTTTTATAAATGCAAAGCTCTTTGTTGCAGCTAAAGTTATAACATGTTAGTATATTTATTGTTATTTACTAGATTATACTCTGTTGCCAACCCACACATGTGCAAGGGAAGGGGCTGAGTTGCTGTGATAAAGTCAGTTGAGTGTATGTTTGCGGACCTTGATAAGGGAGGTTTTAAGGGGAGAGGGGTGGTGGTGGTTCATTTTGTTCTGGGGTTTTTTTCTCTTAAGTTTAGTTTTTCTTTTTTCTTCTGATGCCAATACTGTTATTTTCACAGCACCACTTGCAGCTTGTCCATTTGATCAAGAATAACACCTAATAATCTAAGTTTGATGAGCTGGAATGTCAAGGGTCTCAATAATGCCATAAAGAAAAGAAAAATTGTATCTATCATTAAATCTAAAACAATTTATATTAATTATTATTAGCAATATTAATTAACAAGAGTTTACAATTTAAATGCTTAAAACAAAGTACAAATGAAATAGGTAGGATGTTAATTATGTGAAATTCAAGGTACAATTATCATTTTAGCTAATATTTATGCTCCCAATATTGACGATCTGTCCTTTTTTGGCCAATTGGAAAAAAAGATCTCTGATCTGGGGGATTATCTGGTTTAGTTGGCAGGTGATCATAGCGAGGTGATGGTTGGCACGTTAGACCGAAGCAAAAGTTTTATTCGCACATCAAGAGTAAATTATTCAATTAGAGCAATGTCAGAGGCCTGCGCCTAGTAGATGTTTGACGGATACAAAATCCAATGGGCAGGGATTATACCTTTAATTCCGCCCCACAAGCATTCTATTTGCGAATAGGTTTATTTTTAATTTCCCTAATCTGTAAGGCCAGCAGTTGTTAATAGCAGTATTGGTAATATAATATTATTGGATCATAGTCCAATTTAAATCTCCCTGAACGACTTTAATGCATTTACTACACTGTAAACCTGAATGTTCAAAATAAGTAATTGTGTTAAGTAGTGTGAACTTCAAATTTTCTTAAGTTGTACTTACTTAAAGTTGTTGAGTGCCAGGAGCAATATCCTTCTTTTTGAGTTGATTTAACTTGAAAGGTTTGAATAATATGAACATTTTACATTTCATGTACCCGTTACTTAAAATGATTAACTAAGAGTTACTCAAATCTGTATAGATCAAACATGAATTTTTTTCAGATTTTGAAGGAAAAAATCAATCAATCAATTTAGGACGATTTAAGAATAAATTGATTGCATTAAATATATTTTTATATGTTAAACATCAGACACGCACGCACACACACACACACACACACACATTCACAGGCACACGTTTATATACGTTTATTAGGTTTTTTATTTGTGTTTTCATTGTTAATAGCTTCATGTTAAAATGTTGGCTGGTTAATAAAATACTTTAAAATTAAAAAAAACAAGTCGCTTGCACCTGAACCGATCACATATTTAATTTTTTAGTATTTGCGTGCACTTCCCCTTCAGGTAGAAAGACTGGAGCCGACCGTGGAAAAGAGCGGGAGACACTGGCAAAACGTAACTCAGCTCTGCTCTGCATTGTGTATCCAAGTTGTGAATGTAAGTAGTCGACATAAAACTTGCATGACTGCTTGTTTCTGGAGGTTCAATGTGTTTGTAAGATGGACAAAGTGAGTCTCCTTTGAGATTTAAAACGGTTAACCGTTAGGTTAGCAAGCTAGCAGGCAAAATCGTTCCGCCAGCTAGCTGTATAAGATACATGGGCAGGCTGATGTATTTTTAAAAGGAAACTGAATGATCCAAAGTAGCGGTGAATAGTTAGGTATCATGTACAGCTCAATAAAAACTCTAAATCTGTGGTGGATCTGTGTCAGGGTTGTGAGTGAAAGCAGAAGCTAACTTCAAGCGTTGAGCCCTGGGCTAAGTAAAAAACAACTCTCTGCAAATTAAATTAGCCGGTTAAATAAAATTTAACCATACATATAATTTTGTCTGTTTAGTTATTGCTGTGATTAGAATTAATGGATGCTATGAGCCTAACCTTACCCAACTTTGACTTATTTGTGAAATAAAATGCCTTAAATAGTCTAACAGAGATACTGCCCATCTACTTTGTTTTGATCTGTTTGTGCATATTGTTGTACACTGTAAGTATGATGGGTATGATCGTTTGAAATCATGACACGTGTCCTGTAAAACAATATTTTTCAGATTGTTGGAACAAGTATGACTTGGCACTGTAAGGTGTGTACAGCTTTTACCACTAGAAGATCGACTCGAGCAGAGAGGTCTCGCTCCAGGAGGAGCCTGCTACATAGGTCTCGCTCCAGGAGTAGCCTGCCAGAGAGTTCGGGCTCCAGGAGGAGCCTGCCAGAGAGTACGTGCTCCAGCAGGAGCCTGCCAGAGTGTTTGTGCTCCAGGAGGAGCCTGCCAGAGAGTTAGTGCTCCAGGAGGAGCCTGCCAGAGAGTTCGTGATCCAGCAGGAGCCTGCCAGAGAGTTCATGCTCCAGGAGGAGCCTGCCAGAGAGTTCGTGCTCTAGGAGGAGCCTGCCAGAGAGTTTGTGCTCCTGGAGGAGCCTGCCAGAGAGTTCGTGTTCCAGGAAGAGAATGCTACATGGCCCTCGCTCCAGGGGGAGTGTGCTACAAAGTCCTCGCTCCAGGAGGTGCGTGCTAAAGAGCCCCTGCCTCAGGAAAGACTGGTCTTCCACCTCCAGAGACAGCTGTGGACCAGCTGCCTACTGACGGCGGTTTTGAGCCACTTATGAAGGGGGTTCGCTGTGACCCGCCTCTAGCACCGGCTATGACGGAGGGGGTCCGGCGATTACGATTACGGAGGGTCTGCGGCTTTCGTCGGGAGCGCTCTGTCGCCGCCGTCTGCGGCCTTCGTTGGGAGCGCTCTGTCGCCGCCGTCTGCAGCCTTCGTCGGGAGTGCTCTGTCACCGCCGTCTGCGGCATTCGTCGAGAGTGCTCTATCGCCACCGTCTACAGTGCCGCCGCCATCAACGACCTTTGCCAAGGACTCTCCAACGTCAGCGGTCTCCTGGGAGCTTCTCCAGTCTCCTCCCTTCGTCAGTTGGGACTGCACTTTGGCGTCGTCCTGCCGGTCAACCTCCAGATCTTCGTGCCTCTAGTCGTTGTCCTGCCGGACGCCCTCCAAGTCTTTGTGCCTCTAGTCTTCGTCCTGCAGGACACCCTCCAAGTCTTCGTGCCTCTAGTCGTCGTCCTGCCGGACGCCCTCCTATTCTTCGTGCCTCTACTCGTCGTCCTGTTGGACGAACTCCAAGTGTTCGAGGTTTCCGCTGTCCTGTCGGATGACCTCAAAGTCTTCATGGTTACTGCCGTCTTCCTGTTGGGCGACCTCCAAGTCTTTTTGCCTCCTGTCGTCGTCCTCCTGGAATACCTCTAAGTCTTCGTGGCTCTAGTCGTCGTCCTGCCGGACGACCTCCAAGTTTTCGTGCCTTCCGTCGTCCTCCGGGACGACCTCCAAGTCTTCGTGCCTCCTGTCGTTGTCCTCCTGGACGACCCCCAAGTTTTCGTGCCTTCCGTCGTCCTCTGGGACGTCCTCTGGAGCTTCGTGCCTTCCGTCGTCCTCCGGGACGCCCTCCGGAGCTTCGCGCTTTCCGTTATCCTCCGGGAGCTTCTGGACGCTCGCCAACGGCCTTCGCTGGACGCTCGCCGTTAAAATCAAAATGGTTTGCATTCCCAAATTTCAATATTTGTTACAGTCTCTACCAATACATATTCAACCATGGTATTCTAAAAAGTTTCAGTTGTGGAAAGAATTCATATGGAACAATAAAAAGCCCAGGCTAAAATTGAAAAACTTACAGAGACCTGTGGACCGTGGCGGATTGGGAATCCCCAACTTGCTGTATTATTATTATGCTTTCTCTCTCAGGCATTTATCGCATTGGTTTACCACACCAGAGAGAGCACCCCCATGGCTTGCTGTTGAGATTGAGGTTTCAGCTCCATTCACCCCATTGTACTGTTTGTCCACTAACCTTGCTCCTCAAAATAGGCTACATCAGGTCATGTCCCACCTTCAAATAGTGTGCAAAAGACTATCCCAAATTCTTATTTTAATACACACCTTAATCAAACTTCAGGTCTGTGGCACTATCCTAAACTCTGAATAAACAAAACCCCATTCATTTGGAAATCTTGGATTTTAAAAGGTGTGACAATACTAGGAGATCTATATGACAATGGCACATTAAAGTCATTTGAAATTCTGGCCTGGGAATTCAATCTGCCCAGACAGGATTTTTGGAAATATTTGCAGATACGAGATTTACTACAAAGAACCTTTGGATTTGTTGCGCTAGCCCCTTCAACTTGTAGCTTCTTAGATGATCTCAAGAAGGCATTCAGGCAAGGTCATGCAGCCTCCACTTTTTATAAGATGTTACTAATGGAATCTGATACCTCTTTGATGCCCCTGAAGCAGTCATGGGAGAAAGATTTAAGTTATACTTTTTCATAGGCGGAATGGGAGGGGATACTTAGAAATGGGAAGAAAATATCAAGAGAGTTGAGGACTCGGTTAGTCCAATTCAAAATTTTACATAGAATATACTGCACTCCTCTTACGCCATACAGAGTTGGCTTAGCAGATAATCATAAATTTTGGAAATGTCAAGGGGATAACGGCACATTGTTGCACATGCTGTAGGAGTGCCCAGAAGTTCAAGTCTTGGGGCGCTGCGGAGCGGTCTATGGACTAGGACGTGGTTGGTGGTAGCTCCTGCCAATTTAGTTTAAATGCTTATTCTACTGTGCTTTTCTTTGTAAACCAAGTCTCTATCCATTGTTTTGCACTTTAGTCTAACCCAAACCCAGACCAGGCGAACGACCTTGAGTAATTGTGTGCAGGCTTCATTACTACAGTGACTGTCTGGACATTTTACGTCATGCCAGGGAGAGCCAGCGGATTAAAGTCGGAGCTAGGACTATAGAGATTTTTCCGGATCCCACTGCTAAGGTTGCCCTGGCTTGAGCAGCCTTCACTGAGGTAAAGCAGCTACTTCGTGGTATTGAAGGGATCAGGTATGGACTTTTCTAATCAGCACAGCTGCGCATTACTTACAATGGAGTTGTAAAGGAGTTTACTGCATCCGAGGAAGCAAAGCAATATGTTCAGACTCGCTCAGAGCCTGACTCGCTCTCAATGAGCCCTGGTCATAGACTGTGTTACGATGAATATATAGTTTTTAACTTTTATTTAGACCTGAGGCTCAGATACATTACTGGGAAATAAAGCTTTTGGGTATATCCTGTTCAGATTAGAAATTAATAAATGCTTGTGAGCATCTACCCTGATTATTACTGTTAGGTAGCATTTTTCTCCATTTTATAGGGATTATGCAGTTTCCAACCTTGTTGCAATGTAATAAAAATAATCTTAAAGTAGTATAATAATGCACATACTAGTGTTCCAATTTGGAGGTTAATGAGGGCTATTAGCCGGTTTTTGTTAAATACACTTCCGGGCTTATTCCGGGTTTTATCTCTGTGTTCATATTTTATTATGAATATCTGCCTGCTGTGTCCATTGTTCTGTTTTTTATGGAGTCTTTGGTGTTGTTTTGTTATGGGTTTATTTTTGGGCATGGGTTGTGTGGAGGACCATCTCAGCTCTCTATGGTTGTTTTTATTTTTATTTTGTTAAATGGTTAATACCAATGTAGACCCCGGTATGGCAGGACCAGGCACTTCTCTTCATTTCATTAGCTGGAATATTAAAGGCATGGGTCACCCTGTTAAAAGATCAAAAGTCTTTTCCCATCTCAAGCGGTTAAAACTTTCGGTAGTGTTTCTACAAGAGAGTCATCTTCACATCAAGGATCATGATAGGTTACGTTGCTCTTGGATGAATCGGGAGTAGCCATTCTGATTAGTAAAACAGTACAATTCTCACCCACGGACGTTATAGCTGATAAATATGGTAGATGTATGATAGTTGCTGGAAAATTAATGCAGAAAAAGGTTCTTTTGGTAAACGTAAATGCTCCAAATATTGATGATGCTGAGTTTGCAAATAGATTATTGAGCATTTTTGGATTCGCATTCGCTAATTTCATATCTCCTATTGATATGGATACTGCCAGGACCATGGATTCATCACTCGGCCTTATGGAAGTAATTAACTCAATTAGCAATGTATAACGAATCTTTACTACGTAAGACTTTACCTCCAACAATAACACAGGCAACTATAGTTTTACTTTACAAAGAAGACAAGGACCCAACTTCATGTGGTTCTTACAGACCATTGTCCCTGTTGAATGTAGATGTAAAGGTACCAGCCAAGTTGGTAGCTTCGCGGCTGGAGAAGGCCCTTTCTTTGGTTATATCTGAGAAGCAAAATGGCTTTGTCAAGGGGTGTCAATTATTTTTTAATACACGCACTCTTTTCAATGTTATCAATTCAAAGCATTCTTCAGATAACCCCGAAATAGTCATCTCCCTTGACGCTGAAAAAGCATTTGACAGGGTGGAGGGGCAATACTTGTTTGCAGCTTTGAATAAGTTCGGATTCGTCTCTTTTATGCATCTCCCAAGGCTAGTGTCCACACGAATGATATATACTCAGATTATTTCTCTCTCAGGCGTGGAACAAGCCAAGGGTGCCCGTTATCGCCATTGCTCTTCATTATGGCGATTGAGCCTTTGTCTATTGCATTGCGTGAATCCCCCTCTTTTAGAGGAATTTTCCGAAATGGGATATAATATAAATTGTCCTTATATGCAAATGATCTGTTGCTATATGTATCTAATCCCACTACCTCCGTCCCCACTATCTTGCGTATCTTAAATAATTTTTTCTCCTTATCAGGCTACAAATTGAATTTGGAACAGAGTGAATGCTTCCCTATAAACAATACTCCTGGTGGTCTTCAACATTCTGACTTCCCTTTCAAACTCAGTCCCACAGGATTTAAATATCTTGGTATAAATGTGACCCGTTCTTTATCTGGCATTGCTTCTGCTAACTTTTCGCCTCTTATTACAGCATCTGATTTCCAGAGTTGGCGTAGTCTTCCTCTCTCCCTTTTGGGTTGGATTAACATTGTTAAGAAAGTCTATTCCACTTTTTATGACAAAAATCTTTTTTGATTCCTTGGATAGGTTGGTGAATGGCTTTATTTGGAAAGGGAAACCTCCTCGAGTTTGTTACAGTTCGTTCGTTTTTTTCTCTTGCTTTGCTCTCGACGAAGGCAGAGGCTTTCTCTCTGTCTCCCGACCTTCCCCTTATTTGTCCTGCTACAGCTCTGCGTTTTGTGTTTTTTCATTCTTTTTTATTTTTTAATTCATTTTGGAGCTTCTCTCTGCATATCTTCCGAAAACCGAAAAAACCATCAGCAAGATGCCTCCTTTTTCTTTTTCTGAGGATGACTACGCTAATCTCCTTCAGAAATTCAACTTGCTGGAAACCAAAATCCAACGACTAGAAGTAAATGTGGAAATAAATGGCGGTTATGATACAACTTTAACTCTTACTGGACATGATGCTGCTACCCGTCAGCTAATCAGCACGGGCAAAGACAACCAGAAACAGGAGGATGTTGCCTTGAATAACAAGACAAGTAATGTCTGGAATGTGCTGGGCGCTAAACCGAAGAGTAAGTCATCTCAGAGGAAGAAGAGAGAACCAGCCCTGTCTGGTGATATCTGCGATGCGACCGGCTGGCCTGCACTACCGACGAGACCAAAATCCTCCTCGACTCCAGTCGTTCGCAGGACACAGACTTGGACAGCTGTCAGTGTAAAACCAAAAATGAAGCTTCCTCCTCCTCAAACAACTATCCCACTACAGAACAGATTTGCACCACTACAGAAATCTAGTTCTCCACTTAATCACCAGGGTGAAGTCTCTTCACACAGCAAGGTAAACCGAAAAAGCAAATCAGAAAATAAAACACAAAGAGGGAAGCTAATGCCTGGTCCTGAGACTCTTATTGTTGGTGATGCTGCGGTGAAGGATTTAAGATACGTGTGTGGGAAACGTACAAAAATACTGTACTTTCCAAAGGACATGGTATCCGATGTGAGAGACAATATTGTGGAAATTCTGGCTGAACATCCAACTGTTAAGACCCTTGTTGTACACCTGGGATCTAACAACACTGTGAAACGGCAGTCTGAGTTGCTGAAACAGGACTTCAAGAAGCTATTAGATACAGTTAATAATTTGGATGATGACATGTTCATCAGTGGCCCTCTACCACCAATGAGAGGAGATGAGAGGTTCAGCAGGCGGTTCAGCCTGAACAAATGGTTGTCAGGTGTGTGTACCAATTACATCTTTAGTTATATTGACAATTTCAGTTTTTTCTGCGACCGCAGACATTATTTTAAGGCAGATGGTCTCTGCCTCAATAGATCTGGAGTCAGGCTGTTTGCAGCTAATCTATTCTATGTTTGAGTTCCCATTCTGCTCCAGCGACCAAGGACAGAACGAAGCGAAAACATGAACATAAGGATAAGGATGTGACGCAGCCCAGAGATTACCCGGAGACGGCGACACCCCAGCCCCCACCTGCGCCTCCAGATGACATTCTCCTGGAGCTCTCTGAGATACCGCCTCCACTAAAAGGCAGGGATGATGACCCGCCCTCATCAAGATCATCCTCCCCATCTCTTCCTCTTCTGGATTTTACAGAACACATGAAGGAGCTGGTTAGTGTTGCCACCAGGATGACCCCATGCCCCAGTCCTCTCCTATCCCATCGTCCTGCAACTCCTCCCAAACTCATTACGTAAACTCCATCTCCAGTGTACAGAGACGCAGCCCAGAGAAATTGATATGATATGTATTGGGTCCAGGCAGCAGTACTGCATGTACCCATGGCTCATTCTAGGATAAGCCGGGGCCCGATGTGGAAGTACCTTCCTTCATCCCTGTAGTAATACGTAACAGAAAACGATTAGCCAGCCATCAAAACAGTCCAAAACAGTCTGTACGTATCTCAAATCTTGTGTGCACTACTCGTCAGCCTCAGTCAGCAAATTACAGTAACACGCTGAAACTCGCTGTACTAAATGTCAGATCTTTGGCAGGGAAAACCTTTCTGATTAATGATTTGATATCATCTCATAACCTTGATTTTATGTTTTAAACCGAGACATGGCTCGATAAACACACAGCTGATACAGTCCTGATGGAGGCTAGTCCACCTCACTTCAATTTTTTATCTGAAACACGTCAAAACCAGAGGGGTGGGGGGGTTTGTGCCATATTCAGGGACAATATACCCATCCATAAATTAGCATTTGGTGTCTTTTCATCATTTGAGTACGTATCATTCAAAATGGATACAAAACAATCTTCCATTCTTTGTATTACCATCTACAAACCTCCAAGGAACTGTTTTATTGATGATTTTACTGAACTACTTTCAATTGTATACACTAATTCTGACTGTTTGGTCATAACAGGGGACCTGAATGTGCACATGGATGCAGCCCAAGGTAAACAATGTAAAGAACTCACTGCTGTCCTTGAGATGTTTGGTCTAACTCAGCATGTGAACAAGCCTACACACAACAAAGGACACACTCTAGATGTGCTTATCTCAAAGGGTGTTGTTATTTTAAATGTCGGTGTTGTTGAAGTCGCTTTGTCTGATCATTTTTGTGTTTTTTTTTTGACGTTTCTGTTTCACCCAAGCCAACAGCTGGCCCTACAGTTACTCAAGGAAGACTTATTGATGACAACACAGGGATTCAGTTTTTGAAAATGATTAGGTTTGAAAATGCTCCGTGTTCTAATGTTGATGATATGTTAAACTCTTACACATCAAGTGTCTTGAAGGTTATGGATGCCATTGCTCCTGTCAAGGTTAAAATGGTTAAAAGTACACAAAAGGCACCATGGAGA